>CABFVX010000153.1:276181-294487 GCA_902151425.1 Timema shepardi | reverse complement strand
TATATACTTTTAACCATTTACTTTGGTCTAAGTATCCTGGAGCGACGGCTTTGGAAATAGGCTTAACTTAACTTTTTCATTGATTTTATTTATATTCAAGTTAAAATATGAGATTTTTAGTCCTTTAGTGACATGTTGATACCTTTCACCTACAAATTTGGTGTGAAACATATTTTGAAATTAATTCTTAAATAACTTGGGATTTTTAGACGTCTGCATCGTATTTCAGAGATCCCGTAGGTGGCCTCCTTAAAAACAGTAAGATTTTTTGTGTGTGGTAACAGCGTCTTATTATATATATTTGGTCTAATCACTACCAACAATTTTACACCAATGGGTTGTGAATAGGAAAGGTATAATTGAGATGAAATGTACCTGTATTTGCGTAGAGGCAGAGAGGAAAACAATTTAAAACAAAAATACCTTCAGTACACCCGGCAAGAATTTGATTTCCTACCTTCCCGAAAAACCAGACTAATACGAAACATACTTCTTAGTCCACGTGACCACCAGTGTAGTTAAAAACAATATTAATTATTTATCTTTTATTGCAGACTTAGGCGTACATAAACAACAGGACTGTACCTGGAATCCTTCTTGAAGATATTTAAAGTTTTTCAGGTGACCTGGCGGTCTAGGGGTAAGGTGTCAGACTTCTGTGCTGGTGGCCGGGGTTCAATCCTCGGTCCCGGCACAGATTTATCTGGTTACCAAACCCTTCCTTCACCTCTGACAAGACATCTTGTGAATGTGGGGAATGGCAGGCCTCCACCGTGGTTCGGATTCCACGTTAAACTGTAGGTCCTCCATTTCATCTCACAATCACCCTACCATTACACATTAGCTTAAGTGCGTACAACCCGAACGGGCAGTAAGACGCGGTGCTAATAATAATAATAATAATAATAATAATAATAAAGTTTTTCAAACATAGTTAGGGTTGAAGGTGTTATTAATTTGGTAAGACCCGAATAAGCTACTAGCCTTGGCATTGCGGAGAAATACAAAAGTATAAGATCATTAATAATAATATAAAGAGGGGTTTGAGCCCCTCAAAACACACATACTCCCTTCCCCCTCTTGGTAATGCCCCAATAATCAATAATTACTACAGAGAACGCATTGTAATTGCAAACACGTATAACTATATTTTCTCTACGTTTAAGATGGGAGGTCATACTGAATGATTACTGATTATAATATTACTAGCTGACCCTTTGACGCATCATGCGTCAATTTTGCAATAGAAGCCCTCTACTTATTGCTTTAGAATTTAAAGATGTACACTGGAGAGTTCTAAAATCTCCTCTTCAATATAAAAGCTTTAATCTAAAAACTAAAATTTAAATCGCTTAGTTATAACCATTTAAAGTATATACATACACTTTTAAATTGTGGCGTTGCTATTGAAAATGTATGGACTCTAATTTGATAATCCTTGAAGTAAATGCTTTTTTAAAAAAATAATATTGTTTTGCTACAACTCCAGAAATTAATGTCAAAATAAGTTGTCTGTTTTCTGAAATTGCTGCATGTTCTTTGAATATTTTTGAAGTCCGACGCCTTAACTCGGTCGGTAGAGTGTCTGCTCATTAAGCTAAGGGTCATGGGTTCAATTTGCGGTGTGGTTGAAAAATGCATCACTAGTGAAATGTTTCCCCTTTCACGGTAATGAATTAACGGCAGGGGAGCTGGGTGTTGTGTCTGTTCTAGATTTAAGTTACCTAATTTGAATAAGTTTTGTGCTGATTATAATCAGTCGGTTCAGTAAGTGCACATTAAATAACTCTAATAAATTAAAAACTTTAAAAAAAACTAACATTTTTTTGAGAACATCATTTCTATAAAAGGTTTTTTTAAATTATGGAAATTATTTGGGTAGAACTCCAGTAATAATTTTCTAAAAGAATCGCTTCACGTTTATATAATAAATAGAGATATAATGTTGGATTTTCATAATTTTGTGTATCCTTGCCGGTGACAATGCTAGCGCAAGATATTATTCTCCTTCAGTAATATCCACATCCAATCAGCTGTGTTACGTGTGTGATGGTGCAGTATTTTAGACCTGCATCAGTGGTGTGTGGTCCGACTCACCTCAGGGGGAATGAGATGGAAGAGGGGGATGCTTTAAGAAAGCTAGGCTTGGTCACAACTGCTGCTATTAGGTTTTATTGCTAGTAGTTTTAAATCATTTTTTATCCAGCCAGTGCCCTACGTTTGCCCTAAAGGAGAGCAAGCTTACATATCTTGATTTCACTATGGAGTAGCTTATAAGATATTGCCTTAGAGTGCTGGTGGCCGGGGTTCAATCCTCGGTCCCAGCACAGATTTATCTGATTAACAAACCCCTCCTTCACCCCTGACAAGACATCTTGTGAATGTGTGGAATGCCAGGCCTCCACCATGGTTCGGATTCCACGTTAAATTGTAGGTCCTTCATATCATCTCACAATCACCCTACCATTACATATTAGCTTAAGTGCGTATAACCCGAACGGGTAGTAAGACGCGGTGCTAATAATAATAATAATATTGCCATAGTGTATTCAGTCAAGGTAAGACCGCTACCTTTCACGGAAAAGAGAGAGTACCGAAAGTACGATTCCAAATGCCGAGAAGACATAACTAGAAAATGAATGTCTCTTTTCGCTAAAAATATAATTACTGTTTAGAGCTTGTTGGGTTCGCTATAAAAATAATAAAATAATAATAATTAAAATTTATTATAGCTACCCCTTCCAGTAGAATAATATATTTTAAAGGTGTTTAAAAAGTAAACGGAGAGGGCAGCTAACTATTTAATGTTTAGAGCCAAAGTTAATCTACATCCAAATCACAATCCTTTCTGCTTTAACCCTACGTAAAGAATATTTGACTCCACATAGAATCGATCTGGATGTAAATGGGAGGGTAACATTAGAATGGACCTGAAAGAGATGTGTAATGAGTGGGACTGGATAGAACTAGCTCAAGCTAGGTATAGGATGTACTGAAGGGGACTGGATAGAGCGAACTCAAGATTGGGATAGGGTGTAATGAAGAGGACTGGATAGAGCTAGCTCAAGATAGGTATAGGGTTTAATGAAGTGGACAGGATAGCGCTATCTCAAGATAGGGATAGTGTTTAATGAAGTGTACTGGATAGAGCTAACTCAAGATAGGTATAGGATGTAATGAAGTGTACTGTATGAAGTGTACTGGATAGAGCTAGCTCAAGATAGGGATAGGGTGTAACGAAGGGGACTGGATAGAGCTACCTCAAGATAGGGATAGTGTTTAATGAAGTGTACTGGATAGAGCTAACTCAAGATAGGTATAGGGTGTAATGAAGTGGACTGGATAGAGCTAGCTCAAGATAGGGATAGGCTGTAATGAAGTGTACTGGATAGAGCTAGCTCAAGATAGGGATAGGGTGTAATAAAGAGGACTGGATAGAGCTAGCTCAAGATAGGTATAGGGTTTAATGAAGTGGACTGGATAGAGCTATCTCAAGATAGGGATAGTGTTTAATGAAGTGTACTGGATAGAGCTAACTCAAGATAGGTATAGGATGTAATGAAGTGTACTGGATAGAGCTAGCTCAAGATAGGGATAGGGTGTAACGAAGGGGACTGGATAGAGCTACCTCAAGATAGGGATAGGATGTAATGAAGTGTACTGGATAGAGCTAGCTCAAGATAGGGATAGGGTGTAATGAGGGGGGCTGGATAGAACTAACTCAATATAGGGATAGGGTGTAATGAGGGGGACTGGATAGAGCTTGCTCAAGATAGGGATAGGGTGTAATGAGGGGGACTAGATAGAACTAGCTCAAGTTAGGTTTAGGGTGTAATGAAGTGGACTGGATAGAGCTACCTCAAGATAGGGATAGGGTGTAATGAGGGGGACTGGATAGAGCTACTTCAAGATAGGGATAGGGTGTAATGAGGGGGACGGGATAGAACTACCTCAAGATAGGGATAGGGTGTAATGAGAGGGACGGGATAGAGCTACCTCAAGATAGGGATAGGGTGTAATGAGGGGGACGGGATAGAGCTACCTCAAGATAGGGATAAGGTGTAATGAAGTGGACTGGATAGAGCTATCTCAAGATAGGGATAGTGTTTAATGAAGTGTACTGGATAGAGCTAGCTCAAGATAGGTATAGGGTGTAATGAAGTGGACTGGATAGAGCTAGCTCAAGGTAGGTATAGGGTGTAATGAAGTGGACTGGATAGAGCTAGCTCAAGATAGGGATTGGCTGTAATGAAGTGGACTGGATAGAGCTAGCTCAAGATAGGTATAGGGTGTTATGAAGTGGACTGGATAGAGCTACCTCAAGATAGGGATAGGGTGTAATGAGGGGGACGGGATAGAGCTACCTCAAGATAGGGATAAGGTGTAATGAGGGGGACTGGATAGAGCTAGCTCAAGATAGGGATAAGGTGTAATGAAGTGGACTGGATAGAGCTATCTCAAGATAGGTATAGGCTGTAATGAAGTGGACTGGATAGAGCTAGCTCAAGATAGGTATAAGGTGTAATGAAATGGAATGGATAGAGCTAACTCAATATAGGGGTAGGTGACTTACTTTTGTAAGTGCGGCAATGAATTTTAGAGCTCTTAATGCTATAAAATAAGTAAGCAAATAGTAAATAAGTTTAAGTATAATCATACATTATTAATGTGTGGTTAAGGAGAGAGAAAAAAACCACTTCGGGGGCTGCGTGGTCTATCACGCTAGTCTCGCAGTAGACTAGACTGCCGATGACGGGGATATTGAGGTTCAAATCTCAGTCGGGTGTAATGAGGTTGGTTTTTCCAAATTGGTTTTCCTTTCTCTTTCCCCGCGCAAATGCGGGTATATTGTCTATAAAAATAACCTCCCTAATCCCTAAAACCATTAACGTAATTAGTACTTAAGCGTATAACCTGAACGGCTAGTAATATGTGGTGCTAAAAAGAAAGCGTAGGAAAAGTTACTAACCTTAACTTCTCCCAAATAGAGTAGATATTATTGTTAATATAGGCCTCAGAAACACAACATAAAATCAATTATGTCCTAATGGAGTAAAGGGGTACGGGTATATTATCATAAATTTAATTTTTTTATTAATAGTGTTGGCCATCTTTTATCCCATTTGATTTGATTTCAAAATATTTTATTGCATTTTTCACCGACTATTTTTAAAGTCTGGTGGCCCTAATAAATGCGTACTAGCGTTGATAAATTTAACCAGAAACAGGAAAACACACATACACACAGCCACACTGCAGATACACATACACAAGCGTACACACTGATAGACATGTACACACACAGACACACATACACATATACATAAATGCAAATACACACAACATCGTCACATAATAAAAAGAGATCCATAGAAATATTCCCTAAGAGCGAAATAAACCATGTACAGAAATAGTGTGCCGTACATCTCACTAGCATAATTAACTGAGTGGATGGCACCTCTGACTTGGACTAAGGAAACAGAGGCACAATCTTAACTGACTGCTGGTGTATTTCCTTCAAACTCACCCTCCTCATCCTATTGACTTGGAGTGGCTAATGGAGCGTCCTTGGAGCGTCTGAGCAATCAAACCAATGTTTCTCAAACCGTGTGGCACGACTCTCCTTGTTTGGGGACCGGAAACAAGTTGTAGACATCTCACCGCGTCTATTTACCCGTTCAGGTTTTAATTATTAATATACCAATGACGCTAATGTGCTAGGCTTAGGAAGGTTGAACTTAAACTAAGTGTACCTGTATTTGCTTAAAGTTACAGTGGATAACCATTTAGGAAAAACAACACATTACACCCGAGCGAGATTCGAACCACGATCTCCCCGTCATCGGTAATACGGTCTTTCATGAGTGTGACGCCTTAAACTGTTTGAACATCGATGCAGAGTCATGATTGTGAAAATTATATATATTCTTGGTGCATGTTGTTTGGCTTAAAATTGATACAAGAAAAGACTATATTTAATTTCTACATCCAGTGATGTATAAATATAACAAATTTGGAGTGGGGCAGAATAACTAATGATAGTTTTTCAAAATTGTTGTAGGCCCTAAATAATAAGAAACCTTAATTCACTACAAAAAATATGGGTTTGAAGAATGGGAGTAGGCAGGGGGGTAATAGGGGTTCGGTAATTTGATAGAATTTTAATTAAGCATAGGACTCTTTATTTGCACAAGTAGTAGAGTTATGTACTCTTGTCATCTAACAGTTCTGTTTTTTTTTATCATCGCGTCTTAACAACCTGTTCAAGCTATGCGCAAATTTAATACTCACTCTAATGGAGTGGGGATGAGCAAGGAAGCATTTTAGAGCTAATCTACCAGAATTTGCGTGTCAGGAGAGTGGAAAACCATTAAGGAAAAATCACCCTCTGTAAACCCAACTGGAATTCGAACCCCACTCTCCCCATCATCAGCAGACCCTATCCTCGTTAAATAGTTTGTTGGATATACCCACTGGGCGTTTATAGTAAGACAATTTACGTACCATCATTTTTTTTTTGTAATAATATTAAAATAACTATAATTTTGAATATGTAAAATAAAAAAAAGTGTTTGTCAAGCTGTAGACACAACTATAATTGTCTAGATGTAATTCTCGTGTTTCTCGTCTTGTGATGGTCCCACCCCCTCACACCCCTTGTGGACTCGCCCCTTTAGCAACCAGAGTGAGAGCGAGAGAGAGTGAGAGAGAGAGAAAGGGAATACTGCCGGCGCTAGCGGCAGCACCACTCCACCAACTCAGTCTACTACACTGTCTGTCACGGTAGGGCAGTGTCGGGCTAACCCAGCTAGCGGCGTGTTCTCTCTCTCCCTCTCTCTGCGCCACGAACTCTCGAGTGAGTGTGTGTTTGTGTATTACTTGTTCCACGAGGACATCAGCGCAAAGGACTACCGTTTCATATCTCGAACAGTACCGCCTTAACTACCGTAGTTCTCCGTCCGGCACGTGGAAAATATACAAGAACGTTCCTTATCAACTTCAAGAGGGGGGAACAGTTTTTTTATAAAATAATAATACGCTTTTTTTAAAAAAAAGGTGTTTTAGTTGTGATCTTATTGTAAAGCAATGAGTTCGTTTATAGTCGTGCCATTGTGTGTATAAAAATATTTGTGTGATATTAAATAATAAAAGTTTAGAAAAATATTACAATGTGAAGTGTTCTAGTCATCGAATTATTAATATTAAAAAATATATTATTGTGAAAATACAGAGTGAAACTTGGTTTTATTGTATTAAAAATTGTGAAAAAAATAATACATTTCGTTTGGACACATTATTCCTTAAAAATATATATATATTTATGGGATTCATCCCAATCGATCAAATACACGTGTGCAATTTAAACGGTTTCCTAACCGAGCTCTGCAATAATTTTAGTGTTGCGAAAACCACCTTAATATCTATCTAGTCAATATTGTTACAAAATATCTACCAAACTACTGCTTTGACTACATTTATTTGATCAAATACATGTCTTCGGTAACTGTAATTTTATATTCTGTGTGCAATACCATTTCTCGGAGTGATTATTATACCCTTCTCTCTCTTGTTCTCACCCGCAATAGCCACAAAAAGCCCCGCCCACTTTTTTTTAAAACACATAACAATTCGATCGCAAAATAAATACGTAAATTAAAAAAATAAGACATCGAATTTTAAAACAATGTTAAGAAACGTTATAAATAATTACAGAACTGGGGATTATCGCTTTTTATAAGCAATTTAAAAATAATAGAGACAACGTACATTTAATGTGAATTTACATCTTTTTTTCTAATATCTTTTTTTTTCTCGCTTCAGACAAGTTACAAAACAACGTGTAAATTAAAGATTGCAGAATTTCGCCGTAGCAAAGCACTAATTTACTCTAGTGAGCGTGCCGTCCAAAATGAAACCTCCACCGCAAATAAGACGGCGCACACGAGATGACTTTACAACCGTTCCAACTTAATTAAACAACCCTCTATGTCGCAATATAATTGCCACTAGCAATTGGAAGCTTTCCAGATGTCTCAATAGTTAACTAGTATAATAATACAAATAAAAGTATATTTCAGCACAAAAAAAAAAGAAAAAGAAGAAGGCTTCTTTCACATTTCATGAAACTTTTTTTATACCTAAATACGAATATCAATCTAGATATACTTAAACCTTTTTTTTTACATATATTTTTTGCCATCGTAAAAGCATACGGTGATTAAATTTAACCCCTCCTTTATGTCTTTTTTAATCGCTGATTTGAATGATCCGTGTTGCTTTTAAAGGAGATATGTCGTTTAGGCTCATGTTTTGCTCGTGTGATGTGTGGACTGAATGAAGGAAGTTGTGAGTAGTGGATATAAACAAGACTTACGATGTTCTTTGAGGATGTTACGTAACCTCACTCGTCCAGAGCATTAAGTGGTTGCCGTAACAATCGTGCGTATTACAAACAATACAAACTAAACCAACGAAATAAAAAAAAGAGAGAAAAGTTAGCAAAAAAAAAGTTGTATTTTCCTCCAAGTGCTATCCCTACCTCATCCTTGCTGTGTAATAACATAAACTTTAATGAAATGTTTGAGTGTAAGGAATAAAAAAAATCTAAAATAATTATAAGTGAAATGAGTTTAACAAGTGTCGTTCGGTTAAACTATTTTAACAGGATCATTTTATCGAAACACCCTGAAATAGCAACAAAGTAAGTCCCAAGTGTGTGTGTGCACACCTCTAGGTTTGATCTAGCGTCTGTGATTATCTCTCTCTTCATCAAAGAGTGTGACCGGAGTCTAACTAAATACCTTCCCCGATGTTTGAGATGTGGAGCTCCGTCAGCTCCAAGCTGGAAGTTGCTCAACAGCAACAACAACAACAACAACAACCCCACACATCTTCGGGATCAATCAAAGGTACGTGGACATCCGTCAGGTGTACTCTGTTGGGGTTTTTTTTTGCACCTGGGAGGACGGGAGTTCGGTATCTGACCAGAGCTTTGTACACAATATTGTTTCTCCATTCTTACTCGTGAAAATATTAGATCAGATGATAACAGGTGCACTCGAATTAAAACGTAATACCGTTACCAACGGGGAAAAAACTTCTAACCTCCTACCCCTCTTGCTTAAGAGGAAGTTTACTATCTAGTATATGCAGTATTATTCTAATAAGATCTTATCAAAGCTAAGTACACACAGTACTAGCTACTTTAAAGTTTTGTCTACATCAATATACAGAATGTACAAAAACAAATGGGACCCACTTCAAGGGTGGACAAGAGACATCAAATTAATAATTAGGAATATTCATCTACACATGTGTCCCATTTTACCTTATTTCCGAGCTATACAAAACTTTTTTTTTCCACCACATTTCCTCACTATTTGAAAATCAGATTAAATGAGCTTGACACATAGACTGCGTGCCCATAGATGGGGGTAACTGCTTATCCGAAGGTGTGGGGATGAGGAAGAATTTTTATTACTAAGTGCACCCGCATTATTGTGGAGAAAGGATAGGAAAACAATTATAAATCACAAGTGGGGGCAACATCTCCAATACACACGGTCAAGATTTGCACTTAATCTTTTTTTACGTTTCCACTTACTAATCCCTTCATTTGCGAACTCGACACTTGAGACCACGTGACGCCCGGTGTGGGGTCTCAAATATTGTTACATACATGTTTTTTTTAAACATCTTAAACAATTTTTTTGTAAGATTGTGTATAAAGATAGATTACTCTAGACCTAATTATTGGAATCATTATAACGTAAATAATTATGTTACTACCCGTCCCGGTGGGCGTGACGTCTAAATGTAAAGCTAATTTATTCTGGTTTGGTGGTGACATGGAGATATAGGCTCGAATTACAGCTGAGTGTACTTGAGGTTGTCTTTTTCCTAAATGGTTTTACACTCTTCCTCATCTTTAACATTTTAGTGTAACTAGTTAATATGCGTATTACCCGAACGGTTAGTGAGATGCGATACCAAAAAATAAACTACGTGTAGATAATTAAACTAAACGTATCTTGAGCAATATTTTATTAATTTCCTCCAGGATGAGTTTTTGGTTATAAAAACTGCAAAAAGCTTGATCTTAACGTTCCTTTCCGCCCCACCTTAAGAAATCTACAAAAGCTGGTGAGTACGATCTGTATAAATGTCAATATCATTTAGTCAGGTTTGCTGGTGATGGGGATATCTGGGTGTAGCCTACAAGTGTGTGCTTTCCATTATTCCGCTTCGCAAATGCAGCTACATTTACAAGCTATACCTTCCTCACTCTTACAACATTAGCGTATAACTCGAATGGGTAGTGTGATGCGTGGTGAAAGAAAACAAAAAAGTTGTATATACTTACTTACATTCCGGAAACTATGAAACCGTCTTGTAATTTCACTCCGGAACTTTTATACTATTGAGATAAATACCAAGGCCTCTCGGCAAAGGTAAAGAGACAATGTTTCACCACTAAAATTTAGAACCGTTATTATTTTTATTATTATTATTATTATTATTATTATTACCTCGTCTTACTACCCGTTCGGGTTATACGCACTTACGCTAATGTGTAATGGAAGGGTAATTGTGAGATGAAATGAAGGACCTACAGTTTAACGTGGAATCCGAACCACGGTGGAGGCCTAGCATTCCCCAAGTTGCGATTAATACACGTCTTGTTATAACCGTTGTTCAACCAGAGCATTGAAGGTGATGAGATTAGTCATGGCCGAGAGGTCTGAGAAGTTTAACCACAAGTTGGAGAACCCTGAAACTAATCCGGCCTAAATAAGTAGTTAACAGTTTGTGTCCAGGACTGGTCACTGCACGCAGAGCGCACAATCTCTTCCACTAATGCCTTCTTACGTTAAGTAAGCTGATCAATTATTTATTTTTAATCTAGTAATAAATTTTTATTTATTTATTTTATGGAAAAGGTAGAGTTTAAAGTAGATATACACTCATCTGCAAGGAGGAAGAGTGGGAATTCCATCCACAGTACACGCGGTCGAGATTCAAACCCCGACCTCCATTGTCACCGGTAAAAAGAGTTTGATGCCGTAGACTGCACACCAGCTGGTCCGTGCTAGGCGGTTAAGGTGCTTGGTCGAGTGAGTGAAGGCTATCCTTATCCGAAACTGGTTTGATTCAAGCACTTAGATGGCTTAGTTTCCCAAAGAATACACTGAATGACATCATTTAAACATTACAATTTGCAAGATTAATTGCCATACAATGTTGCCCGAGAAGATTTTAAGAGGGTGGGGGGGGAGTTACGCCTGGAGGAGAGGCGGAGCATCATGTTCTAAAGTCACACGTTATCAGGGTTACTACAGTAGCCCTATGGCTTCTTTGGTGCTGAATGACAGCTCACAGCTGACTTCTGACAGTCAACAAATACCTAAATGTTGACTGTCAGAAGTTACAGCTGCTAAACACATGTTTTTGCAGATCATATGGTTCAGCGTAGGGATACATAATTTGGTCTGATAACTTATCAAAGCCGTCATCTCTCAGCTGTGAGCTGTCAGTCAGCATCAAAGAAGTCGGGGGCCTACTGTACGTACCAGGAAAACAGAGATTTTTCTGTGTCTGGAAAAAACCGGACAAACACAGGGAATTTTGCAAAATCTAATAAAAATACATTAATATTGGTTAATTTGGGACGTTCATTGAAAGCTTTTTTTTTACAACAAAGTGGTCTTTGGCCACACGTTGATTAAAACATGTCTTATTATCCCCCCTAAACAAGGGGTGTGAAATTACAGAAGATGTATTTCCTCATCAATCTTAAATCATTCTGTTATTCATGGCTTCACACTAGTCAATTTGATGAAAAATGAAATCTTAAAGTCGGTATGTAGCATGTAGGGCACGAGAGAAAGGGGCAATGTTTTTGCAGTTTTGATATCAAAACTTTTTGAGTCAAAATAAACCAAATATTGCTTCTTTACAAACATGGAGTTTAATTTTCTTCACGTCGGGACCCCAGCAGTTGTTGGAACTTACTGGAATTTAATTACAGTTATTTTTCTTCATTTAATAAGTTTCTCATCTAATGCCGCTATGCTCATGGCAGATATTCAACAACTGCTGATATCAACATGCGAAGAAAATTGAACCCAATGTATGAACTGAGATAATGTTTTATTTATTTTGGCCAAAAAAATTTTTGCAATAAAAACTGCAAATATATTGGCCTTTTCTGACGTTGCCTACATCCCCATATTAGTACTTTTTTTTGTTCAATCTAAGCTGCCTGGGAAAATGGGAGCCCCTTTTGGAAAACCTGGAAAATGCAGGTAATTTGGTAGCGAGAAAATATTGGCAACCCTGGCTACATCCTCCGGGGCTATTGAAACCTGTCTCCTTCCTGGAGGTTGTACGCGTCTTCAGCCACTCTCAACTTAGTTGAGGTGGACTCCAGCCGCCCATGATCGATCCGTCCCGCCAGCCCTAACCCTATGAACATTGCTCCATCCTCTTTAAAGACGCGGAAGTGTTTTTTTTTTTCGCGCAGCCCGGCTGGTGTGGTGTGTGTATACATTATAACGATTTCCTGGACGAACCCGCGATTTGGTTTTTTAGTCACAGCAGAGGATAAGTGCACTACTACACTATTGTATTTTACATGCTCGGAGGTTATTAGCACCTGAGACTTCACACATTATAGAAAAGATAGGGAGGGTGTAGTTGCAAGGACGACTGTTGTTTGAGTGTTAATGTACAGTCCAATTTACACAAGCAGAACCTTATATTAGAGCTGGAAAAGCTAAAAATTGTACTTTCACATATTCATACGCCAAATCATGTGATTTGAAGCTGTAACTTATGATAGATTGTGTAAAATAATATATACTATTTGTATACATTAACAAAAGTTTGTATTTTTCCTAAAGGCTCTTCCTATATGAATATTCGACTATAGTTTGACTGCACATCTCTAACTCGCTACTAACTCTAACCTAGCACTCAAACAACACTCAACCTCGATCTTGGCGTACCGTCGTCATTTTGGAGGGAAGCTTGGAGGAAAAACAGCCGAACCAGTGGCGATGCAGGATGTTAAGACTTCAGTGAAACTCTCGTTTAGAAAATCCTCGTTGTGCAACCGTAAGATTCGAACTCTCTTCTCCCAGACAACGGCCACCGTTATGGTTTGCAACAAATGAACGATAAATGCAACCCAACTTGAATATAAAGGGACTTTTAGACAATACGAACTATTTTTTGCGGCCAAAATTTGTAGAATGTTAGTAATTGATTATATTGTTATTTGCGTATAACTCGAATTGGTAGAGAATGAATGACTCGCGGGGGGAAATAAAATTCACATTGTATCATAGGTATGGATAATTATTATTATTAGTACCACGTCTTACTGCCCGTTCGGGTTATACGCACTTACGCTAATGTGTAATGGTAGGGTGATTGTGAGACGAAATGGAGGACCTACATAGGCCTGGCATTCCCCACATTCACAAGATGTCTTGTCAGAGGTGAAGGAAGGGTTTGGTAATCAGATACATCTGTGCCGGGACCAAGAATTGAACCCCGGCCGCCAGCACAGAAGTCCGACACCTTACCCCTAGACCGCCAGGTCACCAGGTATGGATAATATCTATCGAAAGTGACCTCTTAAGATCATATGACTTGACGTATTAATACGTGAAAGTAGATACAGTAAGTATATTGGAATCAAAACGTCTCTCAAGTGTGTAAGAAGACGACTGATGCCCAGCGTAGCAACGATCTAATTCTTGATAACCTTAGAGGCCAAATGACAGTCAGGGTGTTAAATTACAATACGACATAGGGTGGGGTGGAAAGGGACGCGAGAAAAGGTAAGCGTTTTTGCAGTTATTATGACAAAACATATGTTTATCTGAAACAAATGGAATATTGCTCCAGTACAAACATAAAGTTTAATTTTCTTCACATGGTGATATCAACAGTTCTTGAATATCTGTCATGAAAATAGTGGAATTATCCAACTCAATGTTTAAATGAATAGATATTATTATTTAGCACCGCGTCTTACTAACCGTTCGGGTTATACGCTTTAAGTAATAATTATGCTAATGGGTTAGGAATTGATAAGGTTGAATTAAAGGAAGTGAACCCACATATACGTGGAGGGAGAGTGAAAACCCATTTAAGAAAAACCACCCCCAGTTCACCCGACCGAGATTTGAACCTCGATCTCCCCGTCCTCAGCGGTCGAGCTCAATACGACTAGCGCGTTAGCCAACTACGCCACCAAGGTGGGTATTAAATGAATAGAAAAAGTCTTCATTACATTCCAGAACATCCTTGACAGATATTCAGGATATGTTGATATCTCCGCGCGAAGAAAATTAAAATCGATATTTATACTGGAGCAATATTTTATTTATTTTAGCCAAAACAAAATTTTGCTGTAAAAACTGCAAAAACAGATTTTTCTGGCATTCCCTTCCATCCAACATTAAACGGTTAAACTTACTTGCTTGAACCTGAACCCGGAAGTTTGAGGTTCCGTAATCCTCGCTTAAGGGAGAGTGTTCATTTCCTTAAAATACACTCTCTTTATTTAATTTTTGTAGGTTAATTAAGTAATGTGGAGTAGACTGATACGCATCGCTCTAATATAACTATATTTGACAATGGTCTTGATGGATTCGGCATTGCAATTCAAATGCACAACTATTTCTAAGATAATTTAGTTCAAATAAGTTACATTTTATCTACTATCTTTTAAAAAACATACTCTTAAAAAACTTTTGTGGATTTTATTTATTGTTGGTGTGGTGAAAAAATCCCAACATTAAACGCGGAAGTGTTTTGTTCGTCGACTTTTGAGGTTCTCTCTCATATAATGTTTCCGCGTGCCGGCCAGTAGGGGGCAGGTAGGTAGTCAGACAGGAAGAGTCGCGTGGGTGGGGGTGGGTGTTGCCATGGTGACCGGTTAAAGGGGATGGATCTGTATTTCCCACCTCAAGCCAGGTACACACGACACAATTTCGTGTACACGGCTTTGTACGAGAAATAGTACAAGATTTTGTTTTCATTGTTTGCACACATATTTTATCCAGAGACTGTTTGCACGGCACACACGTCTGCGTACAGAATTTGCACATTATTTTGGCTTATTCTATTTAAATTATTGTGAGTCTACATCTCTCAACCACGCGAAGGCAACGTTTGTACTTAGTAGCCCTTCGGCTGGCCATTGTCACCCACACACACCATCTGGGACATTTTAAAATTTCCTAAATTGTTTAACTTAACATATTTGACTTAAAACCTTGTTTATGTTCCACTCTATATTTTTTCTTCGAATCTTTGTAACAAGAACACATAACTTTATTTAAATTTCAATTAGCAGATGTTAACCTATAAATTATAATTTTATAAAATTCTGATTTACAACATAATTGAACTCTAACTTTATTTAGTCCTTACTTTATGGTATCCTTGTTTTGTAACACATTTTTAACAAATAATACTTGTATTTTAGACCTATCGTCAACTTATGTTTTAGTTCTGTTGATGATCCTATATTAATCTATCTAAAATTTTCATATTTGACAATTTGTTGTAGATTAGAAGCAAATTATAATCAATCCTTTTGAATTTTAATGTCGCTTAATACATCTACCAATCTTGAAACTGTATAATTCACTAAATCACAAATTTTCTATAATTTGCTATAGTTTTTTCAAGAGCATTCTATCATCTATGAACCATCTGGGACAAATAACATTTAATTGGGAAGCCCCGAATGTTCAGTAACTTTCCGTTGCTTTCCACACATAATTTATACGAGTGAGCGAGAAAGAGCCAACAAATTTTGCCTGCTAGGTATCTAGTATACCGTCCAGGTATATTTAACATGCCACAATCGACATGGGACCGACGGCTTTAATTCCCTTTCCAAAGAAGTCGCGCTAAGAATTTTTGTCGCCCGGTAAAGATCCGTTGATTTCGGTCGGGCTAGAACTCACGAAAATTGAGTCTTGAGGCAAGCAACACACCCCTGGACCACCTAAGTCGTCTTTATTTGCTTACTTATGGTTAAATAATATTTGCATATAGTCGTAGAGTGTGATAAGACCCGGGGAAAATAATTATATATGCTTAACATATTTTTAAATAGTGATAACTTAACACCTCTCATAGGCTACGATTATGAATAAATGACTAATTAATTTCAATTTGTATTTTGGGTCCATCTTCCTACCATTTTAATCTTTATCTGTTTAATAAAGTGTTTAGTTTGGTAATAAAGGTTCACTTTGTATACCGAGAAAGGTATCAATCTTACCTTGACGGATTACACTATGACCCTATCTTATAAACTACACCATAGTGTAATAATACAAGGTGAGTTTGATACCTTACAGGGTAAATGTAGGGTACAATATAATTTAAAAAAAAAAGTAAACGTATAGTTCACCTATTTTTAACCTGTGGGTCACAGCAAACATTGACAAACGTAAATAAATTTAATTTCACTGTAGGACTATTAAAACTATAATACACTTCAACCTTTCATTTTAAATCTCTTTTGTTCATTGAAGAAATAAATTCTTCCGGCATTATTACATGAAGACAATTTTAATAATCATTCATATAAATCATTAAGATAAGTGAATGTATTCTATTGATTGAAAAGAGCAGTTGTTAAAACTGGATTTACCGAGTCAAAATAAGCAAGATCATCTCATAACGTTTTTATGCTTATTACTTACTATTTGTAACAGTTTCTCGTTTTTTATCTGAATTTGTAAAGTTTGAAAATGATAAAAATGTAATGTTAGCTTAAAACATTAAATATCGCACATATGCATTTTATGCACACAAAAAAAGTTAATTATTTTTCTCTTATTTGATCTAAAATCCCTCAATAACTGACACTAGACTTTAAAAGAAACTCGACCATTATTACTCTCCGGGCTCGCTAATTATTTTGTATTGGGAAAAAGGGTTGTGAACGAAAAGAGTTTATGAACCTGTGACTTAGCTGACATTTACATATGTTGTACAACACAAAAATTGTTGAGTGCAAAGAACAATAGACCAATTCTGTATATTTGTAAATCTTGTACATTCATTATCTTTGGGGTCACAACCAGTGGCGGCTCGTGTATAGGCACTGCGGAACTGCAGCACCCCCTATTTCCACTTGATATTATCGATAACATTTAATATAATGAGACCTGTTTTCTTTAATTCTTTATTTATTTTGTAGTACAATACATATTCCTTAAGCTTAATGTCAGTACTTCAGTAGCCATCCCCCATTTTATGAGAAAGATACAGAAATCTTTGTACGGAACTGTACGCTTCACAGTGCCAGCGATGTGGTGTTTGACTGTTGTACGCATTCGAACATAGGAAGAGATGGGGAGGAAAGCGGGACTGCTAGGTAGAGAGAGCACTGTTGCTCTCGCAGTGCCGGCTCTGGCATGATGCTGAAAGGAAGTTTTTTTTTACTTAGCGTGTGTTGTACTTAAAAATCGTGTACCACATTCTTGAATGGGATAAAGTGTATAAGAGTGTGGAGTTAGATTATTATTCTGCTTCCAGATATTTTATTTGATTAATTTTTTCGGTTCTTTTATTTAACAGAAAGACTAAATGCACTTGCAGTACTTTCAATGGAGAAAAATTTCCTCAATTGTCATCCAGAGATCAAGGAGAAAATTATTGAACTTTTTGCGCAAATTAAAACAAGAAGAATGGATTTCATTTTTAAATGAATAGATCAAGCTTGAACTGTAACAATTTAAGTTAAAGTAAGTAAAAAAAGTTGGGTTTTTTTTGTTAAGATTTTATAAAGTTCTTGGATAAATTTTCTTTTTATAATATTTTTTTTCCTTTTACACAATTTTAAAATAAAGTCTAAACACTTTCTGGAACAGCACCCCCACTAATTTTAGCTACGAGCCACCACTGGTCACAACATCTTGTATAGTAAAGTGTGTCGTGTGTACCAGGCTTTAATGTTATGTTGGGGTGTACGTCAACAGAAGGGGGTGGTTTGAAGGGTGGCTGTTGTGATTTGTGCTGAAGGAAGCGGTGTTCCGTTATATCTCATGTGGTGGTGGTGGGGGAAAAATAAGCTATGTAACAAAATATGACTGAGAATTGAAGACTGGGAGAGGGAGGGACAATTTTATTTATATCCTTAGGTAAAGCTGCTTTAGAAATTCGACGTGAAAGAGTATTATTTAATAACCAACCATGCAATATTTTTTTAAAATTTGGAGTAGGTCCTAACCCAAGTTTCCGAAATAAATTAGTTTTTAAATATATATA
>CABFVX010000153.1:258885-273274 GCA_902151425.1 Timema shepardi | reverse complement strand
TATATATATATATATATATATATATATATATATATATATAAACTTGGGTACATTTGATCTAAATTCTGCCTTCTTCATCTCTATCCGAGTAGTTTTATTAAAAAGCCTGGATCCCGGAGGGGTATCAAAACGTAGAACAAACAAAACATTAAATCTAGTCAGTCCTCCTTCGAAGACAAGTCAGTCACTTTCTCGCTCCTGCGTCAACATTCCAACTCTCCCCCTCCCCTTCCCCCTTCCCCCCATACACATCGTGATGTTACATAACAGCAATTACAAACACTTGCTAGACAGACTGCTCCAGTCCACGTCTGCTAAAACCCTGTTGGAGAAGAAAGTTGCGTCCCCACGTCCAGTTACTTGGCCAGAGGGGAGAATTCCTCTCAGACCACGTCGGGATTCGAGTCGTAGTCTCTTAAGATG
This sequence comes from Timema shepardi, assembly GCA_902151425.1. Lineage (NCBI taxonomy): Eukaryota > Metazoa > Arthropoda > Insecta > Phasmatodea > Timematidae > Timema > Timema shepardi. Next base: position 272,851 of record CABFVX010000153.1, on the reverse strand, counting down.
TGGGTGTTGGGTGGACGCACCGCATACAGTCTCTTCACCATTGCTTTTTACCTGAATGGCAGTTTAAAAATCATATATTTAGATTTTATGTTGCCACCACTTGCAAAGAATCATTCATTATTTTGTTTATAACTCATAAGTTTTTTTTAATTACCTTCTTTTTACATTAAAAATAACGTAAACTTAGGTTTTCTCGCACAATTTCATTTATTTTAATCATTTCTTTGTACCCTATCCAAAACAATATTTTAGACTTAATTAAAAGTACTTATTCTTTCTTTTGGAATGTTATCGATAATGTGTGATATAGTGCATAAGCTACATTAATACCTTTTAATACAGGCATCGTATTTACTTGGAAAAAGAGAAAATACTTGTCTTTTTTATTTTATGGTTATTTTATCGTATTTCAAACTATTTAACTGAATAAAATATTTTTATCAACTACGTGGGTGCACCATTGTAAATAACTTGTTTGCGTCGTGATCAATTACATGGTTTAAGTTCGTCGGTCGCCATTTTGAAGCTATATTTGTTAAGATCTTTTATGAAAGTGATATGAATAGTGATTTTTTTAAGTGGAATAAAACTGTAAATCAGCTTTGTACCCGGACCTCAAATAAATATTAGTAATATTGTCCTAAATTACCGTGGTTTAACTCTCACACTCATAACATTACCATATGTTTTCATTACAGCTATCCACAGTGAAATATGTCAGCTGTTGGCGCAGGGATACATTAGGGACTATTTCTAGTATCTATTTATCCGCCATCTAAGTAAACTCGGGTGGTGAATGTACGTTATATATTTTGGTACCGGTTGACTAGGCCAGAGGTGCAAAGTTGTAAAATTCCCTTTACTCAGGATTTTAGTGAAATTAACACATTGTGGTAGGATCGAGGGAGGAGTTAGAGACATTTCCAGGATAAACTACATCCAGGTTATTTATGTGTAAAATTATATAAAAATAATCATAAAGGAAAGTTGTCCACTGTACTGGGGACCAATTAGGGATTTTGGAGGGGCTACCAAATTCACGACCTGTTGGGTGGGTTCATTTAAGAAACCCTGGTTCAAACCTGGTTTTGGATCTGAAATAATTTTGTATCCCTGTTCATTCATGATATCTTGACTTTGTACTAATTAATGTAATGTATTTAAAACAGGTAGAGGGCTGAAATTAAAATATTAATACCTCCTTTGCACGAACATTGCATATCAAAGCAGGGATTTTGAAAATTGTTGTTAAATTTTCTTTATTAATTAAAACCTCCCGGGCAACGCCGGGTAATTCAGCTACTAATATAATAAAAAATAATTTTAAATGGAATAAGAAGGTTAAACCTTTACATGAATAAAATAACCTAATGAGCCCAACCAGGGCTTAAACCTCACCCTTCTGGTTAAACATCTAAACTGTATCTGACTGTATCATAACTGTATCATAATAAATTTAAAATAATATAACAATTGGTTATAAGCCCTACACAAAGTTATCGACTAAAAAAAGACTCGTATCGTTGGACACATGGATTAAGGCATTATACGTCTCTCGTCTGGTTTGGTTTGCTGGTAACGGGTAGGTCGAATCCCTGTCATGTATTCTGAGGTGTTTTACCTACAATTGTATCTATCTCGTCCTAAACACAAATTCGGACATATTTCCTCTAAATTCTACCTTTTTTAATTCCTATTCCATAATTGTAAATGTACGAGTAGTCCGGAAGGGTGTACCGGACTGTGCACGTAATATTAACTAAACCTATCACCACAATTTCTTAACTCAACTTAAGGTAATTATAAATATAATGAATGTTATTGTAATTCACTAAATTATTAAAAATAATTATTAACATTATTACAAGTTATTGATACTAAAATACCCCGCTTCAGTGGCCGAATGGTCTAAGGCCTCACTCTCCTGTTAGACTGGCCCGTTTATGATGGGGAGATGAGGGTTAGAATCCCTGTTAGGTCTACTTATTGGTTTCCTACTCTCCTTCCGAGCCACTGTGGGTAGATTGATTACCTCTATAATGCTTCCTTCTTCATCCATGCCTCATTAGATTAATTATCATATCTGAGTATAGCCTGATCAGACGCGGTAATAAAAAGATACTCAAATAGAAGTCCAAAGTATTTTCACTAACCCCCATTGCTAAAATTATTATGTTTAAGGGTTATTATTCTGCGGTGTATAATTGGAACTACACCGGTATTGAATAGGAAAGGAACATATAAAACCACAACGCGGAAAACAAATTCTGTTTGGACCATAAAAATCTAGCCCTAGAGTCAGACGCTAACTAATTCCCCGGTTCTACCTCGGTCCGTGGGAGCCCAAGTTTGGCAGACTGCTAGCGAAACCGCGAACAATGACGCCAGGAACAGGAAACTGGCAAAGTGATATGATGATACGAGACGCTGACAGAATCCAATCTCTAGATGTTGGGAGATTAAGAAAACAAACAATCTATCTTTATTTCAACCTTTGTTGGGCAACCGGGGCTTTGTTTCAGAGACTGTACAGTAATTACAACTTGTGCCTGTTATGACATTTTAGGCTTGTGGGTATGATAAGTTTATTTTGTTTCTAAGCATTTAATGCCTCCACAGGAAGCATCATTATTCATATGTTTCTATTTGTCCATCTTATACACACTGTGTTTCTCCTGTAAAGAAGCAATCTTGCATTGCTCTATCACTGCCCCACTATTTTACAGAGCTTTTTTTAAAGGTACAGTCCTATTGTCATAGGAAAGGCCTTATATAAAGCTAATACATCTTCTAGATTTAATTCCACTTATTCATACGTCAAGTCATGTGATCTGCCACTTTTGTTGGATATTAAATAAATATTTAAATAATAATAATAATAATAATAATAATAATAATATAGCAAAATGTTATTAATGTTAACAACAACAAATATGTTCGTGTGTTTTAAAAGGCCCTTCCTATAAAAATTGAACTCTAGGTTCCAATTTATGATTCCATTATATAATTTTACATAATTCATTAAACCTTTAATTAATTAAATACCCGCCTCGGTGGCGTAGTTGGTTAACGCGCTTGTCGTGTTGAGCTCAACTGCTGAGGACAGGGAGATCGAGGTTCGAATCTCGGTCGGGTGAACTGGGGGTGGTTTTTCCTAAATGGTTTTCCACTCTCCTTCCACGCAAATGCGGGTTCACTTCCTCTAATTCAACCTTCCCAATTCCTAATCCATTAGAGTAATTAGTACTTAAAGCGTATAACTCGAACGGGTAGTAAGACGCTGTGCTAAATATTATAATTAATTAAATATATTAAGGCTGCTAACCTTGCAGTATTTCTCGTGGAAATTATTGAAACATCAAAACATCTAAAACGATCCTAATTTTTTTTAACATTTCATATTTATGATTTTTTTTAAATGACTTTATTTGTTTAATAAAGTTATATTTATGATCTTTACATCTCACCCTCACCACAGAAATGCGGCATTTTGAGTTAAAACGTCGGTGAAAATGATCCAAGGCGCCACTTCTTAAATAACACTAGATTTTTGTACTTGTGTGACGCGTCTCAGCCCTCTGGTGGTTGGTTGCCTAAAATAATATCTAAATAGTGAATACTTGCATATCAAAACACTTGAAATTCTATTATCAGGCCTATCTGGAAAATGGCTATGTGTTTGTTATGCCCGTGGGTGTTTGCATCCTGGGGAAAATAACCATTTGTTTCTGCACCCACTTAATATTTAAATTATTTAAATACTATTTACTTACAAACACATTTAATTTTTGTTTAAATATTTCGTATGAGTAGTTTTTTTTCTCAGAATGGTAATTGTTTTTAGTTCGGCACGGTCGAAAAATGTGTCATTGACAGAATATAAATATCAGATCAATGAATTACTTAACCTAATCTAACAACATTCCTTCATACTAGTAGTTTTGAAACAGGACCGATCAAAAAAATAAGCGCCATTATACGTCCTCTTAATGATTTTCAGTTGCAAGTATCAAGGCTTAGACTCGCCGACGGGCATGAACACTTAGCGGTTTATTTTAGTCTGGTGCTAACTCCTTCAATTTTTCAAAAAGTGCTATCAACAGTCTCGTGTCGTGTCGTGTCGTGTCGTGTAGCCAGTGTAAGCAGCATTAGTTTGAACTGTACCTGTGAATTGTTCACACCCCTTATATGAGGCTTGCAAAGCAGAGCATATGTACGATTGGTCAAATAGGGTCCACGTGGTCGAGAACACATCACAGGTACAGTTTTAACCAAGTATGCTTCCCTTGCGACACTCCACTGGCTACCAACACGCCCTCCTTGACAATACTCATGCATGTAATAATAATAATATTTAGCACCGCGTCTTACTACCCGTTCGGGTTATACGCTTTAAGTACTAATTACTCTAATGGATTAGGAATTGGGAAGGTTGAATTAGAGGAAGTGAACCCGCATTTGCGTGGAGGGAGAGTGGAAAGCAATTTAGGAAAAACCACCCCCAGTTTACCCGACCGAGATTCGAACCTCGATCTCCTCGTCCTCAGCAGTCGAGCTCAACACGACAAGCGCGTTAGCCAACTACGCCACCGAGGCGGGTCTCATGCATGTAGCTGTGTTAGTATGTGTACCCCTCCTTACTAAACATATTGTACGTGAATATATTATTATTTGTTATTGGTTATTTCAACTATCTAGCCCAGCGGTTTTCAACCGATGTGCCGCGGTACCTTGGGGTCTCACGAAGGGTCAGCAGATGCTCCATGGGAGTTGATGTGAAGATCAAAAAGGAGCTAGAGACCCGTTTCGATGGCCGGATAGTATGAGAGGATACTCTCTTGGTAGAATAGATCGCTGATGACTGTAAGAGGTGTTCGAATCTCGGTCGGGTGTACTGAAGGTGGTTTCCACTTTCTACCACGAAAATGCGGATACACTTGTTCTAAATATAACCTTCCTCATCTCTAAAATCATTAGCGTAATTAGTATAAAGCGTATAACCAGAATGAGTGGTAAAATGATGTGCTTAAAAAAAAGCTAGAAAACTTTGAGTAATAAAAACAAATAATTTTAAATCTATTATCAACATTATTTAAAAATCAAAAAAAGTCACAATTATTAAAATGTTACCTATTGAAACTAAAAATACATCATAATACATTTTTTAAATGATAAAACCTCTCCTATAAAACCGGGGGTGCACCTTGACAATTTTATCGCCATGAGTTGGAAAAGGTAGAAAATCACTGAGCCAGCCCAAAGGAATGGGACGGAGAGAATACATTTCAAGAAAATATCCCAATACTCATTTAGGGAGGGAATGTAAAATCACAATCTGAAAGAGAAAAAAAACCTGTCATGGCTTGATTTCCGTTCTCAACTATCATTGCAAAGAACTCCTGAGCACACATAAATATCATCTGGTTCCGTGATTGGCTGGCGTCCCAAAATAGGAATGCTGAATTCTGGGCACTATGTTGAGACTGCGAGCCGACTACGGACCTTCATTAATTCCTTTTTATCGTCCCCATAGTTAGGATCTGCTCTAGCACTAGAATTTCATAATCCATTCAGTCTGTAGGTAAAGCAGTTTGCATTTTTTTTTATTTAAACCGGAGGCCTGTGGCCTCATTGCATCCATACCAAATTTCAGCTCTCTAGTGCAGAGGGGGGAGCTTAAAGGCTACCTTCCGCGTATACTCATTAAACTAAAAGCATTTCTTCTGAGAAACGCTGGGTATTTCAGCCATTTTAAAATAAAGCATTAGCGTTAAGGGAAAGTAGAAAACCATTTTGGTGGGGGAAAAAAACAACTTAACCAAACCCATCTAGGATTTGAGCACGGACCTTCCCGTCGCCGGCAAACCAGACGATATGAGCCTTATATTTATTCTGCGTGCTCTGGTGCGGATTTTTACAATACATTTATTTGATAACATTTTCTTAAATTAATTGGAATTCAGACTATAAATTGGACCATACAAAACATGTGTGGGAGTGTGTGTGTGTGTGTGTGTGTGATAGAGGTGCGGGTAGCATAGACAGTGTATAACTTGTAGCCAAGTGACCTACATTTGACAGCAGCCAAACTCGCCACCTCCCCTCTCCAGGCGTAACCCCCCCCCCCTTGCCTTTTCTCCTACCCCTACCACCGACCCCGGGCAACATTGTAGTCATTCAGCTCGACGTAGTGTACACAGAATTTAAACTTGCACATTGTAATTTGTTCAATTTTATATCATTCATCGTATTCTTTGGGATACGAAACCGCCAAAATTCTTGAATTAAACCAATGCAGGCCAGTCTAACACAGGAGTGATGCCATAGACTATTCGACCACTGCAGCGGGTGCTTCTCTTGTTCACTGTAAGAGTATGAAGCTGTCGTTTATTACTTATAGGACCTACCTACAGAAGCCCAAGGCTTCTTTTGTGCTGACTGACAGCACACAGCTGACAGATGAAAGCTTTGAAAAGTTACCAGACTAAATTATGTATCCCTACGTCGAATCATATGATCTGCAAAAACTTGTGTTTAGCAGCTGTCACTTCTGACACTCAACATTTAGGTATATACCTAAATGTTGACTGTCAGAAGTCAGCTGTGAGCTGTCAGTCAGCACCAAAGGAGCCACGGGGCTACTGTACCCAAGAGGTTTCCTACAGTTTGATTTTCACACGAATAACCTTATCTTACGGCTATAAAAGTTACTATATCTACTTTCACGTATTCATATTTCGAGTCATGTAATATGCAGATGTCACTTTTGATAAATTTTATCAATAGCTATAAAATATAACTAATATTATGTAAAATGTTGTCATTAGCTAATATTTCTGAAGTATATATTTGTAAATCAATATTATATTAAGCAAAATGGAAGAGTTTAGATGTGAAAGGTTTTTCATTGTGTTTTACATTTTTTGTAAAGTGCGTGTTTGATTTAGTCGCGTGAATTTATTACAAGTTTTTATTCATATTTCTAAGTTTCTCTTGAAAATTTGAAGTAATTTTTTATATTTCTAGGTAATTTTACAGGTATTTTTAAAAATAGTTTTCAGTTCCACCAAAATCCGGGGGCCCTTCCTTGTCAAAAAACTAAGAAACTTAGACTCTACTGAAGTTTGAAACATTAAAGCCCTCCAGAGGATGTTGGACGACCAGTCAAGGGATTAAGACACTAGCAATCTTGCCCAAAGCTGAGGCCACTAATGGAAGTGAAGTCCAGTCTATGACCGCTACCCCCTCGACTTATCTTGGCCATCTCTTCCTGCAACAAACTACGTAGGCTACCGGAGTAGGCATATCTATATTAGGTTGCGTAATCCCTCCAACAACAGGCGCAATCACTTTCTCTTATCGGACATTAGCTTATCTCGCCCCCTCCCCCCCATTATTTCTAATGAGAACATAGCAAGAGTATCCACCAAGCGGGTAGTAAGACGTAACCCTCAACAAATATCAATATTATGAAAATTTGCACAATTTCTTAGCTACACCAGCATTTTATACTCGAAAAACATATTTTAAGAGAAAAATCCGCCCTGATTCGCGTCTTACCACCAGTCGCGAGTATCCGCATTTAACTATGGGATATAAATGAGCAAGGAAATATTCATAAGAAATGTACCCGCATTTGTGTAGATGGAGAGTGGAAAACCATTTAGGGAAGGAAAAAAAAAACACTATTAGGAGTCGAGCGTTCAACAGTCCCGTTTTCATCGCCCACTCACCATTGAGCCAGACTAGGCGAGCTTGACGTGTAGTCTGCGTGTTCACACAAAAGTTTTATATTAGCACATTCGTGTAAAACTATGTTGAGTGTATTTTATTTTAACGCCGCATCTTACTATCCATTCTGGTTATACGCTTATGTACTAATTATGTTAATGGTTTTAGGGATTATGAAAACTATATTTAGAGGAAGTATACCCGCATTTGTATAGAAGGAGAGTTGAAAACCCATTTTAGTAAACCACCCTCAGTACACCCGATCGAGATTTAAACCTTGATCTCCCCGTCACGAGCAGTCTAGTCTACTGCGAGAGTAGCGCGTTAGACCACGCGGTCACCGAAGCGGGTCATGTTGAGTGTAAAGAATATTATGTGCTACACAGGAGATAGAATTCTTTGTGAGCCCGGTATTAATATATCGTGGTATTTCTCGCCAAGCGTGTGATGCACACATGAGGTATAGTAGGATCTAGGTACGAAGACACTTTTCGAAGACAAAAACACAGTCCAAGACTATGAGAATAGGCCTCTTTTAGGCATTTTTGGTTTAGAACTCCAGTAAAAAAAGATTTATTTACTATGTTCATTTATTATTTTTTAAATGTACGTGTATTAAAAATAATAGACAAACTACATAAAGCATCTATTTTATCATCATCAAAGACTAGACCGGACATATTAATGTTGGGAAAGGTTCCTAGTTTACCTCGTCAACATAATTACGAATATGTTTTTTTTAAATATATTATACTGTAATTATTTAGGTCATTGGAAACGTACTTTGATAAATTACCATTTGATAAATAGGGCAGCAGTTTTAGACCTCGCACACAATAAACGGCACAAAAAATCGCTGCATTTCATTCGTGTTTGATGGTACTGTTACCGTGTTTATCGTAGGCACAACTTTGTTTTTTAGGTTATGAAAAAGTAGAAATGTATTACTGTATTTTTATTTTTGCTCATTCGCTTGAATCCTAATCAAGGTATACAAAGAGACACTTCAGTAAACATTTGTATTCGAATTCCGTACTCTGTTTTTTTTTTAGCCTTTATTTGCAATCACTACTATTTACAACACTTCCTAACTATTGACATATATTTGAGAGGGGGGGGGGGATGTTTCTACTGAAACGAAGTGCTTTGTATGTATGTATGTCTATATATATGTGACTTTTTTTTGTTGCAATAATTTTTTATCTGGCATTCAGTACACGTGCAAATATTTCACACGTGTTCATTTTTTGCCATGTAGTTAGCTAAGCGTGGGATGTACCGAACAGCGAAATATTATATATTTTAGGACGAAGGCATAAGCGTGCATAGACATGTTTGGGGAGGGAACGGGGAGTGGCAGATGAAATAATAGTTACCTTTAATCCATGAATTAACTTGATACATTATAGAGAACACCCAAAAACTTTTTAAAAAAAATCCCCACACACACTAAGATACAGTAAAACTCACCAAATTATAATCTTTTTAAAAAAATATATAAATGATAAGGCAAAAAATCATAAAAATTGCCTCTGTATCCGGATAGTATAAGGTGTCACTCTCGCAATAGGCTGGAGTGTCGATGAAGGGGGGGATTGGGTTCTATTCTCTGTCGAGTTTACTGGGGACACTTTTTCCTCAGTTGTTTTCCACTCTCCCTCCACGCCATTGCGGGTACATTTACTCTAAATTTAACCTACTTCATACCTACCACATTATGGTAGTTAGTAAATATGTGTACAACCCTGACGAGTAGTAAGATGTGGTGTTAGGAGGAAAGGAAATCACAAACAAATACATTTTGAACTATTTATTTTCTACCGCTACAATCCAAAAATGAGAAAATTCATATTGTATTGGAGTACATTTTACACTAACATAGAAGGAGTTCCAAGGGGCCTGAAGCCTGCGCCTTCCTTCTCCCCCACCATGGGACTCCCGGGGCGCACACACATGGGTTTTAACTCGAGTTCTGAGTCTCAAACGGGGTGTACCAAGGTTGGTTTCCCAAATAGTATATGTTGCTATGGCTTTCTCATCCTCTCTCCACGCTAACATCATTATTATGACCTTAGTTCACGTCAATAATAACGCTCGTGTTTAAAGGCACAACTAAAAGATAAAGGGATAAAGGGTTCGTAATTCACAAGATGAACATATCTCAGAGAGAAGTTATTACAAGTGAACATGCGTGCCCTGTAAATTCATTGCGGCGGGTGACATGTTTATTTGCACGGAACCCCCTCTGACTAAATAAGTAGGGAGAAATAGTTGAGTGGTTTGTTTGGTGGGTGGGGAGGGGGGATGTGGTTGGCTGGCTGGCTGGCTGGGTGGGAATTGACCTAGCTTTACTTTGAGGATATTATTTGTGATTCACCCCTCGGACCTCGTATAGTGGTTTATCATCCTTCTGGTAGGCGATTGATATGTTAATTTCCTGAAAATTGATTGTCTTAAAATTCTAGTCACTGTTACGACTATTTAATGATGATGATGATGATGATGATAATAATAGCAAAAAGAAACGTTTGAAAAAGGTCTTGTTTGGTCATCCTTTCTCTAAAACTTATCTCATTAGGTTAAGCTGGGTGCCAAAGGGTGGCTTGGACCACTTCCAGAATGAGCTTAGCACCAATAACTAAACAATCAAACCAATTTTCCAAATGAGATTTACAACTAGGCCTAGTGCTTAATTTTTCTCTTAGAATTTCAGGGGAAGGGGTGTGATGAGCTAGTTGGGGAACGGTGGTTGCATGGTCTAAGTCGTCACTCTCTCCTGCCGGTGATGGAGAGATCAGGATTCTATTTCTGGTCGAGTGTTCTGAGAGTGTAGGAATGAGAATTTCACTACATATTATCTGTATATTTGAAGATAAAAATCAGAAGAAATGTACCCACATTGGCGTGCAAGAATAAACATAAATTAAATTTGAAATTTGAATCCGGACCGGGTGTACGTTTGGTGTCATTTTCCAAAGTTGTTTTCCTCTATACCTCTAAGCTAATACGGATACATTTCCCATCAAATTCTTCCTCCTCATGCTTACCCCATTTGTGCGAATATACGAATATCCATGATAGGTAATAAAATGCGATGCACAGTCAAATATCCTTATGCAGCTTTGTACCTCTAAATTGCAGTGTTGCAATATTTTTTTTCATTAGTTCAAAGATTGTATTGGTTTTTATGTCGCCAATGATCGCTCTAATTGACACGTCCTTGAATCCAAATATTTATAGAAAAAGCTGTCCCCACAGTCAAGTTATTTGTGTGTTGAAGCCACCTTAGCTTGCACAATCCGGTTGCTATGACAACAGCAGAGATGTTTATAGACGGAAGTTTGAGATGAGATGTCTCGTAAAGAGACAGTGGGAAAGGGACATGTATTATGTGGATAGAAAATAATAATATTATAACTTTCGATCTCTTTACCTATCTAGCTATCAATCTCGTAATATATTGTTTTCTATATGAATATGTTAGATTATATATTTTTCTATCCATATAATATATAATATGTATGTCTGTATGTATATCTATTTTGCTATGTAGTTTTGTGTCTATTAGTTCATAACGTCGTAGAGTAAGTAATATTTATATATGTTCATAAGTGTATAATCTGTACATTCAACCATCTATATATATAAATATTTTTCTAGCTATCTCTTTATCTATTTATATATCGAGCTATCTAGACATATATTATATATAGCTAGATAAACATTTAGATAAAGAGACAACTCTCTCTCTTTCTCTCTCTTTCTCTCTCTCTCTCTCTCTCTATATATATATAGTTGTATAGACGAATTATATGAACACATACATATACCCGCTTTGGTGGCCATATGGTCTAAGGCGCTACTCTCGTGGTAGACTAGATCACTGATAAAGGGGAGATGAGATTCGAATCTCGGTAGGGTGTACTAGGGTGGTATTTCAAAATTATTTTCCACACACTCCCACGCAAATTCGGGTACACGCCCTTTAATATAACATTGCTAACTCCCTAAAACCATTTGCGTAATTAGTAAATAAGCGTAAATCCAGAACGAGTAGTGATATATTCTACTAAAAAAAACATGCACATGCATTTAATATATATAAGTTGCAAATAAACGTATATATTAATATAATACAATATAAAGTAGCAAATGAAACAAACTCCACATGTTTGTTGCAACAAAAATGCATCATGCAATATTATATATATATCCACACTCACACACACACACACACACACGCGCGCGCGCGCGTTTATTTGCAACACAAATGTAGCTTCTATTTCATTTGCTACTTTAAATTTGTTGAACTAGCTGTAAGAGACCTTATAATTCGTGGTGCCCTCCCTATCCGCCCTCACTCGGACCTGTTGCCATGGTAACCGGTACTTGGCAGATACACGTAAGGTTTCTTAAGAGTGGAGATTACTTTAGTTAAGAGGCTTGGCGGCGTCATACCGCCTTTAGTACCACAGTCCGTCTGGTCTTGGGTACAAAGACAGAGAGATGAGAGTCCTGAGGGAGAGAAACACACCGCGAGGAAACAAAATACAGTTGGAAACGCAACGCAGTTCAGTTGCTGGGGGCATCGCTCTCATGCGGCCTATAAATAAATTAACAGGTGAATTACGTTATTGGAGTCAAGATAAGGAAGGTAATATTTATAGGAAATATAGTAGCATTTGCACGGTGAGAGAGAGAGAGAGGTGGGTGGCGGCTATTCGCTTATAAATACAGTTTCAGTTATCCTAGCCGGGATTCCAACAGAAACTTCCCCGGCAAGGGTGGCGAAATACAATGCGAGTATAACGCGTTAACCTGCCATCTTCCCCTCCAGCCCACTGACTAATTTTTTCTGTCCCGATTTAGCAAACAAACTCTCGTGCTCATAAAAATATTATTATTATTGTTGTTATTATTATTTAGCACCGTGTCTTACTACACTTTCGGGTTATATGCTTTAAGTGCTAATTACGCTAATGGATTAGGAATTGGGAAGGTTGAATTAGAGGAAGTGAACCCGCTTTGCGTGGAGGGGGAGTAGAAAACCATTTAGGAAAAGCCACCCCAGTTCACCCGACCGAGATTCGAACCTCGATCTCCCCGTCCTCAGCAGTCGAGCTCAACACGACTGGCGCGTTAGCCAACTAGACCACCGAGGCGGGTCTCATAAAAATATCCCAATAACTCATTATTATATGCGAAATATTAAATTTTACATTTTTTGCTCGATTGGAGCAGTTTATAAACTACGTCACGTTAATTTAGGGTATTTTTGATCCTCCTCTGCCCCGCTTTTCACACACTGTCACAATGTTGTGAACCCCTTTTCTAATATCATGAGCAACCACTCCCCCTCCATATTTAAATAGTAAATGTAATTAGTACTTTTAATTTTAGAGTCTATTAAACCCGTTTATTACAATAACAAATAATCAAGGATTGTTTTAGTGGCTTTTAGGCTTCATAAGAGTCCTTTTCAAGAAATGCAATTTGAGGATATTTCCTCAAAGTACATTTTTCAAGTACGGTTATAGCAGCTTACATATTTAATAATAAGTTAACCTACACCTGCACGCCTATTATTAATCGTTGAGCGCTGGAATTAGTACTACTATTAATACTTGGGTAATCGTACACACCCGTACACAAATTGTACTTTATTTAAGACAAAACATAGGCTTGAACCGGTTTCATAAAGACTTGTAGATTACTTACCTAACCCTTCGACCACTGAAGCAGACATGCATAAAAAAGAAAAAAAGAAAAGTCTAATTTTCTCAACACAGCGTCTTATCAGTAAATGTGCTATTTTTCTCTCTCATTCTTTGTGAGGTTCATAAAAAAACACTAAAGGAAGACACAAATCGTGAATAGCCCCACTAGATGACATTTGGAGAGGTCGTCTTCTGTTGTCTTTGTTTAGGTGGTACTCCCGGGTTTGGCCATGACTCAGATACAACAACTGCTCGGGGGCGAGCGTTGATCTGAGGTGGTCTGGGTGGAGTTGGTAAACTGAGTCCAGTTTGCATACATTTGTGTAAACTTAGTCTTGGATGACACAGAGTGGTAGTTTAACCGAACCCAACATTCATGTCGTTATAGTTATTTTGAACGAAACAGCTTTGACAAGACCCGCCTCGGTGGCGTAGTTAGCTAACGCGCTAGTCGTGTTGAGCTCGACTGGCGAGGTCAGGGAGATCGAGGTTCGAATCTCGGTCTGGTGAATTGGGGG
>CABFVX010000153.1:233001-245385 GCA_902151425.1 Timema shepardi | reverse complement strand
CCCTCACTTCTAGAAGATCAATTTGAAGGCTTCTATACTTGTTTTTCATGTAGCACAGTGTTGATTAATTATTATTTTAACTTTTTATTTTGTTAAATTTTGGCAGTTTTCGCGGACCCTCTTTTGGGAACCACTGGAATATAGGAAATATTCTCGAAGCAGAATCGAAGTTATAATTTGTTGTTGTTTTACACTCGAAATTGTTGTTATTTAAATTACTTTGTGCACTAAAATTACTTGGAAAATGTTTTTTGCAATTATTTGTAATCTGTTGCTTCAATCTGATAAATCAAGCTATTATCAAAGTATGAAATTCATTTACCTCAGATTTTTTCCATATTAATATTAATTTGTAATGTAAAAAACAGCTCAGAATGGCAGTAATTTAACACGAGTTGAGTGTTTTAGCTGTCAATATTTTTACTGGTAAAGCTACGAAGCCGGAATTTTTTTCGAAGCCAAGTCGAAGTTGATGTTTGTTCCGAAGCTTCGCACACCCCTACAATGCAAACGTGGTTACATTTTAGAGTGCTCAGCCCATTTAAATAATTGTAATCCGTTTAGCCTGTAAGAGTAGAGAGAGAGAGAGAGAATAAACGAATATGGAATTGAGGTTTTATTTAACATTTTATTTAAAAAATAAAAAAATAATTGTAATTGTAATGACACCTCCTACCTTTATAACCAAAAAATATTTGTAAATTTAACGCAATTTTTAAAATGGTTTAATTTAAGGGGTAGGGCTAAAAAAGGTGGTTTTTAGTGGAAGCTCACGGACATTAGCTTGGAAAGGAAATGGAAAAACCCATTTAGAAATAACATCAAGAAATCAACCCCCCTCGGTGTACTCGGTCAAGATTTGAACCTCGACATCCCTGTCACGATCCACTCACTTGCAAGCCTGACGTCTTTCACGGCGTGACTGCCAGTTTGAGGTCAATAATTTATAGGGCCTATAATTTTTTACATTCATATACTTTACAGGCGTATAGCCTGAATGGGTAGTAAGATGCGGTGTTAGAAATCTTGTACGATATAACCGTACAAACTGTTATATATATATATATATATCATTTATCATAAGTAAACTATCCTTAATTTAATTAATTTTAGAAAAACCAACGAACCTTATTTATTATATTTTAAAATAGTTTTCAAATACTAATCATAAATAAAATCCTCAGAGCTATTTGCAATTTTTTTTTAAATTGGTAATTAGGATTGCCAATTTTTTCAAATTTGAATAAAGGACATTTGCCAAAATTGCATATAGAATTTGTGAGATGTTCCATTTGTTGTATACAGTTATACTTATTAACTTATTTATACGTTAACTGTTGTTATTGAATGTTTACAATATTAGAATAAAAATACCATGAGGTATTTAGCTTGTTTTTTCTTTTATACATGGGCTCCTTCGCTCTAAGAAGTTTGGGAAACTCTGACTTGGGTGGAGGGTATAGAGGAGAATTTGGGGGCAAATCCGAGGCTTAAGAGCTTGAAAACAAACACGCTCCCCCAGGTTGGGAACCAATGGTCTAAGGCGTCACTCTCGCAATAGATTGGCTGACGATGACAAGGAGATTGGGGCTCAAACCCGGGTCAGATGTACTAAGGGTTATTTTCCCTAAATGGTTTTCCACTCTCCCTCCACGCAAATGCGGGTACACTTCCTCTAAATCCAACCTTCCAATTGTCTTACACACTAACGCAATTAGTATATATGCATATAACTCGAACAGATATTAAGACGGTTCTGAAAAAAAATTAATAAAAACAATTTTTTTATCATAGACGTTTGTTTTTTTCTGTGTTGGTCTCTTCTCAACGGAGCTGGCAAGTATCGCGCGGTGTTGTCGAAGGCAAACCTCGGGCCCCAGTCGTCAAAAGTGGGGCAAGAGTTGAACGTCTGCTGCCAAGGACGACCAAACCGCACTATTTATCTCTCTCTCTCTCTCTCTCTCACACACACACACACACACACACACACACAGTTGGACCCACTCGCCTTCAAACGTAGCTCAGGAAAAACTTGCCGCGGCGTGTTGACTTGATAACCATTAGTTGGTAAATAAATACGTCTAAAAAAAAGGGATGTGATAATGGCTGGGAGGTTATTTCTTGACCTATGATATGTTTGTTTCTTCCCAGTATGTCTCAGTGGAAGGGTGTTAATCGACCTATCCATAGGAACTTCGATATAATTTGGTGGCATGTGTATTAAACATATTTTACTCGTCTCGGTAGCGTAGTTGCCTAACGCTCTGGTCTCGTGTTGAACTAGACTGCAGAGGATGGGGAGATCCAAGTTCACATCTCGGTCGGGTGAATCGGGGTGAAGGGGTAAGGGTTTCTAAATGGTTTTCCACTCCCCCTCCACACAAATGTGAGTTCACTTCCTTTAAATTCAACCTTCTCAATTCCTAACTCATTAGCATAATTAGTACAACCTGAACGAGTAGTAAGACGCGGGCTATAATTTAATTTTTTTTTTAATAATTAAAAATATTTTATTTGAACACTATGTGTCACTCTCGCAATATACCAGCTTGCCGATGACGGGGCGATCTGGTTTCTAATCTCGGTCGAATCTACTGAGGGTGGCTTTTCCTACATATTTTTTCCCTCTCGTAACGCAAATTCGGGTACACCTTCTCTCCTATAATAAAGAACGTTCCTTATCTTTAAAATATTAGCGTAATTAGTGCATAACCCAAACGGGCAGTAAAACGTGGTGTTAAAAATCTAGATTTTTTTTATTTGAGGTATTTATCGTGCTCTTTCTAAAGCGAGAGATTATATCAAGACACAAATTATGAACTAATTTAAACATAGAAAAGACACAGCCCCAGCCGTTGATTCATAATTGTGGAAGGGGAAATCCATATTTCACCCATGATAACATTTTCAGCCATGTTGGGAATTGAACCTGAGGCTCTTAAAGTAGTAGGCAGACAGACACACTACTGATTGAGCTAAGGTGTCAGATAACACAAGGGCTACCCACGTTGGTGGTTGCATGGTTTAAGGTAGTGGTTCTCAAACTGGGTTCCGCGAAGGGATGTAAGGGGCTCCGTGAAATGATTATTTATGCGTTACGGATTCTAAATTTGTATGTTAAAAACTCATAAATATTAATTTCACAATAAGCTTATCCAGTTTAATAATGCAAAGGAAATTAAATGACTTTTTAACTAAATAAATGGTACGACACAATCGCACGAACGTTCTCATACTGTGTATTATAGCTTAGAAGAAAATTTTCAAAAATAGGATTTTAGTAAACTACCCTTAAATAAATTTACTCATAAACAAACACAACATCTTGTTAATCACAGTAATCACACTTTATATAAATAAAGTAGTAAATTGTTGCGGTGATGGTTGCAGATTACTGCTCTAAAATGTATTCGAAACTTTTTATTGGAGAAAGGTTGTATAGAACGAGGCCTCACTTGACTTTATAGTTAAAAGTTTACTCTTAATAGGTTATCAACTTTTAATACATTTTGAGCTTTCGGTGTTTAATTTTGTTTAATCAAAACTTTTTTTTGTAGTTTTTTCACACCAAAATGATAACTTTCAAACGACCTCTTTCACAGCTCTCTATTCGTATTACCATACCATACCACTCGAGTAAAGACTTGAGTTATTATTTTTAAATCAAAGAGAAATATTTTATTTACAAGTATAAAACCATGCACAAATCAGGGTTTCCATGGTGATGTAAACGAAGATTGAAAAGCTGGAAATTCGCTGGGAAAATCATATTTTCGTTGGAAACTACTATTTTAGGCCAGATTCAGAACCCCTAACCTTTAAAATTAGTTGACGTTTGTTAAAATGGGTTAATTAATTTTCTTGTAATTTCTATTAAGGAGATAGGCTTATCAAAATATAAATACAATTTTAAACCAACTTGTTAACTATATTTTTATCAAAGTCCAATTTTTCTAAAATTAATTATTTATAAAAGTAAAAACGTATTCTTATTTATCTTGAAAAACAATTTACATTTTTCATTCAATCTTCAAAGTAATTTCAAAACATTAGAATTTTCTATAATTTGTTGTGATTAAATTACCCTTAAATTAATTTATTTTGGATGAATAAAGATATATTATTATTGATACGTAAAATAGTTTCCCGATACCAGTTTTTAACCAAATCGCTAAAGCTATTTTTTTTAATATTCAAATAAAACAACCGTCATCAGTAAACTATTAATACCCAAATTTTTCCCCCAAAACAAGTATACAGCTTTAAATTTGTCATGTTATACTGGCTAGATATTTTATTTATTTTGGCAAAAAAAATGTTTACAATAACTTCAAATACACTGCCCTTGTCTTGCGTTCCATACATCTCCACCTTAAACGTGAACTTTATGAACTTACCAAGTATATCAGTTCATGACTTTTAAACTAACTTAATTCTATAACAAATAAAAGCACCCAGTTTATACTTTGGTCTTGGAGAAATTGATCCCGGGACACTTCGCTCGCTAGACAGATATGGTATTGACTAAGCTAAGGGGTGAGGTAGGTTAAAAACAATGCACTCGCATCGTTTAGGGGAGAGAGTGTGAGAAACTCGCAGTAACAACATGTGGGAAGTCACTTTAAAAAAACCACCCTTCCCAGAATATAACCTTGATCTCCCCGTCTACAGTGTAATGCCTTTGTTTGCTCGGTATATTTTTATAATCAAATACGCTAATGTGGTAAAAATGAGAAAGATAAAATGTATTGGAAATTTACCCGCATTTGTTTGAAGGGTTGTGTGAAACCAATCATATGGTGGCTAAAAACAGGAAATACCTGAAAAAGTCGGGGAAATATCATTGAGTTTTATCTAAAATGAGGGGGGGGGGGAGTAAGGGAATTTAAATAATTTACTAACCACCTGCTTCGGTGGCCACATGACCTAACGCGCCACTCTCATGTTAGACTAGACTGCCGATGATGGGGAGATCAATGTTCGAATCTGAGTCGGGTCTACTGAGGGTGGTTTTTCCAAAATGGTCTTACACTCTCCACGCAAAGCGCGGGTACACTAACTATAAATATAGCTTTTCTAATCCCTTAAACCATTAGCTGAGTTAGTACATAGGCGTATAGCCCGAACGGGTAGTAAGAAGAGTCGTTAAAACAATTACTCATTCTGTACCTAAAAATTTAAACAAAAGTAAGAGATTTTGTTCTCGGTGTTAACAAAACAGATCTAGGTTGGGAATTTTGTTTAAATATTGTCTGAAAACCCGGAAAAGACAATGAATTTTATGTTAAATGTTTTGTAGCTGAGCTGAATTAGTATAAATCACTCACTACCCCTGCCCGTAGTTCGAATTCTGACCTCGTCACCGGCAAACCAGCCTGGGCGAAGTTGATACCTAGCCCTCGTGCCCCCCCTTCCCCCCTTTTTTTTCCAGCACCGCGTCTTTCTACACGTTCGGGTATGCCTGTGTACTAATTACACCAATGGGTAAGTGATTAGGAAGGTTTTAATCTAGAGGAAATACACCAGCATTTGCGTAGAGGGAGAGTGAAACACCGTTTAGGAAAAATCTCATTGCACCCGACCGGTATCAAATCCCAATCTCCCCGTCTTCGGCAGTCCTGTCTAACATGAGAGTAGCGCGTTAGATCACGCGGTCACCGAAGCGGATGTCAAAGTATCCTGTTTTTTAAGTAAAGTTGTTTGCTTCGTAGTTAAATGTTTTCAAGGCAGCACGATAGTAGTTCTTACGATTGAAGCCATTATTGAAGTGAGTCCAAGGAAAACCTTGTTTTAGTTTTATATTCAAGTAACTATAAACTTTTTTTTACCTTGTCTTACCACCCGTTCACTTCATATTAGCATGTGCATTTATTTTCCTAATGTAACAGGGTTGAATAGGGTAGAATCTAGAGGAAATATACTAATTGATACACTATTTAAATAAAAAAAATCCTCTGTACACTCGGCCGGGGTTTCGAACCTCATCCTTCCAGTCACCAGCAAGCCAGACCAAATGATCTTGGCGCCTTAACCCGTGCCTCCCCCTCCTCCCCCCTTCCGATGCGGGTATATCACATAACTAGTGTCCCAAGAGGTGATATCAGAGACGGGTGGTTAATGTTCTTGTTCCTGGTCCCTTACAAGGTGGATAGTGGGGCGTGGAAGGAAGATATGGCCGGCTCTAGTCGGGTGACCCACCCAAGTAGTCCCCCCCCCTTCCCTCCACCATTCCTCTCTACAGGTAGCTAATGTGTGGAACTCAAGCGTGAGCCACCTAACTTGACCTCCTCTGTCACGCCTCATTGGGGCCCGGACACACTTTAAGACTATAGCAAGGTCAGGTTAAGGTCGACTTTCCTATAGCGGGGTGGCCGCGATCAAACATCGCACGACGCGTGACCCACGAAGATATTCTTCACTTCAACCATGATTTTGTGTACTGTGTTAGACCATGAGCTCAATTATTATTATTATTATTATTATTATTCGCACCGCGTCTTACTACCCGTTCGGGTTGTACGCACTTACGCTAATGTGTAATGGTAGGGTGATTGTGAGATGAAATGGAGGACCTACAGTTTGACGTGGAATCCGAACCACGGTGGAGGCCTGGCATTCCTCACATTCACAAGATGTCTTGTCAGAGGTGAAGGAAGGGTTTGGTAATCAGATAAATCTTTGCCGGGACCGAGGATTGAACCCCGGCCGCCAGCATAGAAGTTTGACACCTTACCCCTAGACCACCAGGTCACCATGAGCTCAATTGATTCTTTGCTTCGGTTTCGGGCTGTACTATTATTATTATTATTATTATTTAACACCGCGTCTTACTACCCGTTCGGGTTATACGCTTTAAGTACTAATTACACTAATGGATTAGGAATTGGGAAGGTTGAATTAGAGGAAGTGAACCCACATTTGCGTGGAGGGAAAGTGGAAAACCATTTAGGAAAAACCACCCCCAGTTCACCCGACCGAGATTCGAACCTCGATCTCCCCGCCCTCAGCAGTCGAGCTCAACACGACTAGCGCGTTAGCCAACTACGCCACCGAGGCGGGTCGGGCTGTACTCATGAAAATATTTACACCTAAGATGTGGCAGAAGGGGACGCTAGAAAAGGCCATTGTTTTTGCAGTTTTTATAGCAAAACTTTTTTTTGGTGCAAATAAATAAAATATTGCTCCATTACAAACATGGAGATTAATTTCCTTCACATGATGATATAAACAAACAGTTCTTGAATATTGGTCAAGGGTATCTTAGAATTTAATGACAACATTTATCTTGGCTAGAAAAAAGTTTATCAATTAATGCCGTTGTTTTCATGACAGATATTCAATAACCGTTGATATCAATATGTGAAGAACATTAAATTCTTAAGTTTCTATTGGAGCAATATTTGATATTTTGGCCAAAAAAAGGTTTTGCTAAAAAACTTTTAAAAAAACACTAGTTTTTTTTCTCGTGTCCCCTTCCATCCCCCCTTAAAGGTGGTATGCAAGAACGCGCTTGAGTGAGTTTATGTTGAGTGGGCGAGTATTGTGAGTGGATCGTTAGTAGTGTTGATTTGCTAGCTAATAGGGTACGTTCTTGCAGATGAACCAATAGCGGGTAAATTGTTGATCTCTGTGGTCTTGGGGTAAAGTGCTCGTCTCAGGACCCGATGTTCATGGGTTTAAACCCACCTGGGTTCGATGGATTTTTTCCCCTGAGCGAATAAAATCCGTAGCACAACTTCCTTCGGAGGGGAAGTAAATCCGTCGGTCCTCATGTCGATGGTGAAATGTAGAAGAACTTTTCCCAGCAAAATTGTTGAACTGCTCATAGAAATGTTCGTGTGCTGATATAATCAGTCGGTTCAGAAAATATACATTAAAAACCATAAATAAATAAAAATCAAGCAAATCAACGTCACTCATTTATCACTCACCCTTCACTTTTACTCATTTTCGTTCTGGTTCATTCTGTCATCAAAATTAGAAAATATCTGAATTATGGGTGTTCAGTATTAGGCGCACTACAGGTATCGGTCCCGGTTAGAGGTAGAAACTAACTCTAATATCGTTCAAATTTACTGATGTTGGTTTTTACCAAATAATTTTCTCTGCTTCCTCCATTACTGGTGAGGGTTCTTTCCTTTAAACTAAACGCTATCTGTTACTTGTTATCTCGTGTGTTTTTTTTAGCACCACGTCTTACTATCTTATTTGGGCTATACGCCTATGTATTAATTATGCTAGTGGTTTAAGGTTGAGGAAGGTTGAATTAAGAGGAAGGGTATTCACGTTTGCATGGAGAAAAAGAGTGGAAAAAACAATCCTCAGGACACCCGACCGGGATCGAAACCTGATCTCTAACTCATCGGCAGTCTAGTATGTTGCGAGAGTAGCGCCTTAGACCATAAAGCCACCGAAGTGAGCATCTCGTTTATTAAACGTACAGATAGAATTTAAAAATATAAAAACAAATAAGCAATTGTACGCTAACTTTTAAAAAACGAAGCTATATTATTTGCCAATTTAGCAATACTTTTTATTAAATAACAATTTAGTAAAAACAAGTGATATATTTCAAATGAGAAGATAGATGTCCTTGTGACGATTGATGTGGAGGTAATGTTGACTCACCTCATCAGTTTTCATTATTCAACTTACACTCCAACACGCGATAAGGGGACGAGTAGGCCTGTAAGGGAATGTTATTTGAGTAGTCTCATTTTCATAGAGAAGGGCTTTTATTTTTTATTATCAGTTCAGGTTGTACTCATGATAATTACTCAGCTGGGGTAAGGATGAGGAAGGAAGCATTTTAGAGATAATCTACCCGCACTTGCGTGAAAACAGAGTGAGAAACCTTATAGAAAAAAACTACCCTACGGGATTCAATTCTCGTTCTCTCCGTCATCAGCAAACCAGTCTAACACGAGAGTAACGCCTTATACCAGGGATGTGCAAACTTATTTACACAAGGGCCAAATGAACAACAAAAAAAGGGGGTCCAAAGACATTATTTCATCACTTTTTCTTTTCAAAATTCATAAAAATAAATAATTGATTCACACACATAATAGACTGACATTGAATCGGTTTAAATGCATTGAGAATGTATATCAATTTGAAATACCTTATTGGCTTAGTGTTTTTTTAAATTCGTTCATGAGATTTATACGACGGGGTGTGAGGAGGAGATTTTTAAGAGAGAAAACAGATGCGCATCAGTAATTTATTTTCTAAGGTCACTTTTTCTAAGTTTCATGGTTGAAAACACTTGTTCGATTGAATATTAGGATGAAAACATTGCTATATATATGTTTGGGTATGATGAACAAAGTTTTAAAATGTTGATTTTAGCATGATTTTGTAAAAATCCAATATTTTGTTTTGTTTAATAAATTTTGCTTCACAACGCAACACATTTTTAAATCATTCATCCCACGGGCCGGATCGAACACGCCGACGGGCCGTATATCACCCGCGGGCCATAGTTTGCCCATCCTTGTCTTAGATCATTCGGCCACTGAAGCGGGTAAAGGGGCTTTTAGAAAACACAATCCTTTACTTGTAACCCAAATTGATATCATTTTACGATATTGTTTATATTGTTTCTATAAGTGTTAATGTTTTCTATCAAAAGTTACAGTCTTAAATCGCATGACTTAACATATGAATACATGAAAGTAGACATAATTACTTTCTAGTTGTCGGATAAGTCCCTTCCTATGAAAATTTGACTCTGATAAGCTCCTTATTTTGTAATGTGTCTTATTCAACGTTTAAGGCTATATATTATGAACGCGCAGTTATGTTAGTAAACAACTTACATCAATCTAACTTAAGTTATGACAGCAAGCCTAACATTAAACATCCAAACCATCAACTGCAGTAGCTGGGTAATAGAACTAAATATATATTATTTATGAATCGCCTGGGGATAAACAAAAGTTCCTAAGACTTTTCAACTCTTTATAAACCACTAATCAACGGTAATTGGACGAGGTTGTACTACACAATTGTGTATATAACCTGCTCCTAGTCAACAAAGGGATTACTCCTATGGCTTTATCTGAAGGACGTCTGATAGTAGTACCTGGTTCAATGATTGCTTGTGTCCCACTTATTCTTCAATGGACTGAGGAAAGCTAGGCCTTCACCGGTACAACTCCAGTTGTACTCTATTAGTAGGTAAGTTGCCAGGCCTCCACCGTGGTTCGGATTCCACGTTAAACTGTAGGTCCTCCATTTCATCTCACAACCACCCTAGCATAACACATTAGCGTAAGTGCGTACAACCCGAACGGGTAGTAAGACGCGGTGCTAATAATAGTAGGTAAGTTTTTTTTTGCGCCACGTCTTACTACTCGTTCGGACTATACATCTCTGTACTAATTACGCTAATGATTTAAGGGTCATTAAGGTTGAATTTCGAGGAATTGTACCCACAGTTGCTTAGAGGGAGAGTGGAAAACCCTTCTGGAAAATCTCATTATATCTGATCGAGGTTCGAACTCCTGATATCCCCGTCATTGGCCGTCCGGTTTATTGCGAGAGGGACACTTAAAAACCATGCGACCACTGAAGTGTGTAGGTGACGTATGTTATGTTATTATTATTAATTTCATTAACTACTCATATGGAGCATTGAGCCGCAACATAGTTTCGCTACTCTGGTTATTCCTTATTTCAGTTTCTGCGATACGTTAGTTACAGACAGAGCGGAATATCGACCTCAGCACTCCATATATTGTTACGAGTGAGCGAGAAAGAGTCTACTAATGTTGCTGGAAGGGGACTTTCACATACCTTCCAGGGCTATTTTACAATTTACATGCCACAATCGACGTGTAACTGACGGATTTACTTACTTACCCTTAGAAGGCAATTGTACAGCTTTTTTTTTTTATCGCTCAACGAGAATCCGTAGAACTCAACTGATTTTGAACCCATAAACATCGAATTTTGAGGTGAGAACTTTCCCCCAAGACCACTAGGTCGACTATATGTTATGATAAAGCTATATTAATGATTATATATATATATCAGTAAATGATTCTTAATTTAGGAAACTGCGCCAACTACAAAACATCTAACCCTAACCCCTAAATTTAGTAAGATTTGGGTTTAATCTTTAATAAATTACAAACATAGTGACAGCTGCACACTTGCATAAATATGGAAAAATTGTTTTATCAGTTTTTAAAACGGTCATAAATGTTTCTTCCCATCAAAGTTGGACCTTATCAATTATACATCAGTATTAACCCGCATATAAATAAAGTAAATACCTCCTTCGGCACAATTTGGACTCGATCCAGGGTCCTCTTATACGTATGGTCACCTACTCTACCAACCCAGGCATGTGGACAGATAGTGTAAATATTTATTTTACAACAAGGTGCGGGTATGAAGACGCCCATGCCTCTTTTTAATCTCTTTAGACGCATCCTGATACCAAACTCATTACCCTGGACTTAAGTTCCACCTCATTAAGGTGCGGCATAAGGTAGCACGAGTAATTTTACAGTTTTTATAGCGTTACATATTTTTTTTGCCAAAATAAATCAAATATTTCTCCAGTAGCAACGTAGAGTTTAGTTTTCTGCACATGCTAATAGCAACGGATATTGAATATATGTTAAGGGTGAGCTGGAATGTTGTCAAAACATTTTAAATAAAGAGAAGAAGTTTTTACAACATTCCAGAGAAGATATTCAAGATCCATTAATATTAGCATGAGCCGAAAACTAAGCTCTATGTTGCTACTGGAGAAATATTTGATTAATTTTTGCCAACAAATGTATGTCCTATAAAAATTGAAAAATACTTGCACTCCCTTCTGCCTCACCTTAACCACCTGAAAAGAGGAACGGGGAAGATTTTTGAGCCTACAATACACTAGGCCTATTTGTGTTTTTTCAAATTACCTAGATATCATAATTCCTGAACCACACGGTGTTTTCCTCTAAATGGTTTCTCACTCTTCCTCCACACAAACTTAGTTATATTTCCTCTAAATTCGACCTTCTTCATCCCTACCAAATTAGCATATTTATTCGTATATACATGCGTATATTCCAAACGGATATTGAGAAAGGAGACGGGGACATGAGGGGAGAATGTAATAAATACTCCCTAGTTAACATTTTTAATGACCCGCCTCGGTGGCGTAGTTGGCTAATGCGCTTGTCGTGTTGAGCTCGACCACTGAGGACGGGGAGATCGAGGTTCGAATCTCGGTCGGGTGAACTGGGGGGTGGTTTTTCCTAAATGGTTTTCCACTCTCCCTCCACGAAAATGCGGGTTCACTTCCTCTAATTCAACCTTTCCAATTCCTAATCCATTAGCGTAATTAGTACTTAAAGCGTATAACCCGAACGGGTAGTAAGA
>CABFVX010000153.1:184201-227813 GCA_902151425.1 Timema shepardi | reverse complement strand
TTACAGTTGGTGACCTGGTGGTCTAGGGGTAAGGTGTCGGTCTTCTGACCTGGGGTCCGGGGTTCAATCCTCGGTCCCGGCACAGATTTATCTGATTACCAAACTCTTCCTTCACCTCTGACAAGACGTGTATTAATCACAACTTGTGAATGTGGGGACTGCCAGGCCTCCACCGTGGTTCGGATTCCACGTTAAACTGTCGGTCCTCCATTTCATCTCACAATCACCCTACCATTACACATTAGCGTAAGTGCGTATAACCCGAACGGGTAGTAAGACGCGGTGATGATAGTAATATTTTTTTACAGAACTTTGAACTTGAATTTCATCATAAATTGGCATAACCTTACGTCAGTATTATGACCGACGATAAGTATGACTTCTTATTAGTCGAAGGAAATGCAGAATATAACTTATTTTAACTATAATATAATAAAATACAATGATGCATGCATTTATACGTTCGGGAGCAATAACCTTCCATCTCAACTGCTGATACTAAATAAGTACATTGTATCCATGTACTACGATTCGTTTACCAAAAGATATCTCAAGTTCATTAACTTGATAAACTAACAAATTTGTGAGCCGGAGGTCAATCACGTATGCGGTCAGAGCTTATAATAAACTAATCCCTTGCGATAGTATTAGTCATATTGTTCGTTCCCTGGACGATCAAGGAACATTCACAAGGTCAACGTTCTCTCTTTGAACATCACGGTTGAATGTTTACGTCAGTTAGCGCCTGCGGGAAACAAAAAAAGATTGCAAGATATAATGAAACATTCCTCAAGCATTGCATTATTTTCTCATCAATTATGTACCATTTATTTATCTCTGGGATGTCCAGCAGGCAGAAAAAGCTTACAAAAAACAGGTAAACCTCGTAAAAAATATTTTTTCGGTGATCTCATAATTTAATATATTTAATAATTACCGCTACCTGCACCACTCATCCCGTAAGCACAGGTGACATTCTCATCTAAACGTTATCTATAGACATTTCTATAAGAGGTATGGTTGACCTGGTGGTCTAGGGGTAAGGTTTCGGACTTCTGTTCTGGCGTCCGGGGTTCAAACCTCGGTCCCGGCACAGATGTGTGATTACCAAATCCTTCCTTCACCTCTGACAAGACGTGTATTAATCACAACTTGTGAATGTGTGGAATGCGAGGTTTCCATTGTGGTTCGGATTCCACGTTAAACTGTAGGTCCTTAGTTTCATTTCACAATAACCCTACCATTACACATTATCGTAAGTTCATATAACCCGAACGGATAGTAAGACGCGATGATAATAATAATAGTATATTCAAATGTGGAATGACCGTTTTTACTTTACAAGATAAACGGGTACGTTGTTTAAATTTGTTTTATAAACAGTCGAACGAGGTACATTGGTTATGCCATGCTCCGAAAGGGGTACATGACTTGTGAAACATTGGACTACAGCATGACATCTGACATAGTGAAACTATGAAAGGTACGCTTGCTACCTTTGGCGGTAAACCCCGCATACTAATGAACAACAAAATTAGTCTCATCACCTCTACCCTACCCTTCCTCCTCTCATTTGCGTGAAAGGAGCGTGGTAAACAATTAAGGGAACAAAACCACCCTCGGTATACCTTACCGGAATTCAAGCCCTAACCTTTCTGTCACAGTAAATCCAGTTCTTTAAAAGGGCCGACACAGCTGTCACACATCCTCTAGCGGCGATGACAAATACATCTATCACATAGGACTTAGACTGAGAAGTTTGGTGTTTCTGATCTTGTCCGACTCCATTGTAGGGTAGTTTTTCTTTTCAATTTCCACTCCAGATATACCTCGTGGCCATAATTGTGGGTGTACATGGTTATGTTGTTACATATTTGCCCATTTTATTTCTATATTTAAAAGTTAAAATTAGCCATTTCATTTATTGAGTAAATTTCTGCCCATTCTGTGAACTTAATTCTTCATTTGTCCATTTCACTGACCGGGCAAAAACTTGTCCGGTTCGTGAATTGGGTAGCGCTTGTGCTTCCCAGTTCACGGACTGGCTAGTTCATGAACTGGACAGATCCAGGCGCCACCTATTTCATGGACTGGACGAGTTTTTGACCGGTCAGTGAAATGGAAAAATGAAGCATAAGAGGTTAGGTTTAGTTAGGTTGGGCTAGTTAATAATTCTTAATAAATAATATTTGAAAACAAATTTCAATTACTACTTTTAGTAGATAGTACAGTAATTTACTGTTCATGAAAGTGTCAATAGATTATTTAATTTTGGCCCGGTTCGTGAAATGGTCAAGAGAAGAGGCCTATTCATGGCTTGGACAGAAATATGTCCTATTTGTGAAATGTGTATTTTCACTAAAAAGGTTTGACACATACATAAGGATGCATTTATAGTTGTGGAGAGCCAGTGGCAATCAAGATGTGGGGGCTTTGATAGCTAAATCATATATAGTTTAAATTGCTAAATTTGGTCAATCTTATATATTCTACCAGGAATTCTGGCGAGTAGAGGCTGTGGCGCTGAATTTGACTTTCAATGGCAGGGACCTGGGTCACAACATTATTTATTACTTACTTACTTACTCTCTTGAGGTATTTAACGTGCACTTTCTGAACCAACTGATCATATCAGCACACGATATTTTCTATGAGCGAGAGCGAAAGGACCTACCGATTTTGCCGGGTGAGTTATTTTCACATACCTTCCAAAGTTATTTTGCATGCCGCAACTGACATGGGACCGACGCTTTTACTTCCCTTCCCAAGGAGGTTGTGATTGATAAATTAAATGTTAGGTTGTAAACCTCAGTGCTCTTGAGGTAAAGTGCTCACCTCAGGACCCGATATTCTTGGGTTCAAACCCAGCCGGGGCCGTTGAATTTTTCTTGAGTGATAAAAAACCCTTAGCACAACTTTATTCGGATGGGTAGTAGAGCCATCGGCCCCATGTCGATGTAAAAGAACCCTGAAACGTCTTTGAAAATATCTTTCCCGGCAAAATTGGTGGGCTCTTTCACTCTAGCTATCTGAAAATTTTCGTGTGCTGATACAACCAGTCGGTTCAGAAAGTACACGTTAAATACCTCAAATAAATAAATAAAATAACGGTTAGATTAATCTCCTAGTAGCCTGTATAGTGATTAAATGTGTACACAAAGGTTGGTTTGTGATTTAAACGGTAGTCCACATTAGTGACCACACGTCTATTTGTTCATTTATCACCTTCATGACCTTCGAGGGTGAATCGACCAAGAGTTCTATAAATGCTGCTATATTACGTATCTGTAGTATTCTGACGAAAAGAGGGAAAGGTTAAAACCACAAGAAAATAAAACATAGCAACCACTTTCTTTCCTCACGTATTTTTCACGATCGATTTCTCCAATGTGATGACAACTCATTCATTAGCAGAAAACAATTTATTTAATTTATTTATTTTACTTTCTTTGAAAAGTGTCGATTTACAGTCAATTTTTTAATCAAGGATCACGATTCAAATTTAATTACTATTATTATTATTTTCTTAATCATTGCCTTTCCACGTGATTGGTACTACATTTCCTTAATCATTTCCTCATCCTCGGGTACAAAGTGCGCGTAGCCCGGACTGGCAGAAAAGTATACAGCATATAAAATTCATCATTGTAATACTTTAATATAGTAAAAAAAAGTTTTTAAGAATTTGAAATAACTTTAAACATCAAACTTTTTTTTAGCACCACAACTTACTAACCCCTCGGGTTGTACGTTTATGTACTAATTACGCTAATGGTTTTAGGGATTAGGAAGTTTATAGTAATAGGTGGTTTACCCCTATTTGCGTGGAGGTAGGGTGGAAAATAATTTTGGAAAAATTACCCTCAGTACACCTGATCGAAATCCGAGCCTTGATCTCCCCGTCTTCGGCACTCTAGTCTACTTCAAGAGTAGCGCGTTAGACCACGCGGCCACTAAAGCGGGTGAAATGAAATAATAGTCCAGTAGAAACATAGTTTAATTTTATTTACATGGTGATATCAACCGTTCTTGAATGCGTATAACCCGAACGGTTTGTAAGACGTGGTGCTAATAATAATAATAATAATAATAATTATTATTATTATTATTATTAGTATTATTATTATCATCATCATATTTCAGAGCACTCTCACCCGCCTGTTCTACGCGACTCAAGTTGGCACGATACATTGCCGAAAATGAGTTTTATTTTGTTCAATCTCTTGTGCTTTATTTGTACTCATTTGTATCCGAACATGAACATTTGTGCTGTGTAACTAGGCCCTTCAAATAACATTTAAAGTTGTATGGAAAGAAACGCTTGGAAAAGCAAGTGTTTTCGCAGTTTTTATGGCAAAAAAAAATTGCTCCAGTACAAACACATAATTTAATTTTCTTCATATGGTGACCACAAAATTTCTTGAATATCTGTCAAGGATGTTCTGGAACTTAATGACAACTTTTTCTCTTAATTTAAAAGGTTTGTTAGATAATGCCACCATACTCATGACATATTCAGGAACTGTTGATGTGACGAAATATGTTTGTACTGGAGCAATATTTTATTTATTTTGGCAAAAAAAAAAAATGTTTTGTCATAAAAACTGCAAAAAACATTGGCCTTTTCCTGTGTGCCCTTCCATCCCCCCAGGTCAACTTGAGCTCAAGCTAGGCAGTCACATATTGCAAAGCATATAACATATCAAAATTATATTAACGTTTCTCTATTGTGCTCCATTTGTGCTCATATATGCCCAAAAAATTGTTCTAAGATTAGGTATTCTAAAGAACATTTAATGGGGAGGGGCTAATTTGAGCTCAAGCTAGCTCGCCACATTAAATGTTAATCTAAAGGTCTAATTTTAGAGTACAAATATTCATGCTCGGGAACATATGAGCACAAACATAATTCTGTTACAATGATATTTTCAATACGTGGTGGCCTATCTATCTTAAGTTGGCCCACCGCGCCGCATTAAATTCTATCTAAAAGGCCCAGTTTTACAGCACAAATGTTCATGTTCAGGCACATATGAGCACAAATAGAGCACAAATGATTGAACAAAAATAAATTAAATTCGGCAGAATGGTGGGCAAGCTTGAGATGCACATTTTGGAGTCAGCATAAAATTAAAATCCGTAATATTGAACCAAGATGTAGTTTTCTCTAAATTATCCTTAAATTGTGTTATAAGGTGTGTGCGTTAGCCCACTATTTATGTTAAACTTATCCATTTTTTAAGTAATTTTCAAAATGTAAATTCCTTCTTACTTCACCTAGGAACCAACAACACATCGATTGATCTTGCTCCGAGTTGTGATAACGGCCCTGAAATATGGTGGGAATATTGCAGTAGAATTTTCGTAAGAACAAACTTTTAGAAAATACAAAAAACAGTTTTGTTGTTGCTAATAGTGTATCCACAAAGAATGACAGCTCCATATCATATGATTTGTTTGAATACTTGAAAGTAGCTTTAGTAAATTTTCTAGCTATCATTTAAGGCTCTTTCTATGAATATTTTAGGTGACCTGGCGGTCTAGGGGTAAGGTGTCAGACTTCTGTGCTGGTGGCTGGGGTTCAATCCTCGGTCGTGGCAAAGATTTATCTGATTACCAATCCCTTCCTTCACCTCTGACAAGACATCTTGTAAATGTTGGGGAATGCCAGGCCTCCACCGTGGTTCGGATTCCACGTTAAACTGTAGGTCCTTCATTTCATCTCACAATCACCCTACCATAACCCGAATGGGTAGTAAGACGCGGTGCTAATAATAATATGAAGATTGTAGTAAAGCATACAAGTGGGTACTCGGAAGGAAGAAATGATAAAGAAAACCTATGCAGCCTCTAACCGGCCGTAAAGGATGTCCGAATTGTTTGGTTTAAACCGTTGCCCTCTATAATTCCTCCCCCAACATGTTTTACACAAATGTTCAATGTGACCAACCTACAAACACCCATACGACATCCAAGTTCCTGCTGTTCCTTTGTTTATTGGCTACTTCATGCTGACACGATGACTCAAGTCCTTAAGATCATCAACCTCTTTTGAATCAAAATATTTTGCTAAAGGTTGTCAGAACACTGTCCTTTGAATTAACTTCATTAGAAAAAAAAACACCTCACTCTTAACTCCAGGAATTCAAGTACACTAAGAACGAGTTAGGAAGACCAGTTAAGAAAATATGCAATGGAAATGTCTCTTCTTCTCTTTCATGATAAGTAATATTGTGTCTTTTTAAGGTGGGATTGAAGGGGATGCGAGTGAAGTTCAGTATTTTTTCAGTTTTAATAATTTGTTTTTTTGTGGACAAACTGAATATAAAATATTGCTTGAGTATATAATATTATTTTTGAAACACATTTTAAAGTTTACTTAAGACAGGTAATATATTAATTTAAGACTCAATCATTGAATGATAAAAATGTATTTAGTGTTTAATACAACTCTCTTTTACTACCTTTTATGTTTTTTTATCAATTTAAAAAAAATATATTTATTGATTCTTAAATTAATACATATAATATAAGTTTAATCATATACACATAATAATATCAAGAGTTGGGGCTGTCACTACACGGGGAATTCCACAAAATACTGGAATATTTGGGACACTAAACTGCAATATTTAAATGGTAAGTCTTTGCTAAGAAGAAATAGTTAACTAAAAGAATACAATACGTTGATTTGAACACATGCCTCACCCACTCACCTTCCTATAGCGGCTGCATGTATTTCTACATCAGGATCAAAACTATATATTGTGGAACATCGGTGGCATGACTTCATAATAATCAATTTTGTAACAAATAAAATTTAATACCTTCAGGAAAACGAATTGAATGTTGTATTAAGGAAATAGTGGCTACTACTTGAATATCTGTCATAATCCTAATAGAATTTGATGATAAACTTTTCAAATGTAGACAAAAAGTCCGTTTAAGTTCCGCGATGCCCATGACAAATATTCAAGAGCTATTGAGATTACTACGTGTAGCAAATTAAACTAAATGTGTCCACTGAAACAATGTTTTATTTGTTTTGTTTGTAAATATTCTATGAAAAAAACTGGTTAAATAGTGGCTCTTAGCCCGTTATTCCTTCCTTCTCACTGGTCATTTAAACTTTGCAAATAGGAAGGGAGATTACTTTGTCCATGCAGCACCAAACAGAGCCTTTTATTTTCTTTAAATTTAACTTTTGTTTTATTTACTCAACGGCTGTCTGCAAGACATTTTGATTTAAAGCTTGATTAACAAGGGAATTATTAGTACCGACGTTTCAATGTTTTGTAAAAATATATCTTAAGGTTCTGTGGTTATACCAATATTTTCTTGGGTCCATAGTTTTTACCAGGTATAACTTACCCATTAAAAAAAGCGAACAATTAAGGCGAGAGGGGAGTTTAAAAAAATATGACTACTATAATATTTAGGAATGGACTTGTTTTACTTTTGGCGGTGACTACTGATGATAGGCCGACTATCGTTAGGGAATCAGTCCAGGTACTGACACAAGACGAAACCGGGGTCCCCTAAAGCTATGATCGCCGTCTGCATCAGTGGGAAACATTGCACGAACAAGGCGAGGTAAATCCACAGGCTTCGTTGATCCGATCCGACCGGCGCGGCGCGGCGGCGAAAGTTTCTGTCGGTGTCCTGCCACCTTGGAAAGTTGCGATCGCTACTAGCTGTTGATGTTGTTATTGCGAATGTTGCGTTACCACGCGTGTGACGTCATATCGAATGGTCTCCTCCCCTTCCCTCCTTTTTTTCGTCACGTGGGGTGAAATTTACACATGGATTAAACTTCTCGATAGAAAGTTTCTTACACATGTGTTGAAGATTTATTGTTAATATTTGGGGTTTGATGAATCATTCAATAACGTATTAGACTCTTAATTGAAGAACCATATATGTCCAAAATGTTGTGAAATAGCTAGCCGCTAGAGGATATAATTTAGGCCTAAAGTACCCTGGTTCAATTCTGGTTTGTGTCAAAGAAGAAATGTATTATTGATTGTATTCACGTTACTACTGTAAACCAACTATTCAAATATTTAAGTGTTACAGCTCTTGTGTTTAGTATTAGGATTTGTTGTCTGATGTTAACATAGCTTGTAAGTCATATGTTGTTACCCACACTAGTCGGCGAGCGAACCAAACGTTAATCTATTTTAGTCTGTTTTGATTATGGGGAGGAGGTCAAAATTTGAACCCCGGTCGTGTGTGTTTAAGTAATTTTTACTGAATGATTCCCCACTTTCCCTTCCCGTGAATGTGGCTACATTTACTCTAAAATCTACCTTATTATACGGATAGCCCGGACTAATTGTGAGACGTGCGGGTAGGGAAATTATAACTGTAAAACAAATGCCGTGGCGAGCCTTGCGTGGTTTAGGAAGGTGCTTGGTAATCGTGCGTAATGTTCTCACGCACGAACTGAGAAGACCTCGCGCGCATCGGTGATGACAGTGATATAAAGTATACGCTGCATGTTGGGCGGAGGGAAAGTTGCGGGGATGGGCCAGACATTTCGCAAAGCCCCACACTCTTGGCCACTCCATTGTTTTCGTGAGCCGACAGTTAATTCTACCATCCATTTTGTAAGAATGGTCGAAAGAAATATTGCTGGACCGACAGGAAAACGCACTTTTGGAGGTTGCGAACTTCTTTTTTCTTTAGCATCGTGTCTTACTACCCGTTCGGGCTATACGCCTATGTACTAATTACGATAATGGGCTAGGGATTAAGAAGTTTGGATTTAAATATAATCTAATATTTAGCACCGCATCTTACTACCCGTTCGGGTTATACGCTTTAAGTACTAATTACGCTAATGGATTAAGAATTGGGAAGGCTGAGTTAGAGGAAGTGAACCCGCACTTGCGTTGAGGGAGAATGGAAAACCATTTAGGAAAAACCACCCCCAGTTCACTGACCGAGATTCGAACCTTGATATCCCCATCCTCAGCAGTCGAGCTCAACACGACAAGCGCGTTAGCCAACTACGCCACCGAGGCGGGTGTTTGGATTTAAAGGCGTTGTACCCGCATTTGTGTGGAGGGAGAGTGGAAAACCATTTAGGAATAAAACACCCTCAGTAAATCCGACCGGGATCGAACCATGATTTCCCCTTCATCGGTGGTTTAGTATATTGTGAGAGTGACACCTTAGATCATGCGGCCACCGAAGTGGGTAATTTGAAAGTTGTTGCTTGAATCTTTACAGGGCGTTTTGAGTGTTTTTTTAACATTCTTTTTTCTTCTTTACTTCCACGACAATACGGGTACTTTTCCTTCCTTTTTAATTTTTATTTTTAACATCACGCCTTATTACCCATTCGGGTTATACGCTTAAGTACTAATCACACTAATGAATTAGGAATTTGAGAGGGCTGAATTTTGAAGAAGTGAACCCGCATTAGCGTAGAGAGAGAGTGGAAACCATTAAGGAACCTCTCCTGCTCCCAGTTCACCCAACCGAGATGTGAACTTCGATCTCCCCGTCCTCTACACAAAACAAGCGCGTTAGCTAACTACGCCATAGAGGTGGGTAAAGTTCGTTCACGGTAGGAGTTTACCTCTGAAAGAACTTTTTTCCTCTACCAGAAATCTATTATATAGTAGGATATTGGTAAGAAAAAAGACCTTTCAGAGGTAAACTCCTACCGTGAATGAAGTATATCTTCCTTCCTCAACCCAGTCGTGTAGATTTGCGGATATCCTGGGTAATTAGAAGGAAGTCCTAGCACGAGGGTGCTGGGATGGGGCGGGTGCCATCAAGCGTCAGTGACAACTCGACCGTTGACGCGAGCCTACGACTGTCCTGTTAATCTTTCATAGAACATATCCTCCAATCAGCCGTGAATCAAGCAAAGCTTCCTGTCTCTGCCGCGAGACGGAGGCTCTTGTGGTATTCCCGCAACACGAGAATGGGGTCATTTCTCTGGTAAGGTCTGCCCTCAACGTTTCCTCCAGTAACCATGCAGTGCTCTAATTACACAACGTGACATTGTTCATTGACGTAGGGCAGTCCAGGCACGTGCTGGCGCACTAAGGGAATCACATGGGCTAAGAAGGAAGGCTCTTATACAGTCTAATTTGTATATAAATGTCCTTTTAGAAAATACAAACATTTTTTGAGATCAACATTTATCATATTTTACTATACTTTGGTGTTATATTATAGATATTGTTAATATATATCAAAAGTGACAGCTGTATATCACATGACTTGACTTATGAACATGTGAAACTAGATCTAGTAGTTTTTGGAGCTGTCAGATCCCTTACTATTAAAAATCGACTTAAAATTTTAACAAACTAGAGTCCACCCATGCCAGTTGGCGCGTGAACAAAATATCAAGCTCATCTACAGTAGCCCCATGTCTTCTTTGGTGCTGACAGACAGCTGACAGCTAAAAGCTTTTAAAAGTTACCAGACCAAATTATGTTATCCCTACGCCGAACCATATGATCTGCAAAAACATGTGTTTAGCAGCTGTGAGCTGTCAGTCAGCACCAAAAAAGCCATGGGGCTACTGTAGTTTGGTTCATCGTTGACGGGGGGAGGCTAGATTTCTAATCCCGGCTGGGTATACTGATATTTTTTTTCTTAATGGCCTTCGAAGCATTGTCAGCCAACTAATGTCGAGTCTAATGTCTTCACAGCGATGTCACCCAACTAATGTTCGAGTCTAATGTCTTCACAGCACTGTCATCCAACTAATGTCGAGTCTAATGTCTTCACAGCACTGTCACCCAACTAATGTCGAGTATAATGTGAGTGGACTTATCATCAGTAATCTTCACTAGTTATTTGGGTCAATGTTTTTTTTTCCCCCTTCTGGTTTTCGTCACTTTCACCGATCATTGTGTGATGTCACTTGAATGAGTACTAATTCGCCTTATCGGTCGCGTGCACTGAATCAGACGGCGCTCTGACTGGCTGTTCCGGATTCTGACCCAGGTTCCGTGCGTACCACTTCATAGGGATACGACTAAATCGCCAATATGTTTTCATTGATAGTTTATACCCAAATACCCAATGTAAATGGTAACGGACATTGAGGGAGGGGTTTGAAGGGATGGCTTGTCGAGGTAATACTAATTCAACCCACTTCACTGACCAATTGGTCTAAGGCGTCACTCTTTAGACTGGCCTGCTGATGACTGGGATAATATCAGGGCTCAAATTCCGGTCGGGTCTGTCGAGGGTGTTTTTTCCCTAAACGATTTACCACTCTCCTTCCACGCAAATGCAGGTAGATTACCTCTCAAATGTTTCCTCTCTCATCCTTACCCAATTAGAATAATTATATACGCGTATTGTTTGAACAAGTAGTAAGTAATAGCTTAGTGATATGTATAATATAATTGCGTATACTTATATATTCAGTAAATACGTTTAGCTTAGCTTTCTACACATTAATCTGAACAGTAATTCTTGAACATTTGTCATGGGGAACGTATAATTTTAACCGGTCATTAATTTAAATTTAAGAAGTATATGTTCATGACAAATATTAAAGAATGTTGTAATTTCGATGTATACAGTAGCCCCATGGCTTCTTTGGTGCTGACTGACAGTTCACAGCTGACAGCTGAAGGCTTTGAAAAGTTACCATCCCAAATTATGTATCCTTACGCCGAACTATATGATCTGCAAAAACATGTGTTTAGCAGCTGTCACTTCTGACAGTCAAAATATAGGTATATACCTAAATGTTGACTGTCAGCTGACAGCTGTGAGCTGTCAGTCAGCACCAAAGAAGCCGCGGGGGCACTGTAGCAAATTAAACTAAACGTATACACTCCAGCAATATTATATTTATTTTTACCAAAAATGTTTGTTGCTCTAAAAATATTAGGAATTGTTGGACTCGCGGTCGACTTTGTTGGACAACATTTGTTACTCAATGAGAGTGGTGTCGCATTATTTGGGCTCGTGAACCTTGTATCACTGAACTTGAAGGAAAGTGAGGCTAGCGTGGTGGTGGTACCTGTCGGTGAACAGAGGAACCACCGCTTGTCTCTAGTTACACCGCCAACACAGCAGCCACGAACCATCCACCTCTGACACGGCCTCCACAGTCACGGGACCAACTTCCAAACAAACATTGCGGGTAGCGAGAGAGACCCAGGTCCTCTGCCGGTTTTCGGGAACTCTTCCCGAAATAATAGTAATGTCCAGGACTGGTTTTGTACCTAATTTATAAAATAAATTAATGCAATTTGAAATGTATATTGATTAAATAAGAATATTAAGTTTGGTGTTGAAATTTTTTTTATATAAAATCACGTCATCGTGGACAGTATTTCACACAAATTTCGCCGTTCTTTTCTATACTTAAGGGGAGCTGGGTGTCTAGGGGTAAGGTGTCAGAGTTTTGTGCTGGGCGTTCGGGGGTTCAACCCTCGGTCCCGGCACAGATTTATCTGACTACCAAACCCTTCCTTCACCTCTGACAAGACGTGTATTAATCACAACTTGTGTATGTGAGGAATCTCAGGCCTCCACTGTGGTTCGGATTCCCACGTTAAACTGTAGGTCCTCCATTTCATCTCACAATCACCCTACCGTTACACATTAGCGTAAGTGCGTATAACCCGAACGGGCAGTAAGACGCGGTGCTAATAATCATAATAATAATAATAATAATAATTGTCTATACTTTTGGTTCAAACTGTACTTGCAGATCGTTTTTACAAAGCAGTTGCTTCCTACTCTAGATATAATAATGACACTATCCAAATACACGAATACAAAGTATAATTTAAAGTGTATAGTATATTATTTTAATAGGACCACTCAGTGATTTTAGGATGTCCGTCAGTCACTGAAAAGTATTTTTTAATGGTCTCTTTAGAATGACGTTTGCAGTCTTCTCCCTTTTGAATCCATAGTCCTTATGCACAGTTCCTAAACACTCATCTACATTCCGGGATTGTATTTAAACGCTCTTTATTTGGAACATTATTATTAGCACCGCGTCTTACTACCCGTTCCGGTTGTACACACTTACGCTAATGTGTAATGGTAGGGTGATTGTGAGATAAAATGGAGAACATACCGTTTAGCGTGGGATCCGAACCACGGTGGAGGCCTGGCATTCCCCACATTCACAAGTTTTTATTGATTCACGTCTTTACAGAGGCGAAGGAAGAGTTTGGCAATCAGATAAATCTGTGCCGGGACCGAGGATTGAACCCCTGAGCCCCAACACAGAAGTTACTTGGAACAGAATTCTACTTTGATTTTTGAACTATCCAACTGAAGTGTATTTATAGTTAGTTGATTTACTAGTGAGTTTTTTTTAAATATTTCATGTTCAATTAATCGAGTAATTAGCTATTGCGTTGTTATTGATTTTATAGGTGTGTGATTCAATTGGGGACCTATAAAATAACACGGATAAAATAGTAAAATAATAATTTTTGGCTGCAAAAAAAAAGTTTGTATTTTCTTTAAGGCCCTTCCTGTAAAATTTGAGCTTTATATATACCAACTCTACTGAATTGTTCGTAAAACGTACGCATACATAGCTATTACTACGATCTTACCACCCAACATATGGTGTGGTTTTACCTAAGTTGTGTTAGTGGTCCATAAAGTGTGTATCGAATCCTGTTATGGCTATTTTCCCAAATATTTGTTACTAATTTCGCTATTCAAGCGTTGGTAGCTCTAGGATGGTGGGAACGTACCTGGAACGAATCTTGATCTGGAGGTCACCGAGTTGCTGGTGGGAGCACAATAGTAGATTGGTTCAAGGATAGATGCGTAGGACCTTCACGATCTCTCCTCTACTAAGAAAGAAAACCTAACCAGCTGCAAAATCAGGATCAAAGTTGAATAATTTAATAACATACGTTTCTTGAATAAATCCTTGCGTTTATCATATATTTTAAATGGACGAAATCAACGAGCAAATGTCTATTTGAAAGGCGAGGAGGCTAGGAGGATGAATGATAATAATTTCGGAAATCAGCCGTAACTGAATCATATTCGTATGAATTGAAAAAATAACACCTGTACACGGGTTGGATTCCCGTGTCCAGATGTAATATTTCAATTCATTCTAATAATATATTTCCGCTCTCGCTAAGACGTGTTTATTAAAAGGTTTGTTGTTATAATCTAAAAGTTCATTTTGTTTTTTTTAACACACAACAGTATTCACGCAATCTAAAGCGACTGGATTGTTAGGTGAGCCAGAATTTTTTTTATCTAATAGTGTGGGTGGGGGGAAATTATGTTATGTGTATGCTAAGTTAGGTTGAGTAAAAAAAAACATGGGTGAATGGGTTAGAAAGTATTGGGTAAGACCTACACATAAAACGTCAAGACTCATCATGGTCTTGAGGTTGAAAATATTCAAGCTTACAATACTACCTCTCTATATGAGAAAGTAAAAAACTCATTGCATATGATAGAAGAACTATTGTCTCCCAAATTAAACAAGTATTGCCAATAGCTTGGTTTTAGGTTAACTGGTAAAAATAAATGATATTAGGCCTTACAGCCCCTTAAAACACACTATAGTTTTACAAGACTAAAGGTTTACAAGAGAGCAGCTAGAGAAAATGTAATAACAATTATCGGTAAATCTGACAAAATATTATAAATATTAAAATATAGAATATATATTGTGAATTAAATGTCAACTACACAATTATATATCTTTTAAATTAACAGCAATAGGCCTACTTATAGAATTAAAACGTGTAATAGAGCTATATCAACCTTGACAGGAAAATGTTTTTGTGTTTCAGTAACGTGATTATTATTATTATTATTATTATTACTATTATTATTATTATTATTATTATTAGCACCGCG
Organism: Timema shepardi; assembly: GCA_902151425.1. NCBI lineage: Eukaryota > Metazoa > Arthropoda > Insecta > Phasmatodea > Timematidae > Timema > Timema shepardi. The sequence goes on along the minus strand of CABFVX010000153.1, from coordinate 212,966 downwards.
TCTTACTACCCGTTCGGGCTATACGCACTTACGCTAATGTGTAATGGTAGGGTGATTGTGAGATGAAATGGGGACCTACAGTTTAACGTGGAATCCAAACCACGGTGGAGGCCTGGCATTCCCCACATTCACAAGATGTCTTGTCAGAGGTGAAGGAAGGGTTTGGTAATCAGATAAATCTGTGCCGGGACCGAGGATTGAATCCCGGCCGCCAGCACAGAAGTCTGACACCTTACCCCTAGACTGCCAGGTCACCTTCAGTAACTTTGTATCAATCTTTAAAATATTCGTATGGTTTTAATTTTCTTACGTAATAAAACTACAAACATTATAACTTATTGTTGGGGGGAACTGCTTTGTTTACCTTTTGAATTCACTTTGATTTCTTGAAATGTAAATCAATTTTTGAACATTAGTTCATACTACTTGCAGTCAGTCCTCTTTATTTTGCTCTCATTGTGTTCATTAACCTTCACCTACACACATGAGTTCCGAGACATATAAATCGGTTTTAACAACAATCTTTTAGGCATAAAAATCGTCAGTCGTTTTAACACAAACACACAATATAAAAACGAAAAAATCAAACGTGCCAATGTCTATAACTACGAACAAATTTCGTGATCTCATAGCATAGCATAGGCTACACAGTATAAAGATCACGAAACAATGTATACAGATCTAAAAAACACACTGGCGTGTTTTTTTTCTAACTATAAATAAATTACGTGACCTCATAGAACAGGTTACACAATGTACGGATCACGAAAATGTGCACCGTACATATATATCGGTCACGTGGACGACAAATTAATGTAATTTATATAAACTTAATTTGTGTAAATTGCTCGTCAAATAGTTCGTTCACGAAACCTAAAGCTTGGACTAAGATTTTTTTTTTCGCTTTTCCATAGCTTTTTTTTAACTTTAATCTAACCACAAAAATACTTTTAATATACTTACTCAGATACTGTGGTACGTTTCATAAATATCAAATGAGAATTTTCACTTAAGGATGAGTCTAATCAATCTAGTTCAATTTTCCCCCTTCTTCCATGTTAAAAAACCCCGGGCGGGGGTAATATATCCATGGTCCCCTCCCCTCACTGGACTGTCGAAGGTTAAGGCCGAATGGAAGGGAACGCGAGGAAAGGAAAGTGTTTTTGCAATTTTTTTGGCAAAACATTGTTTTGACCAAAATAAATCAAATATTCCTCCAATAAAAACAAAGAGTTTAATTTTCTTCACTTGGTGATATCAACCCTTCCTAAATACCTGTCATGAGCATGCGGCATTAAATGACAAACTTTTAAAATGAAGAGAAAAGGTTGTCATTAAATTCCAGAACACTCCACCACGAGAAGAAAATTAAACTCTGTATATATATACTGGAGTAATATTATTTTATTTTAGTCCAAAATATTTTTTTTACATAAAAACTGCAAAAATACTTACTTTTCCTCGTGTCCCCTTCCATCTCACCTTAAGGGTAGAATCTCGGCTGTGTGCGCTCAGTTGAAGTGGTTTCCAAATCATATTTATCATTGTTGCGTTTCCCATAGTCTCTTCATGCTAATTCAGGTGCACTTCCTCTAAATCACTATTTTTCTATCCATATACTTTCGATTAATCCATTAATAATGCATGGTGCTGTACGCAATTATATATATATATATATATACACACACACACACACAAAATTAAAGATGTTGACCCACACAAAAATAAAATAAATTGAACTTTTTTAATCACCGCGTCTTACCGTACCACGTCTTCAGGTTATACGCATGATAATTACTATAACGGAGTAGGGATGAGGAAGTATTTTAGATGTAATCAACGAGCAACGAGATAAAAATAAACCACCCCCAGTCTACCCAACTGGTATTTGAATTCTGAACTCCCCGTCATCAGCAGGCCAGTATATCACGTCTGGGTACGACACTAATCGAATTTAAAATTTCTTAGTCACAATTAATTGCTACCTTTCAGGCTGAATGGACTGTACATTGCCGATGTGCAATGTCGTAGTTGGGGGGTCGAAATTTTATGAACAAAATAAAATGGCTTTATTTATGGTTCAAGCCATATCAAAATTAAGGTACAAGTACAAATTATGGGGCTATGTTACCATAAAAAAAAACACTTCAGAGATTTTCTAGAGATGTTCAATATTTAGAATTTTTCCTAGCCTTCGTCAGTTAAGGGTTTATGTTGCCATGAAGAACACTCCAAATGGCTTCTAGAGGTGTTTAATATTTATAATTTTTCCTAGCCTTCGGCAACTTTGGTGTTATGTTGCCATAAAAAAAACACTTCAGAGAGTTTCTAGAGGTGTTTAAGTATTTAGAATTTTTCATAGCCTCCGGCAGTTAGGGGTTCCGGGTTTATGTTACTATAAAAAACACTTCAGATAGCTTCTAGAACCGTTTATCATTTATAGTTTTTTCTAGAGTCCGGAAGTTGTGAGATGTGCCCACCAACGCCCCCCCTCCTCCTTCTATGAAATTATCAGCTTACTACGCCTTGCTGATGTACTGTTAGTTTAGGTAATTTATTCAAAGTTTTCTCTTTTTGGGTAGACAGTACCAAAATAAAATATATATGATATGAATAAACAAAATTGTTTTATTTTGTTCCAAACGTGTGATTGTATTAGCTTTAATCTCATTTTGGGATTTCTCTGGAAATTGAGTGACTGTGAAGGCTGCTAAACTCTCTTTTAAACAGATTACAAAACACTCACTAGATAATTTTTGTGGTTTAAATATGCTTAAATTGCAGACATCATTTTTAATGTTGGGTAAGAGATAACTGACAATTTTGTATTACAATTATTTTCTTTCTGATGCGTATCGTGGTCTGTTTTATTCAAAACTCGTTCTGTGCTAGTTTTTAACAATATCAATACATAGTTGATAGCTAAGTGTATGCGGGTGAATACTAATGTAGCTGATAATTCACTTGAATTATTCTACCATGCATTTTAAGGGAAGTGCAAATATTACATTACAGTCTACGCCAGGGCTGGTGATGACCTGGGCCACGCGGTATTCACTGATGTTCCACGCTCTTTTTACACCCTAACAACCTTAATATATTATGAAGGCCTTTATGGTTATCATTGCATCCAAATTATCATACAAGGAAATAATTTGTTATAACCAGGGTCCACATTTTGACCATCTAAAACTGGTATATAAAATGAGCTAAATATTCTTTAAAAAAATACTTAAAATTAAAAAATAATCACTCCCCAAAATTCCAACAAAAATCTTAATAAACACGACTAAATCTTACACGCACTTTACGAATGTAAAATGCAATGAAAAGCCTTAACAACTAACATCTTGCATTCTGCCATATATAACGTTGATTTACAAATACCTGCTTCAAAAGTAATGGATTACAAATACCTGGTTCAGAAGTAATGGCTATTGCCTTCCAACGCAATTCCCTTTCCAGATTAGTTACTCTATCACCTGGAATGTGTATTTTACAACCAGACATCTAAGAGAACACAAAGTTTATTGCCTACATCATCTTATTCAGACAACTTACTTTGGACCAGGCCTCCACGATTCGGATTCCACGTTAAACTGTAGGTCCTCCATTTCATCTCACAATCACCCTAACATTACACATTAGCGTAAGTGCGTATAACCCGAACGGGTAGTAAGACGCGGTGCTAATAATAATAATGATCGAAAAAAATATGCTTGAGCATTTATGAACTTATAAAATAGCTACAGTATTTAAAAATTCACTTATTCAAAATGAATGCCTTAAAATGACGCAAACCAAGAAAATATGACTTTAAATTCCAAAATAACGAAAAACGACCAAATATTGACAAAATACATTTCTACAACAAGGAGATCATGAACAGAACTTATGTTCTTATGAGTATTGGTTGTAATTAACCAAGAAAACATGAGATGTCATCCAAACCTGGGCCCTGGTATTAACAATTCAAAAGTCCTAATTAGGTTTTCTAAGAATGTTCTCTAATACGATGCTGCGGGAAGCCTAACAGGTTAGAAGAAAGGTACATGAACGATATAAAAATAACTAAAACGACTTTAATACATTCATACGGCAAGTTATGTGATATATAGGTGTTTATTTTAATAGATAGTATCAATGCTTTTAAAATAAAACTAGTAATGAGGTAAAGAGCTATCAATTTTGAGCCCAGAAAATATGATTGTATTTTCTAAACCTTTCTTTCTACCATAATCTTACAATAGTTCATCTATGAACTATGCTCGTAAAAAAAGCGCCACGTTTCCTCCCTCTGTAATATTATTTTCTAGAACAACAGTTTTTTTTAGAATATAAATTATATCTAATAATGATGAAATACTCATATATCACTCTTCTGATCAAAATTCCTTATGGTACGAGAAATAATTTCTTCCTAAAATGATCGACAAGTTAGGCGCGTTCTTTCCATAAGGTTAGCCATGCCTGGTCTAGTTGCAATGTGTTCCGACATTGCTCCAGACCACTTGGGGCCATGCTTACGTTCATAAACAAAATACTGTGCAATGGAATTTATATTTTATATAAATATATTTTTTAATTACTGATCGTATCGGTGGGCATCAATCAAGCTAGTGTAGTATGACTTACAAAGGACGTACAGGTCGGGATTCGAATCTCGTCTGGGTGAAATGAGGGTGTTTTCCCTCCACACAAATGCAGGTAAATTTCCTTTAAATTCTACCGTTTTTATTCTTTACCTGTTAATGTGATTACATGTAAATAACCCGGATAGGTAGTAAGACGCAAGACTTTTTTTTTAATAGCAATAACGATTTTTGTTAGAAAATTAGGAAAGGAATACAGCCGGGAAATACATACTATTTTATTTAGCACCGCGTCTTACTACCCACTAGGGTGATATGCCTATGAATTGATTGCTAGACTAAAAGTTTTAGGGATTAGGAAAGTTACAGTTGCCCCATGGCTTCTTTGGTGCCGACTGACAGCTCACAGCTGACAGCTAAAAGCTTTGAAAAGCTACCAGCACAAATGATGTCTCCCTACGCCGAACCATATGATCTGCAAAAACATGTGTTTAGCAGCTTTCCCTTCTGGTGGTCAAAATTGAGGTATATACCTAAATGTTGACTGCTAGAAGTCAGCTGTGAGCTGTAAGTCAGCACCAAAGAGGCCATGGGGTTACTTCATATTAATAGGAAGTGTACCTGCATTTGCATGGAGATAGAGTGGAAAATAATTTTGGTAAAACTACCCTCGGTAGACCCGATCGAGTTTGGAACCTCGTCATCGGCAGCAGTCTCTTTAACTGCGAGAGTAGCGCGTTAGACCACGTGGCCAACGAAGCAGGTTATATACCATTACTTTGTCAATAATGTTGACATCTTGCCTGCTTTCAAGGAATGTAAAACTCAAAATATACAAAACAATAATTTTACCGGTTGTTCTCGATGGTTGTGAAACGTGGACTCAAACCTTACATGACTTTATTCTTCAGACGTTTCAAAAGCGAGTGTACCCGTGCCTTAAGAGTACACATTTTTAGGCTATAAAATTAATTGTTGCCAATGAATAGATTTACTTTTTTTTTTTAAACTGTTTATTAAATTTATCAAACAAAACCTTAAAAAAGTAATGGGAGAGCTATATTTATTTGTCAGTAAATACGTTTCTATAATAGCCAATCATGATATTTGTTTATTCTTATTTTTGCATGCCTCCGTACTTTTCTTTGACACGGGGAAATTGATTTGAACTCACATATAAAGTATACCCTGATTTTAGTAGCAAGCCCAATTTTGAAGGCTTTATTTCGTAATAAAATCCCACTGCATAGTAGTATTTTAGTAGGATGAAAGGCCTTTCAAACCGGACTTTCATCTACCGTTCTGGAAGGCCTTTTATCCTATCAAAATACTACTATGCAGTGGGATTCTGGCTCAAAATAAGGCCTTACAAAACGAACTTCCTAACAAAATCAGGGTGTGTACGTCTTATAGTCGAAATATCGTTTAAACGCTTTTGTCCAACAGGTTTCTCTCTCTCTCTCATGGCTTCTTTGGTGCTGACTGACAGCTCACAGCTGACTTCTGACAGACAGCATTTAGGTATATACCTACATTTTGACTGTCAGAAGTGACAGCTGCTAATCACATGTTTTTGCAGATCATATGGTTTGACGTAGGGATACATAATTTGGTCTGGTAACTTTTCAAACCCGTGAGCGGTCAGTCAGCACCAAAGAAGCCATGGGGCTACTGTAGAACTGTTCTTGAGTAAGATCTCCACCGCTCCCTACTCTCCGCGGTAGGTTTTTGTTAGACCAGGGGCAGGAGGGATGACATTAAGACATATCTCGTTCAACGTGTGTGTGCAAACCCCTTTTTACATTCATAATTTTTTTTAATATATATATTAAATTTGAATATAAGTTGGTTTCAAACACTTATATGTTGTTGTTTTTTGTTTTTTCGAAGCGAATTTACAAATACATTGAATTCATTCTTGTTTTGAGAATAGTTTTTTTTTCTCATACTATCTGGTCCGATTATACTTTTATATACTAACCACGCTAGTAAATTAGAGATGAAGAAGGTTGAATTTAGAGAGAGTGTATCAGAATTTGTGTGGAAAACAATTTTAGAAGAAAAAACCTTCAATACACCCGACCGGGATTCGAATCCCGTTCACCCTGTCATCGGCAGTCGTCTATTATGAAAATAACGCCTTAAATCGTGCGACCACTGTAGTTAAGGTTACCAACAAAGTTGTAATAATTTTCAGAAAATCTGCTAGTTTAATATTTCATGTAAATTCTGAAACAAATCTAAATGATTATTACTATAAATATATCTATAATATACATGTGATTAAAGCCGCGTCATTACTATCTTGTAATTAATCACCGTGATAGTTTGTCGTTCCCACGATAATAGTTTACCTGTAGTGAATTATTTGCGACCCGCCTTGATGGCGTAATCGGCTAACGCGCTTGTCGTGATGAGCTCGGCTGCTGAGGACTGGGAGATCGAGGTTCGAAACTCGGTCGGCTGAACTAGGGGTGGTTTTCCCTAAAATGGTTTTCCACTCCCCCTCCACGCAAATGCGGGTTCACTTCCTTTAATTCAACCTTCCCAAATCCTAATCCATTAGCGTAATTAGTACTTAAAGCGTATAACCCGAACGGGTAGTAAGACGCGGTGCTAAATAATAATAATAATAAATTATTTGCGGAAATATCACCCATGTTTAACGGGGCGAATCAATATTGGAGTGTGTTTGCGCTTTTAAGGTCCTTTAATTTGGAAACTGCCCTTGTATTCGACTAAAATAAGGGTGAAAACGTTTTTAAAAACACTCCCTGCTCGAAACGTGGACAGACCTTTCCACCAATGTTCTGTCTGGGTGCAAGACACAACTCGCCTTCAGTACAAGTCAGGAGGAGGGACACAAGTCGCGATGCACCAGCGGTACAAGAGTCTCTTGGCGAATGTACCGTAGAGCCTGCCTACTACGTGTTTGCAGGTCAACGGCCACCGGCGACGGTTTGCGCATGCGCACGCACGACTGACCTACTTTAACCGCGGCCTTCGGTCAGTTTCGTCAAATCTCGGCAAGATGCGATTAAGGGGAGGGAATCACTTCTGAGTGTGTCGGCGAATATGTGATGTATAGTAGATGAGGAAGAGGAATTCCTGTGATTATTTCTCATCTTCTGAACAAGTCTGTAATTTACAAGAAATCTCCTCCGAAGCACCAAATTCGCACATAAGTGGGGAGAGGAGAGGTCATGAGATCAAATCTGTGAGAGGTGGAACATCTGTTTCTATATATGTGAACAACCATTTGATTATGAAACCATGTCCAGTACAAGAGTACACCACTCTTTTTCGTGATCCGTGTCTTACTAACCGTCCGAGCCATCAACATAAATACTCAGTAAAATAGGAGGAAGGTAGAATTTAGAGGAAATATACTCTCATTTGCGTAATGGGAAAGTGGGAAACACTTTAGGATGGTGGAGGAGGGGTGGGGGGGAGAACCATCTCGGTCATTTAAGATTAGTAACGAGGGAAATACACTTGCATTACCTTAGAGAGAGAAGGTAAATACCACAGTGAAAAATTACATGTTAAAAATCATCACTCTAGTGCGCCCCGCTTCGATTCGAGCCCAGACCGCTCGGCCAACACTGCGGGTCCGGGCAGGAGGGGTAGAGGTGTAGAGGAGGGCTGGGCGTAGACGTGGGAGATGAAGGAATTTATTTCCTGTGTATTGGTATAGCCCAAAGAATGATTGTAACCATTGAGGCTCTATTAGGGAGTGGGAAGGTTATCAACGTCAATTTAGTTTTTAAATATAGTTAAAATTATTATATGATTATTACTATGATACAAATTAGGATCCATTAATCCCTCTAATCCTTTAGAGTTTAAAGTATTCGAGAATAATTATATTGTTTTTCAGATTTATTTTATTTTTTCAAATTTTGAATTTGCATTTGTTTTAGATCTCAAATACTGCTTATAAGGTATAACTTATCAGGCTAACTCTAGGGTCTTAATTCTCTAAGTCAGGAGTCTTAAGGGGGCTGCCTGTTGTGTCAATAAGATAAAAGGGAAATAAATCTACGAAACTTCTTATTTCAAGGTAAAAAGGAAAACTCGCTGTTAGTTCTCAAATATCTAAAAAAAATTGTGAGACCATCAATAATTATTGTATTTGTTAGAGGAAGGCTGAAAATATGGCCCCTTTTCATCAAGCCTAGTCTCATAGCTCCGCAAATATGAATAAAAAGTCGTTTAAAATACGCTATTGTCACATTTCCACACGTATTTTTCCAATAATAGAACTCAATATATAGGGATGTTAATGAAAAGAGCCCTGTTGTAATCTTTTGACTTTATTTTGGCTTAAATTATATTTTAAAATAACGCATCGAGCAATTAAATATTGAGTTAGAGCTGAACGTCTTTGCGTCAACATCTCACTCACCAAAGTGGGCCCATCGACCACCACGCTTTCCACACCGGTATTATTTCAGTAACGCTATCATTTCTAAATAATTAATATTAAGAAATTAATCTTATAAATTACGAGGAATATTGCATCCAAAATAACCTTGATTGCAATTTAAAGGAAGGGAAAAAACGGATTAGCTTGATTTTAAAAACCACACAATTCTCTTAGTAGACCTTTAAACATAATCGTAGATACGTTCTCATATTGTTTATTAGAGCTTAGAACGAAATTTCCCAAAATTGGTCATCAGTAAACTACTATTGAGTAAATTGGTCTCCTGAAAATCAAGAATCCAGTGTTAATTGCCATGAAAAACCTCTACCCAGATACTCATTTAAAACTAAATTGTTTTGCAAACATAAGGCTTTCCAGAAAAATAATTCCATGGTATGTGTTTGCCAACTAGACCTACACAGATGAAAATATTAATATATAAAAAAGTTATAAACGCAAAACGTCTTTAATGATTTCATTCATAGATTTATAAAATCCTAAAATTTAATTTAATTAATCTTTTAAAAGTTTTTTATTCAAGTTCTTATTTTAACGTAAACTTTCTGTACCGGTTGATGATATCAGCGCACGACTCATAAACTAGCTTAAATCTAGAAAAGACAACATCCTGCCCCCAGCTGTTAATTCATCACTGTAAAAGGGGAAACACACATTTCACTTATGGTAAATTTTTCGGCCATGCAGGGAATTGAACCTGGGATACTAAGCTCTTTTAAAAGTTATTCTGAACCGGCCTATTTGGTACCTAACGTTATTTTGGTTTTGGTTTTTTCGCAAATATGTGCACACTTTTGTTAACCATTTTTTTCACTCTATAGTAGTGGTTCTCAATAGGCAGCCCGCGGAGGATGTCAGTCTGGCCCGAGGTAAATAATTAAACTTGATATATATAAGATTATATATCAACAGTGTTGGGTTATATATCCCAACAACACCGTTTCATAGGTGACATGGTGGTCTAGGGGTAAGGTGTCGGACTTCTGTGCTGACGTCCGGGGCTCAATCTTCGGTTCCGGTACAGATTTAACTGCCGGTACAGATTTAACTGATTGCCAAACCCTTCCTTCACCTCTGACAAGACGTGTATTAATCACATCTTGTGAATGTGTGGAATGCCATGCCTCCACCGTGGTTCGGATCCCACGTTAAACTGTAGGTCCTCCATTTTATCTCACAATCACCTCACATTACACAATAGCGTAAGTGCGTATAACCCGAACGGGTAGTAAGACGCGGTGCTAATAATAATAACACTGTTTCACCCCGTAGGTCTAACAGCCCTGTGCTAGGTGGAGGAGGGAGGGCGTTTTCACACCCTCTAGCCCGGATCGCGAAAAAAGATAATATAATGGTTACCTTGGTGGAAAGTAGGCCTAATTGAGAACCACCGCTCATATTTAGTAATTTTATTTACTGGACCAGGTCACTTTTCTCGCTTCTTTGAAGACACCTCAGCACTTGAGTGTGTGTGTGTGTTGCTGGGCTGTACTTGTTCGCAACTCTCCCACGCATACGAGAGATCGCCATCTCTATGTTAGCGACATATAAGGTAACAAACTGTTGGCGAGGATTGTGAGCCGCTGAGCGAGGAACACATGGCCACATTACTTAATGTCCATCTCTACTACGCTCCTCTTTATCTGGCAGTTACAAAAGCTACTAAAGTCTTATTTTCAAAGGACCCGTGTCAGTGGCCGAATGGTTTAAGGCAGCGTTTTTCAAAACTGGGCTCCGCGCCGTAGTCTTTGGGTTCTGCCATAGTTATCTCAGGCTCCATGAGGACATTTTAGAATATATTTTTATCAGTTTTTCCCGCTATAAAATAGCATCAATAATCAGGATTGCCAATTTTTTTTTTCAAATTTGAATGAAGGCCATTTTCCAAAGGCGGAGTCAGAACATGTGACATTTCCAGTTTGTTTGATAATTTTATACTTGTAAATTTTAACTGTCGCTATTGAATATTCATAATATTAGTTGAAACTATTCTATTAGAGCTCCAGCTTGTATTTTTTCTGGCGCAAAGGCTCCTTCGGTCTAAACAGTTTGGGAACCCCTGATCTAAGGCGTCGCTCTCGTGTAGACTGACCTGCTGATGACGGTGCTATCGGGGCTCGATTACCAGTCATGTCTATTGAGTTTTTTTTCCCCTAAATGGTTCACCACTCTCTTTCCACGCTAATACGGGTAGATTGCCTAAAATGCTTCCTTCCTCATCCCTACACCTTTAAAGTAATTATCATATAGGCATATAACGTGAACAGGTGGTAAAACGCGGTGATAGATAAATAAATACTTTTTCATATGAAGCCCATTTTTGAATCATGGAAACTCAGGTTGCCACAAAGGTGGGAAAAAAGACTCACATTTACTGTATTTGCATTCTTAGCCCGTTTGATTAGTGATGAAAAAAGAATTGATCCATAAGGAAATATTATTTGAGGTTTTGATCACTTTTTAAATTAACTTTATAATGTAATAAATCAAATAAGGCATTTTTATAGAAAGCTAAATATTATTGACTCTCAATCAATGTTGGTGGTATAAAATGGGCTTCCTAAAAAAAAGGGGGGCCAATGTACATTTTTACGTATTCGTACATCAAGTTATGTGATCTGTAAATATCATTTTAATAGATATTGTCAATGCCTATAAAATAACACTAATAATATTGTCAATTTTATCGACAACACAAAATCTGCAGTTTTTTTTAAATGGGCAATTCCTTTGTGAAAATTGGGCTGTACCTTCCTTGGTGATGGGCTTAATTTTCCGTTAATATAACAATTTTCAAACATTTCTTAAACTATTAGTACTATTTTTTTATCATGAGGCGTTTTACTATTCGCTCGGGTTATACGCTTATGTACTAATTACGCTAATGATTTTAGGGATGAGAAAGGTAGTATTTATAGGAAGTGTATCCGCATTTGGATGGAGGGAGGATGGAAAACTATTTTGTAAGAAACCTTTCATTACACTTGATTGAGATTCGAACCTTGATATCCCCGTCATCGGCAGTTTAGTCTACCGTGAGGGTAGCACCTTAGACCCTGTGGCCACCTAAGCGGCTGCTATTAACATTACTATTGCGTTTACTTACTACTGTGCTAGCTTTTAGTGATCCAAACGTCTACTCTGTCGGAACAAGGGGAGGAGGGTGAACTTTAAAGAAATGCACCAGTATTTACATGAAGAGAATATGGCAGACCCCGCGGAGATGAAAATAACACCAACTGCTAGTTAGAAAGACTATAGCAACATTTCATCTACTGTGGGGCGCGGGAGTTGAGTTATAACAAACTCTCCAACACTACTAATGTCCCCAGAACAGTCAATGTGTCAATAGGGATACAGCCCTGGCTCGTCAACTAGATGGTGGGAGGGTCTAGTCATACAGGTACCTCCACAGTTAAACTGCTACAGTAGCCCCATGGCTTCTCTGGTGCTGACTGGCAGCTCACAGCTGGCTTCTAACAGTCAACATTTAGGTATATACCTTAATTTTGTCTGTCAGAAATGACAGCTGCTAAACACATGTTTTTGCAGTTCATATGGTTCGGCGTACGGATACATAATTTGGTCTGGTAACTTTTCAAAGTTGTCAGCTGTGAGCTGTCAATCAGCACCAAAGAAGCCATGGGGCTACTGTAGTCAGTCTGTACAGTAGACGGGTTCGCGAGGAACCACGTCTGTCTGGTTTCTTGTTGCTTTCACCTCAGTCTTGACGTCACGGCTGTTACATAACATCCCGTATAATACTACTACTACTGCTACTACTACACTGTATAACAGTCTGCATGTGACGCAGTACATTTTTACGGTAGTCGTTCCCTCCCCAACATCTGGGCCCGCTACCGCTCCTAGCGGCCGTAACAATATTCGGGAGCGTTAAACCCTATTATTAGTATGACGCCCACCACAATCTCATCAAGATTATTTTTCTGATTGGGGAAATAGAGGGTGAGAAATACCTACGGCGGATCGTAGGGGAAGTCCCAACTAACAAGCGATGATAATAGTTTTTTTTAAATAAGTATTAAATTCTTCTTGACACAAGTTAATCATTATTTCTTTAAATTATTATTATTAGCACCGAGTCTTACTACCCGTTCGGGCTATATGCACTTACGCTAGTGTGTAATTACCGATGGTAGGGACTGAGGGTGTTTTTCCTAAATGGTCTTACACTCTCCATAAACAAATGCAGGTAAACATCCTCTAAATTCAACCTTTCTCATCACTAACACATTACATATGCTGATAGCTCGTACGGTACTAAGACGCGGTGCTAAAAATTACCAAACTTGATTTTTTTTTTACCTTGTTCATAATATATAGTCTACTATATTTAGGAACACCATTTTCAGAAATAGTTTATCAATAAACTACCCTTACATAATTTTTTTTTCTGAAAAACAGGTGTAGGTCTACAGTGTTTGTAAAAAAAACAAGGTGATTTTTGAACAATTTCAAACTTTCACAAATCAGTTATCACTAATCTACCTTTAATTTTATAGCTAGAATTACCTGCTCCGGTGGCCGCGTAGTCTAAGGCGTCACTCTCGTTAGACTAGACTGCCGATTACAGAGAGATTGGAGTTCAAGTCCCGGTAGGGTGTACTAAGGGTGGTTTTCCATAAGGTTTTTTTACTCCCATTTCACGCAAATGCGGGTATATTTCCTCTACATTTAACCTTAAAGTCCCTAACTCACTAGCGTAATTAGTACATAAGCTAAGCATATTACCTGAAAAGGTAGTAAGACTCGGTGCAAGAACTAATATAGCTAAAGCTATAATTAAGATTTAGACTCTGTGATTGGTCCATATAACATGTAAATATCTATTTCGAACAAAATCCACTTAACCTTTTCAGCTGTACAGTCCACTATTCATAGGAAAGGGCTGAAACCGACAGCTAGAAAAGTTACTAGGCCAACTTTCACTTGTCAGGTCATGTGATCTGCATCTGTCACTTTTGTTAGATAATATCAATATACATAAAATAATACTAATAATATAGTAAAATGTTGACCGCCAAAAATTAGTTTGATATTTTCTAAAAGGTTATTACTATTTAATTTAGACTGTATATACAGACGTAAAGAGAGACTGATATAATTATTGTAAAACCCATTTTTATGAGTATGGGGTTGTATACTGTATATATAGTATATCAAGATCAATCAGAATCTCGAGATAAAAAATGTAACTGATTTAATTACTTCATTTTCTCTGTGAGATCCGATAGCTTAGCTCAGTCGGTAACGTGTCTGCCTACTCAGCTAAGGGTCCCGGGATCGATTCCTGACATAGCCGAAAAATGTATCATTGGTAAAATATGAGTTTACCCTTTCACATTAATAAATTAACGGCCAAGAGCTGGATGTTGTGCCTGTCTTAAGTTATATTAAAAGGCACATGAAGCTACGACAGGCCTAGAAGGCCAGCAGTGGAAAAAATATATGGCTTGAATAAAATACTGACCCAAGCCACAGGCTGAGAACAGTGATGGATGTAATGTAATTTTCTTTGTGAGAAAAAAGAAAATTGTCCTGAAGACTATCTACTTGCCAGTTTTTACCAGGCACATTTCTCACTAGGTTCTCCCCCCTGTGGTGTATCCCCACTGGATATATCATGACGTCGATAAGGAGGCAAGTGAGCCTAGTACTTCATGGCTGGGTGGTCAACTAGGGCTCCCGCGAGGAGGGAGTAAGGGGGGGAAGGGTAAACTTGAATGAACCAAGGCTCATGAATGGACCATCATTTGGATTATATAACAAACTGTTCCAAAGTAGCTCATGTGTCAAGTGTACGGCCCGCAACGGTGATCACGCGGGCAAAGGTGTCAGATTATCATATAAAAATGTTGGGGTGTTGATGGAGGATATCGTGATTCGAGTCCCAGTTAGGTGCGTTTGGCGTAGTTTTCCACATGATATTTTACTATGTGGTTTTATAATCCTCTCTCCATGCTGATGCTATATATTGCCCTGCTCATCCCTACTTGTTAAATTAAGTCGTTAAATATTGTATGTAATAAAACATACTTACTGATTGTGAAAGCAAGTATGGACTCCAAGTATTTGGCCTCTAATTATTTTTTTTATGTTTTCACATAATTTTTTTTAAAGGTTGTAACCCGCCTCGGTGGCGTAGTTGGCTAACGCGCTTGTCGTGTTGAGCTCAACTGCTGAGGACGGGGAGATCGAGGTTCGAATCTAGGTCGGTTGAACTGGGGGGGGGGGTTCCTAAATGGTTTTCCACTCTCCATCCACGCAAATGCGGGTTCACTTCCTCTAATTCAACCTTCCCAATTCCTAATCCATTAGAGTAATTAGTACTTAAAGCGTATAACCCGAACGGGTAGTAAGACGCGGTGCTAAGTATTATTATATTATATTTTAAAGTTGTATGTTTATTATAACCTTTATTGTGTGTAAATTATACTATATATATGCGATTATATAATATAAGCGTAGGAAAAATGATGGGTGGTTAATTTCATGGAGACATTTTGAAGAACAACCACTTTGTAATACAACGGCGTTTGCCTTAAACTGTTTTTTTTAGCACCGCGTCTTACTATACATTCAGGTTGTACGATTATATACTAGTTACGCTAATGGTTTTAGGGATTAGGAAGGTTATATTTAAAGTAAGTGTACCCACATTTTCTTTGAAGGAGAGTGGAAAATTATTTTGGAAAACCCGCCCTCCCTACACTTGACCGAGATTCGAACCTCGATCTCCTCGTCATCTGCAGCCTAGTTTACTGCGAGAGTAGCGCGTTAGATCATGCGACCTTCGAAAAGGGTTTGAATTATTTAGCCTCCACTTTCTGGATGGACTGATTATATCAGCACACGAGAATTTCTATGAGTGAGAGTGAAAGGGCCTACTTATTTTTTGCCAGGAAAGTTATTTTAATATACCTCCGAGGGTTCTTTTACCCACCACAATGCACATGAGACTGACAACTTTACTTTCCCTCTGAAGGAAGTTGTGCCAGGTATTTTTATCGCTCAAGAAAATTCCGATGACCCCGGTTGGGTTTGAACGCACAAACATCGCGTCGTGAGGTCTAGCACTTTACCCCAAGAGCATTCAGGTCGACTGCCTTAAACGGAGGACGGAAAATTACAATAGGAAGGTAATTAACACAACAAGGTTATTGGCTTTCAACACCTTCTATTAATTATACTGGCCATGTACTCTTCTCATCTTGGCTGTTGCTATCGCCCTACGAATTATGGGGCGATTTTTTTATTTACCTCCTTTAACGGTGGACGAGCAGACAAAGGCATCTGCCCCGTCTGGTTTGGTTATTGATGAAGGTAAGGTCGGGGTTTAAATCCCGGTTGTGTGTAGTTTCCTCCCTTCTACATGTAAATGCGGGTACAATTTATTTACCTTCTTCATCCCTATCGCCTTAGTATAAATATGCGGCTAGACCGGAAGGGGACAAAACTATTCTCGGAGTGAAGTGGATGGGTAAAAAATATGTTTAAGGTCGGACCTATACTTATTCATTATTTTGATTTTGTTTCTCCACCCTACTTTTGGTCGTTATGAGTCATAGGAAAGAGGTACCTGGCTCGTTTCCCGGTGAGAGCTTGTTTGGCTTGATTTCATCGTTCATTGACGTGACCCTCCCTAGGTTGGTGTGCAGCTACCTGGTTCGCATCCCGGCTAGAACGTGTGTGGCCAGGGTTCATCGTTCATTGACGTGATCCTCCCCAGGTCGGTTTGCAGCTACCTGGTTCGCATCCCGGCTAGAACGTGTGTGGCCAGGGTTCATCGTTCATTGACGTGACCCTCCCCAGGTCGGTGTGCAGGTGTTAACGTCCGTCATAGCACGCCACTCCCGACGTCACGTCACCGAGAAAATCAATCCACGTGCCGCAAGCCCCGAGTTATTCACCTTTACATTCTGCGTTACGTCACCCAGCTGCTTCTGTTCTTAGCGCTTTCTCTCTCACCCCCTCAACGGTCATCTCAGTTCAATGGGATGCTCTACCCACTAGCTTTTTATTTTTTTCACAACGTCTTATGCCCTTTCGGAGAGGGGTATAATCCGAACGGGTAGTAAGACGCGGTGCTAAATAAATGAAAATAAACTAAATGCTCTTTCGGACAATATACATTTTTCTCAGCACCGCGTCTTACTGCCTGTTAGGGTAGTGCACTTTTGTACTAATCATGCTAATGATTTTAGGGATGAGGAAATTTTTAAGAAGTGTACCCGCATTTGCGTGGAGGGAGAGTGGAAAACAATTTTGGAAAATCTCCCTCAGTTCATCCGACCAAGATTCGAATCTTGTTCTCCCCGTCATCAGTATTCCAGTCTATTGCCAGAGTAGCTCCTTGGACCATGGAGCCATTGAACTGGGTTTTATACATTTAATTACCCAATTGTAGGATTGTAAAAGGTAGAATATAAGGGAAATGTACACATTTATGTGAAGGGAGAGTGGGAAACCGTATAAGAAAACCACCCTTGAACTTGTCCTACAAATATTCTAACCTCACCGGTAAACTAGCTTCAAATCCCCATTTGGGTTTACCAAGGGTTTTTTTCCTATATGGTTTCTCACTATCCCTCCATGCAAACGTGGCTACATTTTATAAAAAAAAACTATCTTATTCATCCCTACTAGTATCGATACAAGTGCGTATGGCCTGGCCGATAAATAAGACTCGGTGAAAAAAAATAAGTATAATAACACATAATTTGGTAATATAATTGTGGACGATAGATTGTTTGTTCCCCTTGTTACTCGAACTTTGAACGTCTTCCCCACGTGCCTCTTGATTGAGCATGTAGTTGGATCGTCCTGATGTCGCAATCGCTTGAAATCGTTAGAACGGGAAGTTTCCGTCCTCACTTAGAGCAGAACAAAGTGTTAATTTGCAGGTTAGTGAAACGCTCAGAGCGTTGCGAAACGGACAACATTTTAAACATTAAACTAACCAATCTGAAACAGGGTTCTTGGTTACAAAACGATCTGAAACAGTTGCTGTTCACCGTGCGGGATCCCGAGTCTTACCAACCGTCCGAGATATTCTTGTATTCACACTGATGAGGCAAAGATTAAAATGGTAGAATTTAAACGACGTGTGCCTACCTCTATTTACGTGGAAGGAGAGTAGGAAACTATTTAGGAAACACCGTATCATTACATCTGGATGGAACTCGAACCCCGACCTCCCCATCATCGACAATATAATATATTGCAAGTCTTATGCCTTAGTATTAAGTGAACACTGATGCGGTTATTCGGTTAAATGTTTAAAAAAAATCACCCGCCTCGGTGGCGTAGTTAGCTAACGCGCTAGTCGTGTTGAGCTCGACTGCTGAGGACGGGGATATCGAGGTTCGAATCTCGGTCGGGTGAACTGGGGGTGGGGTGGGGGGTTCCTAACTGGCTTTCCACTCTCTCCACGCAAATGAGGGTTTATTTCCTCTAATTCAACCTTCCCAATTCCTAATCCATTAGCGTAATTAGTACTTAAAGCGTATAACCCGAACGGGTAGTAAGACGCGGTGCTAAATAATAATAATAATTAAAAAAAAGTCTATGTCCAGGTTGTCCCTTTTCACTTAGTTGAATATATTTGTTAAGGTTATTATTTTAAGAACTGTTTTGTTGTTTATCTAAATTGTATTTGACTGATTGTGGTACTAAATGTTTTATTTTAACTATGTCTAAATAAACTAAACTAATAAGTACCAGCGTATTCATGCTCAGTTATTATCCGGTTCGAATCTCAGCTGGGCACAAGAGCAGATTGAATCATGGACCGATATTACAGGTCGTATTTCCCGGAGTAAATCTGGAGGAGGTGAGGGGGGACATTCATATACTGCGTTTAGATGAAATAAATGCTCGCAAAACATTTAACAGAACTTCAGTTTGGCGTTCATTAAAATTAACACTTTACTACATTTTATGGATTTCTACGCATAGAATTGTAGACATGTTTAAAAGTTGAACATTTTATCTCCTGAAGCGTTTTTTTTTAAACTCGTATTTTGGTTGATCACTAAGAACTAAATTCCCGAGAAACAAAAGGTAACGGCATAAGAGCGTTGGATGAATCTTTGTGATTCGAATTGTGTAATTTAATAAGGGGGGTTGCTCACAAATTAAGCCATCCCCATGTGTAGTGGTCAGTACACCTGGATACGAGCCTAGGGGTCCCGGGTTCGTTTCCCGGATGGTAGCTTGGGTATTTTTTTCTTAAAGAAGAACTACCCCAACAGCCACCAGAGCTTGGTTATTTATGCTTAAGTTAGGCTATAAGGGGTTCTACACGCTCATACTCACTATCCTATCACCTCATCTCATCGGAACATGTAAAGAGCCTCCACGGAAAGGATGTGGGAATAGCACATTCGGGTGTCTCCTGGACAAAGGTACATTAGTACTGGATACTCTTTCCACTACTGGGCTACGAATGATGTAGCCCAGACACGCAATATTATTATTATCGTTATTATTATTACACAAACTGTGTTGTAATTTGTATTTTCATCCTTCCCTGTTTGTTTTCCTACTGCCGGGCAGTAACGTAAAACGTTATAAGCCCAATCGTTCCCTGGCATATAGGGATTTATTATGCTCCACTATTTGAGCGCCTCTTGGTCACATTTTTTTTTGGAAAGGCAGTGCCCCTTTAATCGCCGCTAGCGCGATCCTACGGCCCCAGCTGTAATCAATAGTGGAAAAGTTTTTTGTCGCCAGTCTCTTGTTTAGTTGTATGGGGATGATGGATATATTTCTCAGTTCAGGATACACTCATCGTATTTTTTTTTCACACCAAGAACAAAACATACACTTAAAATACATCGACACATACATTTTGAAGAGATATTGAATAGTACAGTTTTGACCCTCTTCGGTGGCCGAATGGTTTAACGCGCTACTCTCGTGGTAAACTAGACTTACAGTGAAAGGGAGATCGAGGTTTGAATCTCGATCTGGTGTGCTGAAGTTTTTTTTCCAAAATTGTTTTCCACTTTCCCTCTACGAAAATGCAGGTACACTTCCTTATAGCCTTCCTCATTCCTAAAAACATTGAAGTAATTAGTACAAAAGCGTATAACCCGTATGGTTAGCAAGACGCAGCTGTTAAAAAGTTTTGGGGTTTTTCCTATGATCCGAACCAGAACCAACGCCGCTGGCAGAGTTAGCTCAGTGGTACAATAACCATACAAGCGTATAACCCCTAGGGGTACTAAGACGTTGTGGTATAAAAAAAATCATACATTTACACGTTTTCAATATAGACATTATTTATCTCCCAAAATCTCCTTGCCTGGATTCCAAAATATACACCAACAATCGACCTCTTGTATGACAACCATTCTATAACTCGGCTCTCACATTGCTACCCGCAGCGGTGACCTGGCAGTCTATGGCGCTTGACTCGAATTACACTGGGTCATTGTTGACGGGGAGATCCAGACTCTTATCAGAGTTGGGTGTACAGTTGGGATTTACTACCCTCCACGCTAATGCGGATTCATTTTCTTTAAGTTATTTTACTCACCCCCAGCCTTTATAAAATGTCTCTATTACGTTAGTAACCCCTAGCTGTCTTTGCTTTAGAAGTAATCCGTGGTGCAACAGTATTGCGGTGATTGTTTGAACAAAATGTCACTCACACTTTTATTACGCCCCATTGATTCCCATACATCTTGTCTTTTCAAAAAATAGTAAAAATATCATCAGCTGTTTTCAGTAAAAAAAAAAAGGCACGTCAATTTTCCAAAGCAGAAATGAGCAAATCAACCGACGTACGAATCCCTTGTTCGGACATGTTCGGGAAATTCCGCTGTGTGTGTGTGTTTGCTTGACGTTTCGTCATCATATAAACAATACATACCGGCTATCTTGAAATTGAACGAAACAAGGGGTTTCCGAAAATCCTCCAGCAGCCCACAAATTCGATCAATCCCATTGGCTGTGACCCATGTAATTTTCCCCTCTTCACGTCCATGACCACGCACATCAAACTGACGAATCACAGGTCTGCTTGCAAAGAGATCAGTGCCCGAGGTTTGTTTACCATCCACTCTCAACCTTCATGATACGGGATTGAATGTAGTCGGCGATAAGTTCAATGAACTGGGAAGGGCGTTTGGGAGAGCAAAGGAGACGGAGATAGTGTGTGTAGTGGTAACCATGGGGAAAAGAGGTGGGGGGAACGAGGAGGTAGGGGAAGTGAGACGGGATCTAAGAGAGGGGGAAGGGGGCACTGACTGACAGTGTTTTAGCCCGTCGGCTAAAGTGTCAGTTTGCGCCTCTTAAATGCACCTTGCAGCTTTTGATTTCAAAGGTTAGCGATAGCTAGGGAAAAATAAAGCCGGTGATGAATTATTCGTTGGGTTTTTTTAATCAAAAAATTAAGATAAAGGCAATTTTTATTTTGTGGCTCATTTAAAATAAATGTGACGGGCGTGTTATCTCCGTGCGAAAATCTATGTGTGGATACATGTGAACCGTAATTCGAACGTTTGGCGGACCGTTTGAATATTTTGAACGCGTGCGCGGGTATGTGAGTATCGTTCAAGTGAACGCCGACACGATTTCAAGGGATGGTTGTCGCGGGAGGAGCAACCACTTGTTCTTTTCCTTTTAATATCTTTGTTACAGTTGTTATTTTGTCGCCAGTGACAAAAATAAGAAAAATTGAAGATGTTCAGTGTGTTTGGATTAGTTTTTTTTTTTAAGTTAAGGTTTTGAGTGTTTTTGTGAAGTAGTGATGTAGTATGCACGCGCTTTTACCAAAACAGTGTTTGCGGGCTTTTTTATAAGGTCATACATATAAAAAAAGCGAGAGCAAAGTGGATTTTTTTATGTGTTAAAAGTCATTTCAAACTTATTTTTTTATATTTACAAGTTACACAAATGCTAAGTATCATTAGTGCTAAATGAATTTAAAATATCACCCAGTTCACTATTTTGTAAATTGGATCGGTTTTTCCGATGCTACAAAAGCAGATGATCTTTATGTACACGTTGTGGAAATTTTAATGAATAAGCACCCTATCTATTTTCATAATTTTGAAATATAACTATATATCAAATTTCCATTAGGTTTAATATATTCATTATCTAGTACCAAGCTAGTTATATAGGCCTACAGTAGGTAGATAAAATATATTGACGTGTACTTAAGGATTGCTCTGTAACGTAAAGTCCTTTTGGCAGTTTTTTGTTAGTTTTTAATTAATGTTTTTCTAGATGTTCACACGAGCTCCTAACGCACCGCGAATCCTTCTTTCATACCATATAAATATCCCACCGGGATTCAAACCATAATTTAAACAGGGGATGCCTATAATTATTTTTTTTTCACTAAATTATCTCACGAAACAATTTTTTTTAAACTAAATTGTGATTTTATGTGCTATGAATGTTATGACTTCAATAATCAACAATCCTAGACAATTAGAAGGAGCGCTAGACTAAATTTTTAACAAAATTTTCCAGGGGGAGTTTTAGCACACCCCCTCTACCCCCCTCCCCCCAAATAAAGCCCCAACTCGATACAGCTCCGCTTTTGATAACAAAACACCTGGTTTGAATAATTAGGTCACTTCCAAGAGCAATCAGCCCAGCCAGCAACTTGTTCATACCGCAGGTGTGTGTGTGTGTGGCGGGTTGACTCATCTTGTCCCACGTGACGTCACCCACCTCGGATACATGGCTGCGTTTCCTTGACGGCAGTTCAGTCCGGTGTTGTACAGTTCGTTGTTAACAAGTCTTGGAACGTTGAGACACAGCAGCTACACTCCAAACGGAAGTGACGAAACGGTGTAATGGTTTGTTTTGAAGCGTTCCGTTTCAGTCGGAACAATAAGATAGTGTTCGAACATTAAGATAACCAACCGGAACAGTTTCCCTTTTTTTTTTATACTATCTAGCCCCTGCCTCCCCCCCCCCCTCTTAAACCTTCCCATAGAAAAAAAAATCGCGTTCCGTGCTAATTTGCGTGCTTCGCGGTTTGGTAGTTTCGTTGATAAATATGTAGTTTAATCAGTGAACGGGTCGGGTCGCAGGACTGCTGTTTTGGAATCTGAATGACTTCCTCCCGGGACCAGTAAAGAACGGTAGCACTCATGCCTGTGAGAACAAACTACCAGCCTTGTATGTCATGCGCAAGTACTAGTGGAAGATTGGCCAACTTAGCTAATTTTACTCTCGTTTGGATATATGGCGTACACTTTCTAAACACACAACATATCGGCACATTACTTACAAAGCTAGCCTAACCTAGGACAGGACAACTAATATCACACACCTAGGGCTTAGATGTTTAATAGGTGGACCTACTCTGAATCGAACTAGTATCCCCATGACTTATGGTCGACAGCTCTAAACACTTTTGTCTCACTGGAACGGACAGATTAGCCGATTTTAGCTCCGGGTTCTATTACTAGATAGCACATTATAGTGGGCAATGATGATTTGTGTTTGCGGTTATTATCACCATAAAACTGTAGATGTCCCAATTGTACAATAGTTACGTATTCTAGAACTTATTGTACCATCATCTTGAGCGGGTTTGCCACACTGGGATCAATCATTCATTATATTCCATTCACGATAGGTTTTTACTTGGATGACAGTTCGAAAATCATATGTTTAGGTTTTGTGTTGCCAACACTTGTAAAAGATCACAGTTTTGCTATAAATGTAAAGATCTTTAATTACCTGTTATATATTACATTTAAAATAACGTAAACTTAAGTTTTCTCATACTATTTCATTTTTTAAATAATTACTTTTTATCCAACTCGAAACCATATTTTAAACATAATTAAAAGTCCTTTTTTTCGTTTTGGAACGTTACTGATTCTTTGTAATATAGTGCATACATCAATACCTTTTATTACAGGCATCGTATTTACTTGGAAAAGAGAAAATTGTTGTCATTTTTTTTACACACAATACACAATTTTATGATTATTTTATCGTATTTTGAAATATTTAACTGAATAAAGTATTTTCATCAACTGCGTGTCCGCATCATTGTAAAAAAACTTGTTTACCGTTATGTTCAATCATATGGTTTAGATTCGTCAGGCGCCATTTTGAAGCTATGTTCTTTAGAAGTTTTTGTGAAAGTGGTGTTAATATTTTTTTAAGGGGAATAAAACTATAAATAAACTTTTGTGTCCGACCTTAAATAAATATATAAATATTATTGGCCTAAATTACCGTGGTTAACTCCCACATTAATATATTACCATCTGTTTTCATTACAGTCATCCAAAGTGATAGATGTCAGCTGTTGGCGTAGTTATATATTAGGGATTACTTCTAGTAACATTTAGAGCTTTCATTCAGGTAAACTTAATTCGTGAATGCCTTATACAAGAAATTTTTCTCACATAATGACCAGTAGTTTGCAGGTTCAGATAACCCCAACTGTGTCAAAACTAGCCTGAATTCCTTTTATGAGGACATGATTCAGTATTAGTTTCAGTCAATAACATACAGACTAACTTAACCTAGGACAGCACACTTAATCCGGCCCTAGCTTGTAGTCTCAATCCACACAAAACATATAGTACTTTATTTTAGACATCCTTAAAGAGCAATTCCTGTTTTCAACAAGGTTGTCCTCAATAATAGCGCATGTGACTCTGGTACAGGTGTCTGAGGTTTGACCTCAACTGACTGTTCTGAAGATGGACTGTTATTCTGCTAAATAGAGGTTGCCCTTCAGGCAGTCAGAAGTGACACTAGGTTGTTCGAATTAGTATCCCAATCCTGTCCCGTACGCCACCACCAACCCGGAAGTGGTCCTGCCCCATCACGTTACACGCTAGCCAAGTGTGTATGTAGTTGTGTGTGTGCGTGCGCGTGAAAACAGTGCGCCCGACGTCACTTTCACTTGTTTACTCTTTAGTACTTTGTTTCTTTACAAGGATCAGTGGAAGCACTCCGCCA
The DNA here is from genome assembly GCA_902151425.1 of Timema shepardi. NCBI lineage: Eukaryota > Metazoa > Arthropoda > Insecta > Phasmatodea > Timematidae > Timema > Timema shepardi. The sequence continues at coordinate 187,952 of CABFVX010000153.1, read as the reverse complement.
ACCAGCAGTTTCCTAGCCTCGTTCGCTCGCGGGTTTAGATATTTCGCTAGTCCATAAAGCTTTTGACCCTCCCACGGTAGCGTCCGTGAATAAGCCACCACAATAATCACATAGGATATAGTGGGCGTGTCACTGGGATATCGGTGTACAGGAATGGTTCTATCCATACCATCTCTCATAAACGCTGTGTACAAAAAATGCGCCATATTTATAATGTTTTCATGGAATCAAAATTTGTGTTATTGTGATTAAATAATCTTGATTTGACGAGGATATCATGATATGCTAATTTGTATTATTTCAATATTTTATGAAATTAATATACTTTTTTTAGGTTCATTGTATCGTGATACATTTTTCAAGAGTGGTATTTTTCAGTGATGTAATATTCATCCAATTCTGAATTGGTAGCAAGACAAAAGAAAAGAAAATTAAAATAAGTGCCTTGTGGTAGCAGAAATCAAATTTAAATAAGTGTTTTGTTAAAAGTGTGAATACTGGGAAGCTTAAGACTTTTTACTCTTAGGACAGTTCAAGACTTCAAAATAAAAGTTTTAAAACAAATCTGTTTTGGGTGGTCAATTTGAGAGAGAATTTTTCATGACCCAACTACTTAATCAAGTTGCGTTCCGTACAAAAAGTGCGCCGCGGCGCTGACGGATTGCTCCAGGGAGCATCTCAGAAAACGGCGAGAAGATCAAAGACGACGTCTCTCCCACCTCTCTTCCCCAGCGGTCAGTATGCGTGAGACTCCGCGCCACAGTCCGGGAAAAAGAGGCAGAGGATCTCCTAGTTTGACCTTGAAGTCGAGTGACGTGACACCAGAGGCGCGATGGACGCCCTGGATGAACTGCTCAGGGAGCAAACCCAGGTCCCCCGGGGATGGTCCGTGTCGGGTGCTTTGGCCGCCCACTTCATAAGCGCCGCGGCGGCGACGTGTCCTCCTGGCGGCGGTGACCGCAAGACGCCGCCTGGAGCGACGTCTTCGTCTTGTTTGAGTGGAGGAGGAGGTGATGTGTCAGTGGACAGTACCAGTCCACCGCCGTCGGATGTCCTCCTGGGGGACAAGAGATCTGTCAACTCCATCAGAGGTAAAACGTGGGCCATGTATGTTCATTTTCTCAGGTTGGCACTCCCCCCTCCTCTTACTTTCTAAACTTTGTCAGCAAATCAACTTCATACTAACAATATTGCACTCTCTGGAAATTGAAAAATGACACCTGGACACGGGAATCGAACCCTAAGCCAAAGTTCCCTGGTTCAATTCCCGTGTCCAGGTGTCATTTTTCAATCCTCAGAATATGATATCTATATGGAACTAAAAAGCATAAATAAAAGCTTCGGCTATTTGATTCTTAACAATATTTCGTTTAAAGGTTGGTCAGTATTTTCTAGACTTACTCGAGTGGCACCCGCAAATTATGGCGCGATAATCTTAAACACTTTTCAACTATTCAAAATGAGTGCGTATAACCCAAACGGGTACCAAGAAGAGGTATAAACGAATATTTTATTTATGTTTCATAGTGTTTAAATTCGTTATGCGATGCTCGAATCCTCGATTTCTCGAATCCCTTAAATCTTAGGAGATTCTAGATTTGTAAAGATCTCAATTACAATAATTATGAAGTCCTTTACTTCAAATAACAATATTAAGCAATTGCTAAAAGGAATAAAATTGACTTGTGTACTTGGGAGAGTAATAAAATTACAAAAAAGGACAGCATTTAATTAAAATGATTCATTTACCAAAAAAAAAATATTAAATTTAAAATATTTTCACTATAACTAAAACGTTACAGTTTTAAAACTTCGAGTTTCTAAAGCAAATTTCAGATTTGGATTAAAAAATATAGTATTTGACCCATCTTTAGTTTAAATATAAAATAATATCTGTGGTTTGTGACAATTTGTGAAGGTCTCCTCTTATCAACTTTTGCATCAGGTCAAAGTCACGGTAACACCTTTTAATTGGGGTCACAAACAAAATTCGTTCATATTTTGCGATTCAAAGGGAATATATCTGCCTATAGCCTGATAAACCTTTGACTGGCTCATTAAAACGTCAAGATTATAATTTTCTGCGAAATAAATGCCAACAAATTCGATACGTTTAATAAAATTCTCTATGCAGAAAAATAATGTTGTTGACGAAAGAAAAAAAAACAGGAAGAGAAATGTGTTATCGCGAAGATTTGATATTTAAGAGGTCACTAACATTAGACTAGCATTAAAAAAAACTGTTAGTGCAAACACACGAGACAAGATAAGCAAGGCTTGCCGCAAAATGCGTACGAACTTGGTTGAGAGCTGATTGTAAAACAATGATTCGGGCACTTTTATTTGGTTTATTTTAGGTATTTAACGTGCACTATCTGAACCGACTGATTATAATAATCACCATGTGGAAGGGCCTACCAATTTTGGCGGGAAAGGTATTCTCCCATACCTTCCAGGGTTCTTTCACATGCCAAAAACGACATGGGACCGACGGTTTTACTTCACCTCCGAAGGAAACCGCGCTACGGATTTTTATCGCTCAAGAAAAATTAGTCGACCCCGGTTGGGTTTGAACCCTCAAACATTGGCTCCTGTGGTGATCACTTCACCCCAAGACCACCGAAGTCGAAGGCACTTTTATCGACTCTCACAGATTGTGCTGATTTACTTCTTGCATCGGGTCCTGTGAACCAGGTGAAAGGAGGAGTACCTTTTTGTGTGTGTGGCTGAATCTTACTACCCGTCCGGGCTAGCCACAAATTTATATTACTGGGGTAAGGATGAGGATGATATAATGTAGAAGGAATATAGATTCATTTGCATGGAGGGAGAGAGAGAAACCATTTGGTTAAAAAAATAACCTTAGTACACCAACATTGATGCGAATTATGGCTACACAAAGCCGACCCGCACCGCAGCGCCGGTAACTAAAAAAAAACAATTTTTATATTCTTTATAGACTGAGTACTATTACAAAATAAGTTTGTATTTTTATTTTTACTTGCATAGGTTTTCATCTATTTTCATAAAATTATTATTATTATTAGCACCGCGTCTTACTACTCGTTCGGGTTATACACACTTACGCTAATGTGTAATGGTAAGGGAGATGAAATGGAGGACCTACAGTTTAGCGTGGAATCTGAACCACGGTGGAGGCCTGGCATTCCCCACATTCACAAGATGTATTGTCAGAGGCGGAGGAAGGGTTTGGTAATCAGATAAATCTTTGCCGGGACCGAGGATTGAACCTCGGCCGCCAGCACAGAAGTCTGACACCTTACCCCTAGACCACCAGGTCACCTTCATAAAATTAAGTTAGCTATTAATTACGAAGAATAAAGTTTTCACTTAGCTAGTAATTAAGAAGAAGAATGTTTGTTGTTCAATAAGTTGTTTATAATATTGTTTATCTTGTACGTAATGTTGGAAACAATGACTACAGCGTCGCACGTGCAACGGCGGTGAAGGAAATGCCGTTCGTGATCGCCTAAGCTGGTGAAGTTTGCGTGCTCCCATAGCCACTCTCGACGTAGCCGAGCTGTATTATCGTGTGACGAGATAAAGAGATGGATTGTGTATTGGCGGCTGTTCAACTTTGTGTGATTGTATCTGTGGGCCGAACGCCCATGCTCAGTTCACTGTATATTATCTAGTCATCTCTATATGTTTACACCGGTTGCCCCCCCCCCCCCCCCACCCAACTCCACCCCACCTTTTTTTCCCTCCGACTCCCAACAACCCCTTTCGG
>CABFVX010000153.1:113424-184043 GCA_902151425.1 Timema shepardi | reverse complement strand
CCCCCCCCCCCCCTACCAACTTTATTTATTAGCACTGACTTTCCAGTTACGGTCCAATTTTCATCGGAAGTGCCTCATCTGACAGCTAGAAAATATACTAGCTCTACTATAATATATTCTTACGCCAAGCCATGTGAACTGCGGCCGTCACTTGTGATATTATTTACGCCTATAGAATAACAATATGTTATAAATGTTGACCTTAAGAAAACATGTCTGTATTTCCCAAAAAGAACCCTTCTTAATAAAATTGGACCATAGCTTTATCCTGCAACAGACACAACGTCGAGTCGCGCGCTAAAGGCGACTGAGCTAAAGAATCGTACTTTGGAAAACTTTGCTGATATATACATATCTTATATTCATAGTTTTTCAAAAAATAAAATAATTACACACCGTAGCGATTATATTTGCACCTTTATAACCCAAGGAAACTTGATGAGAAAGATGATTGTTGTCTCTCTCATGCCCGTCGGCTGTGAAAAGCGCGACAGGAAAAAAAAACTAAGTTATTTTTATGTTTAAAATTTAATGGCTGGTAAAATTAAATTGAATTCCCAAAACTTTAAGCGCTGGGTAGTTGGCTACGGCTACCTTAAAGTAATGTAAAGCCTTATATTAAATTGCATGGGTTGGACAAAATTGGCGTAAATAAGCGACATTGCGTCTAGATATTGCCCCTTACACTGTAAATAACCAAAAATGGGATTGTGCCATCATTTACAATAAGTTACATCAGCAGTATTAGTGACAGTAATGTATATCAGTGACTTACTAAACAAACTTAGTATAATTATCATGACAATTCAAACTTTAACCTTAAGTAGTGACAAAAGTCACCTATTAGAATGAAAATTTGTTTTTAGTAAAGGTAGATAAACACACTTTGTTACTAATTACTCAAATTATTTTAAGTATTAGGAAGTACACTCGAATTTGCGTTAAAAACCATTTTGGAAAAACCACCCTCAGTACACCCGACCGAGATTCGAACCTTGATCTCCCCCTCATCGGCAGTCTAGCCTACTGCTAGAGTAGCGCCTTAGACCATGCGGACACCAAAGCGGCTAATGTACCCAATTACCCTCCACATTTAGGCCTACTTGACTTGAAGTTAGCCAATTGTCAGCACCCTGCTTAACACTTATCTTGAAGCTGGCCAGCCAAATTGACCACTTTCTTGCACCTTTGGGGCTTAAAATTAAATACGCAAGTCAGCTGTCCGTTCCCCTTACAATCACTTCCAAAAACTTAAGTTCGATCGAAAACTCTGGCGTGTTTTGCAGTAGTCGCTTTAAAGGTTTTTTGCTAAAACTTGTGGACGTGACGCGCCCTTTCCAAACACCAGATTACATTAGAACACGACTTCATTCCAACTTAACCTAGGCCAGCCCACTTGAGACATCCGGTGCTAAGAACTTGAGCATCCTGTTAATAGGACGAACTCGTAAACAAACACTGGTAACTGATTTAGATAGGAAGGAACTTTTTTTTGGCTTCTATAAAAGTTAATAAAACAATCCTCATATGTCTCTACGTCAAACTTTGTGGTGTGAAACTGTCAATTTTGATAAATATTATCAATACCTATAAAATAATATTAATAACACAGTAAAATGGCATAATTGATAACGGCAAAATGTGTGTGTTTTCTATTAATCAAAAACCCTACAATACATTCGTAGACATTAGCTAGGATCGAGCTAGAGCAGGTGGGTCAATCTAGTTTGATAATAAGGACCAAATTTAAAATACTGAGAAAGCCGCATTTCAAAAACATTCTTATTAAAACAAAGATCAAGATTATATAGTAATATATATATTTCTGAAGACTTTCTATATACTCTACTCTCTTTTTTTCCTCTCATAAATATGGACCCTTTTATTTGCAGCAATGGTATTTAGTGTTAGCCTTTAAACTTTGTAGTGACTTCACTTTCTAACTGATGACAAACGCGAGTCCGTAAGCCGCGATTTCTTGGATGTCGTTCTTTTTCATAAGAGAAAATAACTGTTCACACATTTATGGATTGACAAACGTTACACAAATTTAACAATTTTTTGGAACAGATTTTTGGTTTGTCAAAAATAACGATTTGATATGCCAGCCTCCCCTGCTAGATTTCTCCAAACAATGGCTAAATTCCAAATGCCATAATCTGAAATTGAGTATTTCTAAAAGGTTAATTTATTTATTTAGCACCGCGTCTTACTACCCGTTTGGGTTATACGCTTAAGTACTAATTACGCTAACGTATTAGGAATCGAGGAGGTTGAATTTGAAGGAAGTGAACCCGCATTTGCGTGGAGGGAGAGTGGAAAACCATTTAGGGAAAACCACCCGACCGAGATTCGAACCTTGATCTCCCCGTCCTCGGCGGTCGAGCTCAACACGACTAGCGCGTTAGGCAACTATACCACCGAGGCGGCTTAAAAGGTTAATAAAAAGACGATTAAGGCCGTATTGCATGTTGGTTCATTATTAGGGGTTCATCATTAGGTCCGTGGGCCACACCAAATAATGAATTGGGCGACATGCGGCCCGCGGGCCTGCCTTAGAGCACTAGTCAGGTTTCCTAACTATTCAGCCACGGGGACACGCACTAACTTGCATTAACAACTGTCAAGGCCATCTTACTGCCTTGTGATGCTACCCACATTTAATTTCACTATTAGCGTCAGGATGAGGAGGTTAACATTAGAAGCTAGTGTAACCGCATTTGTGTAGAGGTAGAGGGGGAAACTTATTTTAGGGCGAATACGTGAACGAAATGGGATGGAAGGGGAGAGGGTTAAAATATCGACCTAAGATCAAGGATCGTATACGCTTATTTTAAGGAAATTATGATACATGTTAACGAAACGTGTTAGCATTTGCTTGGAAGGAGAATGGAAACCACCCACGGAATATAACTACCTTCGGGGTTCCTTGTCGATAGTGACGACTTATTGATGATGGAGCAATAGTTATTATTAAAACTTTAATGGTGGTTAGTTGGGAAATATAACATTTATATTTTTAAAAGATGGGAATTTCCTTCTTCCTTCTCTCCTCATAGGCACGTCGAATGCGAAGTGAAATAGCCTATAAAGTGCATGGTGATTCTCACTCTTGCTTCTCTGCAGACGCATTATCGATAGTAGCACTGGTGGCCTCAAACTGGAGATAAGGGACATTTAATCTTTTCACAAAAACTCCAATTTTTCTCTGGTTATGTGAGTGATTATATATTCGCAAATAATTTTTAAAAAAATATATGTCTTAAGAATTTAATATAAAAGTGTATCTATGTATATCTAGATAAGGTGGTAGATAGTGTTTATCTTTTAGATAAACAAAACATGTTGTAAACCTTTGATTAGCTTTTAAATTACACAAAAATGTAATCAAAAGTTTGTTATTTGAAGGCTACAATGGAGGCAATGACCCTTTTCTCCCAATTATATATAAATTGCCAAAGTTCGGAGCTCAACTCCTATTTTAAATCGTGTGTTTATTAAATTATATCCTTTATATCGGCTCTAGAATTTCATTAATTTCGGTGTGACGTAAAGAAATGTGTTTTTTACGTTCTGGGCGCTCTGCATTATATTTAAACATGTGTTGTGTTAAATTAGAATTGTATCAACGGTCGATAACTAATTATGTTAAATAATAATGTCAATCCGACGGCGTTAGAGTGTTTGACTGACTAGAGAAGTCGAGACTATAGTTCTAGCGTCAGTTTGACGAACTATCGAAGGTACAGTAGCCCCATGGCTTCTTTGGTGCTGACTGACAGCTCACAGCTGACTTCTGACAGTCAACATTTAGGTATATACCTACATTTTGACCGTCAGAAGTGACAGCTACTAAACACATGTTTTTGTAGATCATTATGGTTCGGTGTAGGGATACATATTTCGGTCTGGTAACGTTTCAAAGCTTTTATCTGTCAGCTGTGAGCTGCCAGTCAGCACCAAAGAAGCCATAAGGCTATTGTACCACCCCAGTACAAAAATAAGTTTAGTGATGTGCTAATTTAATTTTTGTTTTAAGAATAGTAATAGTAGTAGTAACAATAATAATAACAACAAAAACTCCTTTAACGCCTTATGTGGAGCATAGTTCCGCAGTAAATCTTTGCCTTCCAAGTCTATTCCGTCACACTTTTGAGTTTGTCCCATGAATCTCCTAAATTTCCGGCTTTATTCATCGACGGTCCTCCACCAAGTCATCCTTGGCCTGCCCCAACGTCGGCGTCTTTGTGGTTCTCAGCTTAGAACTTCTCTTGAGACGTTTTCCTGGTCTCTCCGGAGAGATTAACCAAGCCGCCACCGTCTGATCTCCAGTTGGCTTATTTGTGGTTCCCAGCCCAGAGCTCTTGAGATGTCAAGTGTGGCCAAGCCATCACCCCTTGCACTGTCTTATCTTCAGGTTGATGGATATACTTTTGGTTGTTTGTCTCGTCAATGCCTTAGTTTGGATAGTCCTGAAAGTATCCGGTTTTGGAGACCCTTAGGTTTAGGGTATATTCACTGTGAATGTACTTTTAACGGTAAGCAGAACTTTTTTTAAGGCACATCCTTTTTACATGGTCTTCACTGTGCTTGTTTTAGTCGCCGTGCTATATTCTGGAGGTGAGCGATTAAAGCTAGTTTTTTTTTGTTGTTCTTGATTTCTGTGTTACGATTTAGCTTTAAAGCAATGAGGCTATTATCTGTAAATTTTGCTCTATTAAATTACTTTGCTCTTTACATATATTGAATCTGCTTTAATATATCGATTAAGTGTACTTTTTCATGTTCCTTGTAAATGTAGCCATTCTCTTCCCTAATTAAATGACCGATAGTCAAGGATAGGCTATAGTGGGAGTGTAGGGAAGGCAAGTTAATGCCAATATCGTTGCAGTTTTTGTATCAAAACTTTTTTTAACAAAATAAATCAAATAGTTATTCAACAGAAACGTAAGAGTTTAATTTTCTTCACATAGTGACCCCAACAGAACTTAAATATCTGTCAAGGGTTTCCTGGAATTTAACGACAACTTTTTATCTTAATTTAAAAGGTTTCTCATCTAATGGTTCTGTGCTCATGACATATATTCAACAAATGTTGATATAACTATTTGAAAGAACTTAAACTCATATGCTTCTTCTAGAACAATAATTTATTTTATTTTGGTCAAAAAAAGTTTCGCCATAAAAATTGAAAAAAATACTGCTCTTGTCTCGCGTTCCCTACATTCCTACCTTTAGTTGACCGGATCTCCAGATTGTTCTCAAGTTGATAGATAAACCTTTAGCTTGATTGATTCGGTTGTCTACAACTTCCTGTGTACCTCCATTCATGGTGAGGATGCTTCCCAGATGGCAGAACTTGTCCACCTCCTCAATATCGTGACTGTCGATACTAAATGGCGTGCTAGTGTAACTATCGAGTTCCATCACTTTCATATTCTTGGCTTTGATCTTTTCGAGCTTTGCTTCCGTGTCCTTGAAGTTGTGAACGAACATACATAGACCCTGATTTTGGTTGGAAGAACAGTAGAGAAAACTAACATCTGCAGATGACATGACTTTATGTATGAATATATTAACATTGATTTAGTAACTTTAGTAACTAACTTCTACTGTTCTTCCTACCAAAAATCACACTATAGGTCTTCTGTCCAGATATTCCAGGCCATTTGTTGGGTGTACACGGGATATATGTCTCTTTTTTTCAAAGATTTCATCATCACCAGATACAAGATTCTTGCACCGTAATAGATAAACACAGTTGGGAATTTATTCTTAAATTAATGTTATATTAATTTAATCTTAAGGTCGTTCAACTGTCCAACTAATGTTCTGAGAAAAATACACGTAGTAAATTAATATACGTCGTTATTTCTGATATTTAAATTTTTTATATTTACATTCAAAGGTGTCGCTTAACAAGCGGACTAAATATCAATCTCGTCTAGTCGGGTTTGGCGGTGACGAGGGAGTTGGGTAAACCAAGGGGGGTTTCATTAAATTGTTTTCCGCTCTTTATTATACAAATGTTGTTATACTTCCCCAAAATTCTTACTTACCACTCCTTTCCTCCCCCTATTCCCCATTTAGAGTTAATATGCCCATATGGGCAGTAAATTCGTGCGGTATGGAAGAAAATAAACATATTCCATCTGTCAGAAATGACACCCATACATTCAATGCATGTGTGAATTTATGAAATTACGTAGGTATCATAACTGTTAAAAGTGTTAGATAAGTGTTGATATATTTTGAGTGGACAATACATTTGCCAGAAAGTTCCTACTGCTGCAAACTCCTTTCTAAGTCTTAACAAACAATGAAAACATAATGGAATTATTTCAAATCACGACGTTCATTTTCACACAACACGTGTCCCTAATATGGGGCACCTACTTTAGTCCGTTTAAAATTGTATCGAATATTATTGACAAAATAACCAGAAAAATCGTTATTTTTCTTCTAAATAACCTTTCACTTTTACTTACATGCTATGATATATATTTACTGTAAAACCTATCTGCCGTAACTCCAAATAGGTCACCAGATTCTACTTATCTAGACGCCCACGACCATGTTTAGAGTTTTGGTGCACTTTTAGTTTTCTGGGTGTGCAATGGAGGTTAAAAATATGTAAATTTTGCATACCCTAAATTTTGCCTCCATACGCAAATTACCAGTTCATCGATGCATAAATTGTGTTAGATTGGGTAGAAAAAAAAAAGTTTACACTATTTTAGTACGTACTATTGGACTGTACCGTATAATTTAGGGTGGCCGTTTAAATTAATGAGCTTTTACAAATTATATCATTTCTCATTTCTACCTGATATGAGTGACCTGGCGGTCTAGGGGTAAGTTGTCGAACTTCTGTGCTGTGGGTCCGGGGTTTAATCCTCGGTCCTGGCACAGATTTATCTGATTACCAAACCCTTCCTTCACCTCTGACAAGACGTGTATTAATCACAACTTGTGAATGTGGGGAATGCCAGGCCTCCACCATGGTTCGGATTCCACGTTAAACTGTAGGTCCTCCATTTCATCTCACAATCATCCTACCATTACACATTAGCCTAAGTGCATATAACCCGAACGGGTAGTAAGACGTGGTGCTAATATTATTATTATTAATAATACTACTTGATATGCAAAGTAGGACCGCGCTTTTTTATGTATTTTAAAATGATACCACTATTATTAATGTAATTATGGTTTAATACGTTGTGAGGATGAATATGGATCGAGTGACGAAGCAGATATATTAAGATAGAATAAATACGTGGATCAAAAAGAAGGAGTAGGCCACGTAAGATGTGGTTAAATGTTGTACATGAATGTGTGAAAAAGGGAAACATGAAGAGTCTTAATAATATATATTTATGTGTATGTGCGTGTATGTATGTTGAAGCGAAGAGAGTATTCAAGGATAGGGAAGTGTGGAAAAAGTTATTGAGGATGTATTACGGAGTTGTTTGAGCTATATGCACCGTTTCTTGTCTGTCGTAAGGGAACGTCGTGATTAGATATGTCGGTATAATGTATATGCATGTAATAATTTATATCGTAAATATTAGATAACTTTATACATATACATATAAATTGCTTAATCCTTTCACGGTGATATGGATATTTCCTATCATCACGAAATTACACGTATCTCAAATGTTTTGTCCCATCGACAAGTTGTAAATTTACTCGACTTGCCCCCCTCTTCAGAAGGCATGAGAACTAAATGTCTATTTCATATTGTCTGATTTGCCAGTGACAGGGAGGTTGGAGATTGAATCCCTTCCATGTGTCCCGAAGATTTTTAAAAATATGGTGGTTTCCAACTTTTACTCCATATAATAAATAATAATAATATTTAGCACCGCGTCTTACTACCCGTTCGGGTTATACGCTTTAAGTATTAATTACGCTAATGGATTTAGAGGAAGTGAACCCACATTTGCGTGGAGGGAGAGTGGAAAACCATTTAGGAAAAACCACCCCAAGATCACCCGACCGAGATTCGAACCTCGATCTTCCCGTCCTCAGCAGTCGGGCTCAACACGACAAGCGCGTTAGCCAACTACGCCACCGGGGCGGGTCATATAATAAAGCGTGAAGCCTTGACGATGGCACCCACATAACTTTGCCTAAGATTTTCATAGGCCATCTAATCTTAGGGCATCCATAAACAATCACTAGTATAAATATTGGGAAATCACAAAGTGGGGAAAACGCCCTCCGTAGAACGTTGACTCGAGGGTAGAACCTCACACTCTAAAGATATTTTTGAAGACATTAAATTTATGCAAATAAAAAAAAAATAGAATACAAAAGCACGTGTTAAACGTATACAGAACCGGCGAACAAATACTATGAAGCTATTTTCTATTTTATTACTAAGAAATTATAAATCGCACGCAATAGTTGGACACACTACGACTGTCAGTTTCAGCTCGTCTGGTTCACTGGTGACCTGGAGATCGGGGATTGAACCCCGGCCAGGTGTACTCCAACACTCCTCGTCACTACCTCATTATCGTTTGTAATTAGCTCAAACGGATCGAGAGACGTGGCATAATAATATTAATAATAACCCCGAACCGCATGCCACGGGAGTTACGGCCGTCTCACCTACCCGTCAACAAACAGTTTGAGTAACGGTCTCGTTTGGTTCAGCAAATACTGTCTCCATGAGATCAGCACTTCTACACCTTACAATGGAAGGTAGCCCTTGGAAGTTGAACAAAGAAACTGCGCCTTCTCTACTCTCCTGGTAACAAAGCGATACAACAATCATACGACCATATGGGTGCGATAACATCATAACTGCTAGATGATTACCAAATATGTTGTGTGAATAACATTATAGCACAGTGTTTGTAACACTTGATTTATTCATACTGTGCTTCGGGTATCTGTCCTCAGGGTATTTATTGATTATTTCCAACTATAAATTTGTATAGGCAAAGATTGAGCAATGGGGCGATTGAGCTGTGGGCTTACCTGTCTCCTCAGTGCTTATAATTATTATTATGTTTATTTGTAGGTCCATTTCTGTAGCCTATGAATTTGGGAGGTAGTACACACACACACAAACAAACCTATCTTATTAGACACCTCAATAGCGTATTCGTCTTTACAAACGAGAATTTAAATGTCGCCAGCAAAATAACATAGGCTCTTATGGCACAACACCTTCCCAATAACAGACACGAACACCTTTGTAGACGCATGTGTACATTAAAATATCTAAATAAGTAAAAAAAAAACTTGCCAACACCCGTCTATATATTATTTTAAATGATAAAATAGGTCATTGTCCCGCGTGTAGAGCGGGTTTAACACCATCCCCCTGCAAGAGAAACACAAATTTAATTGCTATCACATCGGGTATTATCTATCTAGGTAATTGATAAACCATTTTTAGTTTATTTTAAAGGAATTAAAAACATTATTCTCATATATAAAACGTCCTAGCTGTTTTTTTTAAGGTGGATAAAGTTTTTTTTGTCATTCCTATATTTTAATGTTTTAAAGCAATGTTGATTTAGTACTGTTTTTTTGGTGCTTTAAGTCATATGGGTGGAGTCATTAAGTATGACCCGCCTCGGCGGCGTAGTTGGCTAACGCGCTAGTCGTGTTGAGCTCGACTGCTGAGGACGGGGAGATCGAGGTTCGAATCTCGGTCGGGTGTACTGGGGTTGGCTTTTCCTAAATGGTTTTCCACTATCCTTCCACGCAAATGCGGGCTCACTTCCTCTAATTCAACCTTCCCAATTCCTTAGCCATTAGCGTAATTAGTACTTAAAGCGTATAACCCGAACGGGTAGTAAGACGCAGTGCTAAATATTATTATTATTTTAAAAAGTTACCAGACCAAATTACGTATCCCTATGCCGAACCAGATGATCTGTAAAAACATGTGTTTAGCAGCTGTCACTTTTGACAATCAAAATGTAGGTATATACCTAAATATTGACTGTCAGAAGTCAGCTGTGAGCTGTCAGGCAGCACCAAAGAAGCCATGAAGCTACTGTACATACATATACATACCGTATAAAAACTGCAAATAAATACTTGCCATTTTTACCATTCCTTACACACCCACCTTAAAAGAGTGTGGTGATATCTTTTAATGCCATTCGGACTCACACCAACGTGCAATATAAAGATACAGACGAACTTTAAGGGAAATTCACCAGCATTCATCCCAAGAGTGGTTGGGAAACTGTTATGAAAATAATAGGCTCTATTCAATCAATGCAACAGGTTGGAATTTATTCTCAACCTTTAGCGTTATCTTCTTTTTTTTTTAACCAAGCTTAATTTCGTTAATAGAACCCACTTTAGATAGGTGTCAACGTTACAATATAAGTTTCATTTATGGAGGCCCTTTATTAAATACACATTATTTATTTAACAAAATAAGGCTGCCGGCTTTTTGTTAAATTTCCAGGTAACATTTAAAATAACTATTTAAATTGGTATTGCTTCATATTGCTTTTTATTTTGCTTCGCGTTATACTATCCTTCAGGATAGCATGCATTTAATTACGATAATGGGGCAGGAGTGAGAAGGTATAATTTAGAGGGCATGTGCCCGCGTTTGCGTGAGTAAATCGAGTCAAACCATTATTATTATTTTTGGGGGAGGGGGGGTCACTATTTGGCTGGGATTCAAACCTTAACCTTCCGTGATTAACAAATTATACCAAACAAGCCTAGTGACTTTACCACATGTCAATCGATACGGGTCACTTTAAAATCAAACACATCTATTATTATTATTATTATTATTATTATTATTATTATTATTATTATTAGCACCACGTCTTACTACCCGTTCGGATTATACGCACTTACGCTAATGTGTAATGAATGGTAGGGTGATTGTGAGATGAAATGGAGGACCTACAGTTTAACGTGGAATCCGAACCACGGTGGAGGCCTGGCATTCCCCACAGTCACAAGATGTCTTGTCAGAGGGGAAGGAAGGGTTTGGTAATCAGATAAATCTTTGCCGCGACCGAGGATTGAACCCCGGCCGCCAGCACAGAAGTCTGACACCTTACCCCTAGACCGCCAGGTCGCCAACACATCTATTATCCAATGAAATAAAATATCGACTAGACAAAATGACAGCGGTAGTAGAGGCATTTAATGTGACCGGTCGGGTCGGTCCAACAGCACAGCTGGAAACTGAACTGAACATCTCCAATCTAAGAGAAAGAACTTTTGTCATGTCCTTGAATTGTTAATTCTCCGCGCATCTCCCCAAACAAGTAAACAATATTGTTTGCGAGGTGTCCGTGCGGCAATATGCGTAGTTCTAGCAGCTCCTTCGGTGAAATGGTGTCCTGTCCTCCGCGCCGGGTTAACTATAAGTGCCATATCAGGTGAAGGACATGATTGTGTGGGCCGGACACGCGGTAGGGACTCTTTCATGCGTGCCAAAAAATCATTATCAGTGACATGATCTCCTCGTCTCTTTCGTTAAGAAGAACCACATTAAATATTTAAAAAAAAATTGATGGGAGGGGGGTAAGGGGGAAACGTTCAAATGAAAAAAAATATCCGCCTACGTAGTCGAATGTTCAGCGTTCCTGACCTCATATCCAGAGGTCCCAGGTTCGATCCTTGGTGCTTCCAGATTTTCTGTGAAGCATTGGGGTCCGGAACGGGGTCAACTCAGCCTCGTGAAGACAAATGAGGAGATACGTGAATGAAAAAGTAGCGGTTCTGGCCTAGAAAACTGTAATTAGTGGCCACAGGGATTCGTCGTGTTGACCATATGACAAACAACCTTTAACAAGTAGATGTACTCATGTGCGTAAGAGCGTGATGGTCAAGACTGTCATTGAAATAAACTTGTCTGACAATTCATATATAATATTTTTAAGTTCACTTTAATGTATCCATACGCCAATCCGTGTTTTTTTATCCCTCACTTTCAAGAGAAAGCGTCACTTTTGACAGCAGTAAGTTAGCCTTTTATCAATAGGGTAGTGGCTAGTTTATAGTCGACCTTGGTGGTCTTGGGGTAAGGTGCTCGTGGTCTCAAACCCGGTTGAGCGATACAAATCGGTAGCACAACTTCCTTCCGAGGGAGAGTAAGGCCGTCGGGCCCATGGCGATTATGGCATATAAAATAACCCTGGAAGTTATGTGAAATACCTTTCCCGAAAAAATTAGTGAGCCCTTTCGCTCTCGCTCATAGAAATTCTCGTGTGCTGATATAATCAGTTAGTTCAAAAGGTGCACGTTAAATACCTCAAATATATATATTTTTAAGGACTAGTTTATATCTATCGTGTATACAGTTTATATATATATATTATTTCTATGTAGATCCAATTAGATTCGTGCCAAAGTCCCCGAACAGTTGACATTGTGGAGAATTTTTTTTAAATTTAGAATCTATTCAAGGAAATTAAACGGTTTTTAAAAAATTAATTGAGGTTGAAGGTGTTATGAATTTAAGACCCCAATACATAAATTATAAAATATTTTCGGATGGGATTCACCTAATTAAGAGAAGACCCTTGTGTATTGACCTAGGTCAAGTTGTTACAAGAAAATGCATACGTTAACCGCTCCCATTGTTACGTTACTGACTGACTAGATCGTGCAAAACTATACTCGTTGGGAGACTGGCTGATTTAGGATGATTACATCCTCTGCAGCTGGACTGTTATATACATATTGCTGTGGCATCTCGAGAATGTGGTTTCGTACAGTTTCGGAAATGGGATTTTTTTGTGCCTTATTATTATTATTACTATTAACACCTCGTCTAACTACCCGTTCGGGTTGTACGCACTTACGCTAATGTGTAATGGTAGGGTGATTGTGAGATGAAATGGAGGACTTAAAGTTTAACGTGGGATCCAAACCACGGTGGAGGTCTGGCATTCCACACATTCACAAGTTGTGATGAATACACTTCTTGTTAGAGGGGAAGGAAGGGTTTAGCAATCAGATAAATCTGTGTTAGGACCTAGTATTGAACCCCGGACCCACAGCACAAAAGTCTGGCACCTTACCCCTAGACCGCCAGGTCACCAGGGTGTCTTATTGACAGTAATTTTTCTTAAAGAGGAAGGAAATAGCTTTTTTCATATACTGGCCTGCTGAAGATGGGGAGATTGGGGTTCGAATCCCGGTCGAGTCTACTGAAGTAGTTCTCTCCCAAATGGTTACTCATGCTCCTTCCACGCAAATGCGGGTATCTTACCTATAAAATGCTTCCGTACTCATCCCTACCGCATTAGATTAATTATCATATATGCTTATAACCTGAACTGGTAGTCAAGAAGCGGTGATAAAAAATCGTCACACTCCATGCCTAGTAATGATACATTGCGATACGTGGCTGAGACAATTTATGTATGACATAAGATGATGATTGGCCTTGTTGGTGAACATGGTGAATTGTTTACAATCATGGGTGAAACAAATGATGTATGATGTATGTGACTTGGTGAGCAAGCCACCCAAGCTGGTTTTAGTAGGGTCCGGGCAGTTGTCTGTATTCAAGTGCAACCTCGGCTATAAATGTAATATATAGGTGGTATAAATAGCGTGGAGATAGCACGCTATTGCTCCAAGCCCGTTGTTTGTAGGCTGGTTACGCGTGTCACGGGCGACGAAGGCCGGTCACTCAACCCTCCGTCTAATCGGTAATAATATATACAAGACTCGTGCGACGATGCTGCCTGCTAAGTAAGGAACCTTCCTTCTTTCATGACGACGCGGCGGCCAGATTTCACTTCCTTGGACGAGCGCACTTTGTTGTCGTTCTGGAGGTCTATTTGCCATTCATTCGACGACCAAATAAGAAGATAGATCTAGGGGTAACATAGGCATTTATTTTTGCCTGACAACCGCCAGATTACACCCGCATCGGTGGACATGTGGACTAAATGTCAAAACTTACATTGTCTCGTTTGACCGCTATCGGATAGGAGTAAGATTTAAAATCATGTTTGGGTAGTGTTTTATTTTTTACTTAATGGTACCCCACTCTTCCGCCACGCAAATGAGGATACATTTGCTCTAAATTCTACCGTCCTCCTCTTTGCTCAGTTAGTGTATTTAAAATTAGAATATCCCGGAAGGGTAGTAAGACGCGGTGGGTAAACAAACTAGCTTAACCCAAGAGTGTTTGTAGGGATGACAAGATTAAATCATACACGGAAGAGATAATTTCAAAAGGATGACTGACCCAACTGGAGTCCATGAATCGGATAGCAAACGATGTTGTTGGAAGAAGGTACAAAAAATAACAAATTTGGCCCAGGATGGAGAAAGTGGAGAGCTGCAGCAAATCAATCGCAAACTTGATGACCTGAAGATGATGATTATGATATTTTTTCTGTCAACATTGATAACATTTTACTCTTTTGTTAGTAGTTTTAGTCAATAGGCATTGATAATATATTTCAAAAGCGTTAGTTGCAGATAATGACTTGAATTATGAATATGTGAAAGTAAATCTCTTAACTTCTTCTAGTTGTCAGAATTGTCCATTCGTAAGAAAATTGGAATTTTCCCTCCGTTTACCTTCCTTGGTAGCACGCTGTGGTAGTTGATAAGGATAGATTCATGGAGTTATCCGGTGGTGTTGTTAGCTAACGCGTTAGTTTAGTGTTGAGATAAACTGCCAAGGATGGTGATATCGAGGTTCGTATCTAGCTCAGGTGATCTGGGGGTGGTTTTTCCTAAATGGGTTTCCACTCTCCATCCACGCTACTACGGGTTCATTTCCTCTAAATTCAGCCTTCTCAATTCCTAACCCATTAGCGTAAATAGTACTTAAGCGTATAACCTGAATGGGTAGCAAGATCCAGTGCTAAAATATAAATATAAAATACATAAAGTTATCAGTAAGGGTAAATTGCTACCTTTCAAGATAAACTAAGTGAACAAGTAAATGTCTTTTGGACACGATCTGGCATCGAACACGTGTCCTCCCTATTACTGTGGTTGGGTTCCCAGCCCACTCGGACTCGAACACGGAAACCCCCTCCCCCCACTCTCCCGAGTAATAATAGACCGCCCTGTTCGGTCCTTGCCTCGCGCCGCCGTTGAGAAGTCGCGGACCGAGGGTTGTGAAGGCCGGTCAACGCTCCTGGCCTGTTCAAACAGCTGACTCGAGTCTCGGTCTTTGCCTCCATCCCCGATCAGTCCCTCGCCCCAACCCTTCCTGCGTACGTTGAGTGGAGGAGTTCGAACAATCGACTCTTGAACTCAATGACGCGCTGGATTATTTCCCTCCCCCCTTTGTTTATTGGATACATCCAATAGTAGAAGATTAGTGATTGTAATGTTTTATCACTGATACGTTTAACAGGGTTATTAGCGGCTTAATACAGTGGTTCTCAACCTGCGGTTCGCGTACTTTCAAGGGCAAGCAAAAATAAATTAGTATTGATAGTCTTTTTATTTATTCAATTTGAACATAATAGTTAAAAAAAGAATTTTAAACAAGCCCAATTATTAGTATAAGCTTATTATTAGTAGATGCTAATATTTGTTATTTATTCTCATTCGAATATAAATTTTGTATCTTCATTAGTAAATTTTCTCTTTCTTTTTTCTATGCCTGGGTTGCCAAAAAAAAGGTATCCAAGTGATATAAACAGTTTTTAATAAGTGTATATCGAGGTAGGTGACCTGGCGGTCTAAGGGTAAGGTGTCAGACTTCTGTGTTGATGGTCCGGGGTTCAATCCTTGGTACCGGCACAGATTTATTTGATTACCAAACCCTTCCTTCACCTCTGACAAGACGTGTATTAATCACAACTTGTGAATGTGGGGAATGCCAGGCCTCCACTGTGGTTTGGATTCCACGTTAAGCTGTAGGTCCTCCATTTCATCTCACAATCACCCTACCATTACACATTAGCGTAAGTGCGTATAACCCGAACGGGTAGTAAGACGCGGTGCTAATAATAATAATAAGCGAGTACTCATCCATAAAGAGGCCAAAATCCAACGTTTTAGTGGGGGTGGAGGGGGGTTAATTTGGAAATGAGGTGCACCCACAGCGGGTATAGGGAAGAAGAAAACCAAAGGAATGGTTCACATCTGGAAACCCACCCTCTATTCAACCCTTACAATAGTCTTAACTTTAACCTTTCCTTCACTGGCAATTCAATCTATTACGAGTTTGTATCAGGGGTTTACAAAATAAAAATATTTTCTCTCCATTAGAGAAAAACCCATGATTCAGTGGCCGTGCTATCTAAGTCGTCATTTCGCATTGCGGTTAATGGGGAGATAGTCGTAGTTCGAATCCCACCGTAGCGCACTGATGGGGATATTCTCATTGTGATTTTCCCAGCCACGTTAATACAGTTACATTTTTACTACCTTACCTTTCTCATCCCTTTCACTTCAAATAAAATTCTTAATCTTTACGAGAGTTTTGTGACATGCATCGGTGGTCATGCTCACAAAGACGTCAGTATCGTGTTGTCTGGTCCAAAGGTGACGGGAAAGTTGGGAACCCAGGCCGGATGTATTCGAGGTAGTCTTATCCTAACGTGTTTTCAACTCTCCCTATAAGCAAATGTGAAAACAACTTCTTTTAAATTTTAACGTCATCCTACTATTATGCGGATAATCCGGAAGGAGAGTTAAACGCGCATATTACCATAAAAAGGACCGTACAATAATCTTGGTGGTAAAAGATGATAATTTTTTTTTTTTGAGTCACGTGACATGAAGGCCACACACTGACACTCGTTCAATGAAGCTCCGCTAGAGTATCAAGGCAGTTGTAAACCTTGAATATCTTGTAGTAAACATTACTAGAATCAGTCTTCAAGGTCGACTTTACTACGACCTCAAAAAAAAAAAAGAATAATTACTTTTTTATCTCCTTTAAGTGGTCGCGTTTCAGAAGAAACGCAATAGGAGTCGATATCTCGTAGCATTGATAATTTCAACAGTTTATTTTTGTGAGTTTGGTGGACCTTCGAATCTTTGCCAGTTCAATAGTAATAGTAGTAGTAATAGGTTTAGCGCTCCTGGGATGAAGGACAACAGCATAACCACACCACCAAGCGGAATTTTCTCGAACTATCCGCTTGTGATTGATTTTACAAGAGGTGTGGTGGTCTTAATGTATGGAATATAGTATATAGCTGGACGGTTATTTAATTATTCTACGCAAAGGTTTTTGATTATTTAAACCCACGAAGTGGACTTGAGGCTATAGGAAACCTACCCCCACTGGCATCAATAAAATATGTGGTAACCAACCACAATGATAAACAGGGGTGTAGGAGCAAAACCACTGCAGATAATAATGCTTGATAGAAAGTCGCTCTCAAGTTCATCGAACACGGTTCATTACATGGAAAACAACAAACAAAACTAATTCTTGCATCGTGTGCAGCAGCCCGGAGAGACCTTGGTTAGAGCCTAGGTGAGGACGTTGATATTTTCTACAGGTTGACACACAGTCTGGAACCCCAACAAGTGGTCTACCACCTTGCAGTGACGGACTGAACCCATTTTTTTGGTGTGGGTGGAAATATTAGCATTGCTGTTTTCACCATTTATCTTTATGTTGATGTCTTCCTTTTTTGAGAGGGAGAGGGGGGGGGGCTCATCTGCCGGTAGAAACAAGATAGTTTGACCGATTTAAGGCCATGTTTTTACTGAGACAGTTGTTGAAAGAAATCAAGTATTTTAAACTTAAATTTACCTTAATATGTGGCTTAAAAACTATTACTCGGACTTAGACATCACTCTTTATAACCCTCACTTAAAGCGACGTGAACAATAGTTAACACATTAGAACCTTAAACGAAGAACAGTTTCTGTTACAAAAGTTACTAAAACTATTCTCAAAATTCTAAAGGTTAGAATGCCTACTTTCATATACTCGTACGTAAAATAAAACATTCGATACCGATCTATGTTATGAAATGCTAATAACATCATTTTACATTTTGTCAACTATTTTTTTTGCAGCGTCGTACTACCCGTTTGGGTTATACGCATTGCACTAATTACGCTAATGTGTTAGGAATGAGGCAGGTAAAATTTTAGGAAGTATAGACGCATTTGCATGTAAAGAGAGTGGGAACCATCTAACCCTTCCCCCCGGTACATCCAACTGAGATTTGAACCCCGATCTCCCCTTTATCGACAGTCTAGTCAATTTAAAGATTGACGCCTTAGACAATTTTATTATCGAATAAGGCTTTGCCCATGCTCACAGCCATTTGTTTTTTTATATGTTTTCTAACCTTTCCTAATAAAAAAAACCAGCAGCTGGTTGACGTTAATTTGTAGTCACAAGCAAATCTCGCTTAGCTCCCGTGACGTGTCCAAGGTGACTGAAACCGCAGGGCTGACAACTTGACGGGAGAGTGTGTGACCTTCCGCGGTCCGCGACCAATAGATTTACCATTTTTTCTTTACTTTTGTCCTCTCCCCGCCCGACCAAATATTTCTACACTTGAGTGTTGTTTGCGACAAGGTCCCTCACCTGGCAAGGTTGTCGTAGCTCGTTTATGAGGCGTGCAGTTCCATAACTTGGCTTGTTCGTTTGAAAACAATGGAATTTCAAACAGTTGTGTATTATTATTATTACTTTATTTTGTATCACTGCGTCTTACTACCCGTTCAAGCTATACGCATATAATAACTAAGCTAATGTGTTAGGGATGAGAACGGTTTAATTTAAAAGAAATGTAGCCACATTTGCTTGTAGTAAAAGTGAAAAACCTTTAAGGTAAAACTATTCTCAGTTTACTTGATCGGGATTCGAACCTTCAATCTCCCTGTCATCGGTTGTCAAATGTATTGCGAGAGTTCTTAGACCATGCGGCCGACGAAGCGGCTATTTTTACGTTTTGTTTTATCATTATTTGAATTTTGGTTCTAAACTAAATATTAGAAGGAACCTACTTAACATTTCCATCAATATATATAAAAAAAAGAAATGTGTTTTGAGGTTTAAATTAATATTTTATTTATTTATTTGAAGTATTTAACGTGCACTTTCCGAACCGACCTAATATATCAGCACACGAGAACTTTTGTGAATGAGAACGAAATGGTCCACGTATTTGGGCGGGAAAGGTATTTCCACATACCTTCCAGGTTTATTTTACACGCCACCATCGACAAGGGACAAACGGATTTACATCCCCTCCGAGGGAAGTTGTGCTTCGGATTTTTATCGCTCAAGAAAAATCCGTCGACGCCGGTTGGGTTTGAACCCACAAACATTGGGTCCTGATGCGAGCACTTTACCCCAAGACTTTTAATTATTAATACATAGCTAAGTATATATACTAGTATTGTGCCCGGGGACATTTTCGACATCAAGAGTATGATGTATCTTGACGTTATATCTGGTCCCGAACTTAAAAGTAGGTTCTCACGTTATTATTTCTGTTCCATGCCCATTCCTGGACCTGCAGCCGAAACGTTAGTTAATTTCGTTCAAACTTGATATTTATATGTCACGGCCTTGCCTCGAGAATAAACATTAATTTTGATTATATTTATAATATTAAAGATAGCTTATTGATTACTGATTTTTAACTAGACATATTTAGTAAAACGCTTTTAATTTTTTTTTTAAATATAGGTGTATCTTGAGTGTTTAAAATGATATTTAAAAAAAAAAAAATTAATTTGAGATGTGGATGTAGGAAATGCGAGAAAACGTCAGTGTTTTTGCAGATTTTATATCAAAAACTTTTTTTTTTTGCAAAATAAATTGGTACAAGCATACAGTTTATTTTCTTCCTATGGTGACCTCTACGGTTGTTGAATATCTGTCAAAGGTGTCCTGGAATTTAATGACAAATTTTCTCTCTTCATTAAAATGTTGGTAGCTTAGTGCTGCTACGTTCATGACATAGGTTAGACAACTGTTGAGGTCACCCACCATATGGAGAAAATTAAACTCTTATGTTTTTACTAAGCAATATTTTATTTTATTTTGACAAAATGTTTTGGTATAGAATTTGCAGAAACACAGGGCTTGTCTCGCGTTACTTACAACCCCACCTTAAGGCCACCTTACTGATGAGTAATAACTGTTTTTTGAAAATTCGTAATTGTTTGAAAATTGTTATTTTGTTCAAAAGGATAGTTTATTTTAGGCCAATTTTTGAATTACCTTTTTAAAATATACCTACAGTAGCCCCATGGCTTCTTTGGTGCTGACTTACAGCTCACAGCTGACTTCTAACAGTCAATATTTAGGTATATACCTAAATTTTGACTATCATAAGTGACAGCTGCTAAACACATGATTTTGCAGATCATATGGTTCGGCGTAGGGATACATAATTTGGTCTGGTATCTTTTCAAAGCCGTCAGCTCTCGGCTGTGAGCAGTCACTCAGCACCAACGAAGTCATAAGGCTACTGTATATCTTAAGAGTGTTTTTTCACTCGAGTAGCAAACATAATGTATTTTGTTTTTCTTAAGAAAACTTTCTATAGGTTAGTTTACTGATATCAGATTTTTGAAAATGTTGTTCCAAACTATAATGGACTTCATGAGGAAGAATGTATGATTAGTGTCTAACCATTAATTTTATGGCTCATATAGCATCGAAAATATTAGAGAATAAACTTGCTAATACATACAGCACAGATTATTTCTCAACCAAAAATCAAATAAAAACTGGTTTGAACAGTCTTAATGGGCTGAGTTATCTGTATGCTTGGTTCTTATTCATTAGGCTGAAGTTCTATTCTCCAAAAGGAGCACTCCCACCCATCCCCCCTCTTTCCAAGCGAATGCTAGTACAGCCTCTTAGACTTTTCCTTCACATCTAACTCCCATATCTCATAAAAGTTGAGAGTAGCTAGAAAACTGTCATTAAATGATTTTTACCTCTGCTCAAGGATGTATTAGTTCCAAATTTGGTTAAGAGAAGAGTCTGTGTAATATTGTGGTAAATTTAATTGTTAATTCCTTTTTTTAATTCCTTAAATGGACAAGACAAGTTTTAGAAGTTCGTGACTCATAATCTACGCCGCTGAGATCCATTAGTTTGTTTACGATAGAAAAAAAAGTTCTGACAGCGTGGAAATTTGAATCGTGTATATTTGTTTCTTTATTGTTGTTCATGGACGTTGCGATATGGATTGACAAGGCCAAAAAAAAAAAAAGTGTGTTTACTCACACAAGCTCTGATGACTAAACAATCGATAATGGAGGTCATGAGTTCGAATCTTACCAACGTTATTGACTATTTTGGAAACTAAGTCTTTAGTGTTTTTTTAGTATACTTGTATCTGAATTTTTAAACTTAGTATTTTTTGGTTTAGCAAAGACTAAGCAACTTTATTTTAGACATAAACCTATACTCTACGTTTGGTGACATTGTTTTAGGGCAGTGATTTTGAATGTTTTTATAGTTGTGCACTCCCTAGATCATAAACACTTATCTCAAGAGTTAATTTTTTTTAAATATAATAATACATAATTATAAGCCTTCTCCCTCCCTAATCGTACCAGGGCAGTGATTCCCAATCTTTTTAATTTATAGGAACCCTTAAAATATTTCTTAAACTCTCGGGGAACCCCTACCTGGCTGACACATATTGGGGTTGACAAGGGTACGTATAAACCACATAACCAGTTATTGGGCCACACGCGGCCCGCGGGCCGTGACTTCTGACATGCGTGGCTCTATATATACTACTAGTCCCACGATCCGTCTCCCTGTGGCTTTGCTGGACCGCAGCGAATTGAGGAAGACGAGAACTTTAATTAGAACTCGCGGAGCTACCCGCGCCATTTAAGGTACAGGATGGCCCATAAACAGGGCTACGGTTCCAAAATCAACAGACATCACCAAAAGCTACCCAGTACAAACGTTGACAAGAATCCATCCACCTTGGTTCCTTTATTTTTGTTCCACGTCTTCCACCCGTCCGGGCTATACGCGTTTAATTACACTATACATATTGATTTATTTGAGGTGTTTAACGTGCACTTTCTAAACTGACTGATTATATCAGCACATGACTTATAAACTAACTTAAAACTAATAATGACACAACACCAAGCCCCCGACCGTTAATTCATCATTGTGAAAGGGGAAACCCACATTTCATCAATGATAAATTTTTCGGCCATGCCGGGAATCGAATCTGGAACACTTAGCTCAGTAGACGGACACGCTACCGACTGAACAAAGGTGAGTTGTCAGGATTATACTTGCATGCGTAGTTTTGTGTTGAGCTAGACTTCCGAGGACGGGGAGATCGAGGTTCAAATCTCGCTCGGGTGAACTGAGGGGAGGGGGGAGCGGGGAGGTTCCCTAAATGATTCTCCACTCTCCCTCCACGCAAATTTGGGTTCATTTCCTTTTCATACAAATCTTCCCATTAGTGTAATTAGTACTTAAGCGTATAACCCGAACGGGTAGTAAGGCACGATGCTAAATAAATAGATAAATAAAATAAAATCAAATCTGTACTCCATTATTATAAGATATCTGAAGTACTCAGCGTTGCCCTGGAGAAATGTTTTTGGTTTAATGATAGAACGTGGAAGGTAACTTTAAAGTTAGTGCCTTTAAGCCCTGCGCTTTCAATACATTTTTAAATAATAATCACAATTTTAAAATTCCAACTTAGGGGTGCACACATTCTTGCACTGAGACTACTTGTTTTTAAAATGTCATACCTCTGCGTGAGGTAGATATCGTGCAATGCTCATGACAGATGATCCATTTATTTTATTAATATGTAGGTACAGATAGAAATGTACACATCCCACACGGATAGTAAACCGTTGTGAACGGTAAAAGAATATCCAAATAGTATAAAAGTTCTACATTAAAACAAACGGTTTCTTTTATATAATTTAACTTTCGTCTGATGAAGGATGAAGAAAGAAAGACGCGTTATGGTGTGCGATGTCTGGCTAGAACTTGATTGAGTTTTTTTTCTAATCTACCTGCTAACCCGGCGTGACATGTGACTCCCATAGACCTGTGGGGAACTTGGGGACGATAGGGACAAGCTATTAATTAAAGAGTCCGTCTCACACCCCGGATAGCATGTACGGGGTCGTTCAAGCAACATGTAAGCACATTGTTGGTCATTCATCCTAAGCAACCCCCGTCTTGCTTATGTTATATTTGTAAAAAAAAAAAAAATCACAGGAATTACCACTATTTTTATGCAATTATTAAATTGTTGGTAGTTATTAACGTAGGTATATTAATGGTGTGAAATAATTAACAATAAATATTGTTGTAGACTGAATTTAAATTTATTAAATTAAACAGGTAAAATTACTTTAAAAAATGATAATCCTAAATTATTTTTATAAATTGAAATTATATAAAAAAAGTTTTATTAGAGAATATATGAGTTATAAAAAACCTCTAAGCCTTTTTTAATCTGATGACCAAAATCCTTGAATTCACGACTTTACACTTTTAACTATGAGTCAATTTGGGGTGGTTGGGTCATTGCGCCATTCTTGCCCTCTCTATCTGTCTTAACGTAGACCTAGCATTGATCTGCCCCTACCTCCTTTAGGTGCTTACATAATACACAATCCAATTTTCATAAAAAGCGTCTGTTTTCCATGACAACTAGAAACGTTGCTGGATCTACTCTCACGTACTCATACTTCCTATGAAAATAGGACTGTAGCTCTAACAAGGAGTCGAATAAGTAATGCGTTTCTATGAATACAATGGAATTTATAAGAGTGAAATTGTTTTAATCATATAAGGTTGTTAATATTTAAAATTCAAAACAGCTTAATGATTTATTCTATTTCATTGTTGTTTAGTGAAGAATGCAGAAACCCATATCTAGTTGGATTGTGAGAGTATATCTATCTATTTTCCCGATTAATGGGAGGATCTTGATGTTACCAATGTCCGTCTCTTGTGTTTATATTGCTAGACAAGGGTCGCGTCAAGCAACCCATTCGGGTAAAAGAATATTTTATAGCCTACAAATTATGATAATGTCTTAGGGGTGTGGAAAGGTGAATTAAGAGAGAGTGTACTGACATTTGCGCGTAGAGATGCATCAATAGATGGAAGACATAATTTTGAATTTAAAAATAAATAATTGCATCCTACTGGAATTTGAACCCCGATGTCTCTGTCATCGAACAAACTTTATTATTTTAATCTTAAAATGGAGACATTTAGTTTTAAAAAAACCATAATAATTGTGAAACAAAATAACATGCGTCGTTTAAGAAACATTCCATTGAAGATTATAAATGGAATAATAACATACACTTTTAGATAAACATTGATAAAAGAGGAACATTTTCCACCAAAGAGCATAAAAATTAATTTTAACTGTCAAAGAGCTCCATAAAAAAATTGCTTACAACAAACTATTGGTTTTATAAAATTACATTCCAAATAAGAGTTTTTGAATAATACTGTACAGAAATAAGTTATTTTGTTTCTCAAATAGTTATGGAAAAGAGTATATGATCAAAATTGGAAATGTCTGATTATGTGAAGCACCCTAAAGTCATCTTAATGGGTAAATAATATAATTTTATTTATAGTGTTAAACAATACCTGGGTACAAAATATAATCAAAATCGTTAGGGCGGATTTGGAGGTAGTAGATTTTTCTTTTTTTTACCCTTCAATAAACTACCTCTTATTTTAGGGTTGGATATGTAATTCCAAAAATCCCTCGTGTGAGCCCGATAAAAATCCTAAATACCAAGTTTCAGCCCGAACGATATAATGGTTTAGGCTCAAGACCGAAATACAGACACACAGAGAGCATCGCGAAAAACACTTTCTGTTTCAGGAAGTCATAAAACGTCGACATTTATCAAAATCACGAGTATAATTTTTTTTTACGACAACAATACTTCTCTTTCCGAGGGTTCAAGAGAAAATAAAAGAACTCTAACCAAAACAATCACGCCCTTGAAATGTCACAGAGCAAGTTATATAAATTATTATAGTCTTGGTTATCAATGGGGCAGCTGTTTTATTTTCAAGGTTTATTACAACCGTGAATAATACAGGAAATAAAACAAGTGCTACGCACTCTTTGTGTCGCCTCACTTTTTGTAGTCGTAAAGTTGCGTAGACCATCATGTGATACGTACACGCTAAGCTGACACAGAAAATTAAAATAAATGGTAGGACACAATCGCAAAAACTTTATCATACTGTGTATTATAACTTTGAAGAAAATTCTCAAAAATACGAACACATCATCTCACACACAACTCTTTATTATATACATTTTAAACCAAATTGTTCATATATTTTGAACAAAATTCAAATTTTCCAAAATAAATTATTTATAAGCTACCCTAAAATTATTTATCATTTTTAAAAATAAAAACGTATTCTTTTCTATCATGAAAAACAATTCGCACATTCCCATTTTGAATTCAATCTTCAAGGTCATTTCCAAAACATTCAAATTTTTTATAGTTTGTTGTAACCAAACTACCCTTAAATTCATTTATTTTAGATAAATAGAGATACATTATTATTGATATGTTAAATATTTTCCCACTAATTTTGAACCAAATCGCTAAAGCCATTTTTTTTATATTTGAATAAAAACGGTAATCAGTACACTAGCCATAACTGAACTCCCTTCTACCCCTCCGCCCCCCAAACAAGTATACAACTTTATTTGCCATGTTCATGTCAAACACTCCCAGATCGGCCTTTGATTCCAGTCGGGTGCACAGAGGGTGGTTTTTCCTAAATAGTTTTCCACTTTCACGAGTGCAATTTCTCTAAATTCAACCTTCTTCATCCCTAACACAGCGTAATTAGTACATAGGCGTACAACCCAAATGGATGTAAGGCTCGGTGGCAAAACATTAATAAAGAAACAAATGAATGCGAGCCTTTGTAGACTCGTTATGTTCAGAAATCATACTTCAATTTTGTATCATCAATAAGTTAATACAAATAATTTTTACGTTTGTCTCTCTCTCCCCCCCCCCTCCTGTCCTATTGCTTCCTATCTGCCCCCTCCCCCTTACCTACACCCGTGCACCCTACCCCCTTGTTATAGCCCACTCGCCTCTTAACATACTATATTTTGAAGTATAATAGGCTCCAGGTGCCACCAATACAATATAACCTTTCCATTACAAGCCGCCATTACAGAAAATTTCCCGGAAAATTTTCATCTTTACCGGGTGACCTGGTGGTCTAGGGGTAAGGTGTCGGACTTCTGTGGTGGGGTTCGGGGTTCAATCCTCGGTCCCGGCACAGATTTATCTGATTACCAAACCCTTCCTTCACCTCTGACAGGACATCTTGTGAATGTGGGTTTTCATCTCACAACCACCCTACCATTACACATTAGCGTAAGTGCGTATAACCCGAATGGGTAGTAAGACGCGGTGCTAATAATAATTCATCTTTACCGGTAATAGAGCACCGAAAACACTTTAGGCCGGTGACAAACTGACGTTTTGGTCGCTGCTACACAAATGCCGCGACCAAGTCTCTCTAGTGTATTACATTGTTTCAAATGAGAGGGGTCTGACTACTGACACGAACGCAGTGACAGGTTTGAAAACGTCGATGTGAGCATTTCTTGGGCGCAGCTACCCCTTTCATATGAAACAATGCACTACACTTAGTGACCCTGGTTGCATCATTGGTGGACAAATATACTCGTCATGGCATATTATCTATTGTCATATTAATATGTAAAGGAATGGTCTCTTCTCTCCTTTGGGATAATATAAATACATCCAAACGAATAAACATGAGAAAACGGTAGTCGTCTAGAGCTGATTTCAATTTCCCTCGTCTGATTCGTAATTTTCTCTTATTTTGACAAATTCGTTAACGAGAAATCGTATGTAATATCTGGCGTGACATTGGATAGCACTACTTTTAGTAGAAGATATAGCGAATTTTCAAATTAGGACATAGATATTGTCTACGGACCCTCCCTCATCTTCTAACATTTTATCAATACTATCGCCATTTGCCACTAAAAAAACCACAAACTTATCTACCATCTATGTTAAGCCTCGTTTATTATGTAACACGTTGGACCCCAAGAACATATGAGGAAAAGTAAGCTGCGTATATTGTAAACTTGTTGGACCAACATCCTGGGTCCTCCGCTAGTTTGTAACCAGTCTACACATTTCTAGCCACGGATAACATCGTATTACTTGCTGTTCTTCGTGTATTGTGTTGACAGGAAGTGTACTCTTGCAGAAAAAACCAAAACGTAAGAAACTGCGGGGGGGTTTGAATTTTTTTTTTTTTCGCTAAACGTCAAATTGAAGGTACGTACATGGGAATAACGAATGACTTTCATTTGCAAAGTGGATTTGATGGCTTTGTATGCATGTAATATGTGGACTTTGAATGCTTGTTTACACTTCTTTACCCCCATTTACGTGGTAAAATGGAAAGGAAAATTGTTATGACTCCAGGAGAAAAATTTGCTACATCTCTGCAATTTATGGGGGGAGCCATATCTTGACTCAACTCTCTAGCGCATGCGCAGAACCTCCCAAATCAGCCAACATGTTGGATTGATCGTTTATTATATCCAACAAATGATCCATAACAACCCAACACAACTTGTTGGCTCCGACCGGCTCTTCCAACAGCAACATGCTAGCTAACATATCCAACAAGTTGGGAATGCGTTTATATTGTAACACAACTTGTTGAGATCGTGTTGGCCAACATGTTGTGTTACAATATAAACGAGGCTTAGACTTATAGCGAATATTATGTGGTCACAAAACACTATTCACACTAACCAAATAATCATCCAACACACTACCGGAAACAATAGTGCCCGAAACAAGTCATGTCGTCCAGGCACACTTGAGTGACCTCCACATCAAAGTAGTTAGATACACACAGAATATCCTCGAGGTTAACATAGCACAACATTCACGGCGTAGCACACGACTTGGAACAGAGCAACGCTCTACACACGTCCACTCGTCCAGACATACTCGTACGTACATACATACATACATACATACATACATGGGGACAAACAGAATTGTAAAATTAAGTTTTTTTAGTTCATGTTCACATAAAACATAAAAATTGGTCATAATCTCGAGATCAATTTATTTCACTATCATAATACTTTCTCTTGATATGAGAAAGTAAACAAACGCCAGTGCGAGCCTGTAACGTTGTATCGGCCACCTGCTTTCAGAGCTCACCCTCCTCGCCCTTTCTTTTCCTCGCGTAAAGGGTTGAGTGATATGCGGTGCGCTTGATTAAGTCTACATTTACCTCTCACCCTAGCTCGGATGAATTTAAGCCAACGCCTGGTGTGTGTTTTTTTATATCATTCTGGTTTTACGAGCAGGAGCGCGTGCTTTTGAAGGTCGGTCGGCGCTCTCAGTCTACCATCGTGACGTCACAGTGCAAGAGAGGATAAAGTTTAATGCGATTCTAATAGACGGCTCCGTAAGACTTGCGGCCGCGGGGTTCGCGACCACTGAACACATTGTATTAGGACTTGCGACCACTGAACACATTGTATTAGGACTTACGGCTGCGGGGTTTGGGACCACTGAACACATTGTATTAGGACTTACGGCTGCGGGGTTTGGGACCACTGAACATTTTGTATTAGGACTTGCGACCACTGAACACATTGTATTAGGACTTACGGCTGCGGGGTTTGGGACCACTGAACACATTGTATTAGGACTTACGGCTGCGGGGTTTGGGACCACTGAACATTTTGTATTAGGACTTGCGACCACTGAACACATTGTATTAGGACTTACGGCTGCGGGGTTTGGGACCACTGAACACATTGTATTAGGACTTACGGCTGCGGGGTTTGGGACCACTGAACATTTTGTATTAGGACTTGCGACCACTGAACACATTGTATTAGGACTTACGGCTGCGGGGTTTGGGACCACTGAACACATTGTATTAGGACTTACGGCTGCGGGGTTTGGGACCACTGAACATTTTGTATTAGGACTTGCGACCACTGAACACATTGTATTAGGACTTACGGCTGCGGGGTTTGGGACCACTGAACACATTGTATTAGGACTTACGGCTGCGGGGTTTGGGACCACTGAACATTTTGTATTAGGACTTGCGACCACTGAACACATTGTATTAGGACTTACGGCTGCGGGGTTTGGGACCACTGAACACATTGTACTAGGACTTACGGCTGCGGGGTTTGGGACCACTGAACACATTGTACTAGGACTTACGGCTGCGGGGTTTGGGACCACTGAACACATTGTATTAGGACTTGCGGCCGTGGGGTTCGCGACTACTGAACACATTATATTAGGACTTGCAGCCGTAGGGTTTGCGACCACCAAAAACATAATAATGAGGCTGCAAATTTGGGAGCAAACCCCACGATCAAATATCTTATCAGCCACAAGTCCCACTGACCCGCAAAACCCTCGGCGCCAAATAGACCTTAGAACATTTAAATAATATTGCTCCAGCTGGAAGAGCAAACCCCTTTATTTTCTCATACACCTCCTTATTTAAAATTGTTTTTAATATAAATATAATAAGTAAATAATTGTTGATATTATTGTTATTATTATAATTATTACTACATTATTCAACCACGCATTATTGATTTAAAAAACTAGAGAAATAATACAAGTGTTATATTGTGTTCTTTTTGTTCCCAGCTCAAATCGAGATCATCCCTTGCAAAGTGTGTGGCGACAAGAGCAGCGGGGTGCACTATGGTGTGATCACGTGTGAGGGCTGCAAGGGGTTCTTCAGGAGGTCCCAGAGCTCCGTCGTCAACTACCAATGTCCCCGAAACAAGAACTGCGTCGTCGACCGCGTCAACAGGAACCGCTGCCAGTACTGCCGCCTGCAGAAATGTCTGCGGCTGGGGATGTCCAGGGATGGTGAGTCCTTTACACTTACTTCCGTGACGGTTCTTGTGGGGCCCCTAGTTCAATCCTGGTTGCTGCCCACGAGATAACAAATAGTTCCCCTTTGTTCCCAGAGTGCCTATAAAATGGAACTTATTTAAATTTAGTGTTTAATATACTTTTTACTTCTCCTAGTAATGCCCAAATCTATTTTTCAGGTGCCACTATTTTATCAAACATAAATAGTCAAACTTATCTCCCTACCAACAAGTTATGGAACGTTTAAGAACCATATCGAAAAATAACAATAAAGAAAATACAATAATTTAGAAGTATATGGCTAGTAACTGTAACCCGGTTCTATGGTCGGGTGGTTTAAGGCGTCACACTCGTTATAGACTGTATTGCTGGTAACGGGGAGAATGATTCTTTAATCCTGGTTGGGTGTATTGGTGGTGGTTTTTTTTTGTCATAAATAGTTTTTCACTCTCTCTTCACGTAAATATGAGTCAATTTCCTCTAAAATGAACCCTTCATCATTCCTTGCCCATTAGTGTATATATTCTGGTATACCGAACGGGTGGTAAGACGTGGTGCATAAAACGAGAGTGTCGAAGCAGAATTAAAATATAGAGCACGGGTGATGTGTTGAATGTATAGGATAAATTTAAGACCAGGCTTACTAATTAGTAAAATTCAAAATTTAAAATGTTGAAAAAATAATACACGATAAAAATGTATAATCAATTGAAACATTATAGCCAACCCCCCTACGTAACCCCGGATCACCACTGGCTGACGGAAATATTTCAATTAATTAATAGCTAGATGCTGAATCTCTTATTATTAGATGGATTTATATAGGGGGATTAACTTCGGTTGTCTTGGGGTAAAGTGCTTTCCTCAAGATTCGATGTTTGTGGGTTCAAACCCAGCTGGGGTCAACGGATTTTTCTTGATCAATGACAATTCGTAGCACAACTTCCTTCGAAAGGGAAGTGAAGCCGTCGGCCCAATGTCGATTGTGGCATGTAAGAGAATGCTGAAAGGTATGAGAAAATATTTTACCTGGCAAAAATTGGTAGACTCTTTAACGCTCGCTTGTAAAATTTTTTTATCTTGTGCTGATATAAGCATTTGGCTTATGTTGCGTCTTATGAAGCAGTTTTGACTCTCAGTTTTGTTTTGTCACGTGACTAGTACAGCATTTAAGGACGAAGCTCAGCTCATTTCAAGATAATCGTTTTCTATCACGTGACATGCGCTTTGTATTATGGGTAAATTTTTCCTTACTTTGAGATAATAGATTGTTCAATGGTACTTGATGGCGAAAAACCAGCTTCAATTTCCTACAAGAGCCGCGAATATTACGAACTTTGGCGACGGCTGAGTTGAGAAGTGAAGTGGAGCCAGCGACCCTGGCGTGTAAACACGGAAGCTCTCTCCTTGCCGACCATTGGATCTTTGCGGAGNGGGGGGGGGGGGGGGGGGGGGGGGGGCGAGGTTCAGTCGCCCCGCGCCCGGGAAGTGCCGTAGAAACTCTTGTGTGTGATGATAACAGGTCGTGAACCCGTGCCCCGAGACGAGGTGACGTCACGGCACATGCGCTCTCGTGACAAACGATAAGAGTGAAGATAGAAAAGATAATATATACTAGATTAGTAACTTTGTCTTACCGAAATGTTTTTTATTAGAAACTATTTGTAAAGAACTAATAATTGATCGATCGTCTCACTGGCGTACCCAGACATTTATTTTGGGGGTTGCATATACTGGCTGCATCGAATAGGTTATTTCTGTACCTTTTTTACAATTGGAAATATTAGGAGCACTTTTACACATTTTGAATATATAGTCGTAAGCATGGTATTTTAACCGTATGCATTTGAGCCATCTTCAGTGCCATCTTTTATAGTCTTATTTTGATAAGAATGCACCCGCCTCGGTGGCGTAGTTGGCTAACGCGCTTGTCGTGTTGAGCTCTTCTGCTGAGGACGGGGGGATCGAGGTTCGAATCTCAGTCGGGTGAACTGGGGGTGGTTTTTCCTAAATGGTTTTCCACTCTCGCTACACGTAAATGCGGGTTCATTTCATCTAATTCAACCTTCCTCAATTCCTAATCCATTAGAGTAATTAGTACTTAAAGCGTATAACCCGAACGGGTAGTAAGACGCGGTGCTAAATATTATTATTGATAAGAATGTTTTAAGATTTATCAATATTATTTGAAATTTTGGGTGGGGAAAGGTTGCCCCAATCCCGATACCTTTCTTTGGGTCCGCTAAAGGATTTACCAACAACAAATATTTTCTTCTTCTTTGCTTTGAAGTTGCTTATGCAAATAAATGAAAGCTACAAATTTGAAGGGTGGAGGAGGTGACTATTCTAGACTAAGTTAAAGAAAAAGTCTGGATTTTCTGATACTTCTTGAAATTAATGTCCTGTACGAACCTAAAAATGCTTTTCGCAAAATAAGGGAAAGAAGGTTGCATCGTCTTTTAGTTCCCTTTATAAACTGTGACCCGAACCTGTCTGGACGCGGACAAAGGTGTAAGTATCGTCTAGTTTGGTCTTCCATTGAAGGGGAGGATGGTGTTTCAATCCCGGCTACCGATTTATTTATTTTTTCTAGATTGTTTCCTACCTTTCCTTCACGTAAATTCATCTTTATTTCCTCAAAATTCTACCATCCTCATCTACACCTTATATTCTGAATATAACATACGGATAATCCGGATGGATATTAAGACGCAGATGCACAGGAAAAAAAAGTACTTCGCACTACACGGACTTTCTCGCTCATTTATCCCAATTTTATTAAACAACTCGTAAGATAAGTGAAACTAAATAATATACAGTGCTATAGAAATATAATACGGAAAAAATAACAGCATTTAACTAGAGAACATACATTAAATAATATACACGGTTACAAAAACATATTATTTATTATGTGCATTTTCCAGTGCTTTATTAGTAGAGTTATAGACAGGAAAATATTGATTTTATATGTTATTCTCTCAAATAAAGGTTGTTTATTTTTAAGTGTCTTACACATTTGGAATACGTTATTTCGTATCTCAAAGAGTGGCAGAGATATCAAAATTGAAAATTTCCACTTAAGTAAAATACTCTCAAAGTAATTTTTATGAGAAAATGAGTTTCGCCATTTTGTTTGAAATGTTAAACAGTTTCCAGATTTACAAATTAATCAAAATCGTTAGAATCGATTTTTAGAAAAAATCGTTGTTTTGTCTTTCCTCCCCTAAGTAAATTACTCCTAATTTTAGGGTTACATAGCTGATTCAAACACACCTCTGGGGAACCTTATTAAAACACTAGATAGGCCTACAACATTTTAATCCAATCAATGAAATGGTTTCTGTTACTGGCCGAGATACAGACATACAGACACGGACTTCATCGCGAAAATAACTTTTTGTTCAGGGGGTCATGGAACGTCGACACCCATCATATTCTGGTGTTTTTTTTTTGTGGGAGTTTATTTTTACGAGAAAGTAAAAAAGTGAGAAAACAGTTTTAAAACTAAGTAAGCTAATATAAACAGTTTTCTTATTTGTTTTAGTGCCTGTCTCCCTAGCTAAGTAGATAAAAGGGTGGTAGGTCACCCCCTTCCGGAGGACTCTAGTTTGATTCCGGGTAGGGATATATACTCAATAGGTGAATAATTTAGGTGTTAGAGCTGGATGTATATGATGTATTAGCCATACTGTTGTAGATTAAGTTAGCTTGTAACCTGTGTACTGATATAATCTGTGTGTTTGCAAAGTGCAAGTTAAATTCTACAATAAAAAAACACAGCTTAACTGATATTTATAGTCTCCTTTAAGAAAGAGAGGGAGAAGGTAAACTTTTCTTTTTGCACCGTAGCAACAGTAATTTCCCTGCTGATGACAAATATCCTCGGCAGACCTAACCCATCACCAAAATTTGCGCGGGAAGGAATTTCTTGCACGCCGCGCGGCTCGCCCCGCCTTCAGTTGCGTCATCCTGGGAAATGTCGTGAGGGCAATGCCCCTACGTTTGGGGGCAAACGTTTTCTTTTGAGAGTTAGTTCATTATTGCGCGTGCTTCAAACAAAGTACAAATACTCTATATTATGTAGACTGGCTGTAAACGCGATACAGCGCATTAATTATTTATTGTACAAATTTTTTTCTCTGTCAAATTTCTTTATCTTTCAAGGCAAGATTACTATTTGCTGCCATTGTCTGGTGTGCAATAGAATGCTTGAGTGACTCCGGGAGGCCGGGGTTCAGCCACGACTAGGTGCAGTGATAGTTTCTTCCCCAGAACACATCCTCTCTTTTAGGAGAACATGGTTATTTAATTAAATGGCACCACCATCATATTTTCTTACATTGCTTCGATAATTTAAGCAGCTTATAGTAACTCTACCTATATCGGTGGGCTTACAATCTAGGGCGTCACTCTCGTTTTGGTTGAATTTATGGTGATGAGGTCAGAGTTCCATTCCTTGCCTGGTGTACTAACTGTGGTTTTCCTAAAATGATTTCCTAATATTTATTCACGTGGTGTCTTTTGTCTTTAAATATTACATTCCTTGTTCTTTCCCCATTAATCTAATTAAATGCGGATGCCTGGACGTGTTGATATATATATATATATATATAGCTACTTTATTGTTATACCTAACATATAATTAATAAGCCATAAAAATATACATTTATTTTACACAAACTCTTTCCAACATCTTGGAACAAAACAACTACATCAATGTGAGCGTCTGTTTGTCTTTGTGTTTGCTTTATCGCTGCTTCTTTTAAACTAATGAACGAATTTTGACAACACTTGCAAGGGGTGCTCAAAATTTCTCTAAACGCGATGATTCAGATGATGTAATAAAAGGTTTTGGGCGACACTTATTTACGTTGATTTACGTAAACTACAGCACTAATAAAAACCAAACAGATAAAATCGTATTACAAAAATTCCGATATATTTTAAAAGGTTGCCCAAAGCTAACAAAAACTCAATATTTAGATTTTTTCCACAACAAGGTTGGTTAATTAAAAATAACCAGGGAATTGTACTTGAATTTTGGAGGGAGGGGGGGGGGACCCGGGAAAGGTGCTTGAATGTTGCCTCCGTCGGGAATCTAAATAGCTTTTAGCGGCATTCAATTTTAAAACTTTTTCCGGGGCAGAGACCCCTGACCCTCCTTTGAACTAGGGGACTTTTTTCCAGAAAAATTCTAAACTCCTCTTCCACCATGCTTTCTAAACCCCCTCCCTCCATGTCATTGAGTGTAGCGTATCTGTATGCACCAGTATTAGCTTGCAGAGGATATGAAAAAAAAAAACCATTTTGTGGTGAGAGTGGGTGGGGGAGGGGGGAACAACTCCAGTCTCCAATGCACTCAGCTGGGTTTGAAGCCCCGGCATACCAGGTCATTCATTGTCTGCAGTGTTAAACCACTCTCTACCCTAATCATGTCTATAGTTTTTAAAAAAGATATTGAAAACTTCCTTTTAAAACCCAAGCCTAGTGCGACCTGTCGGTCTTAAACTGAACCTTCCAGCCGAGTGTCATGCACTCTACCAGCACCTATTCTATCATCTTGGGGTAGTCAAAAATACAATGCTACCCACATCTGGCTGAATTTTGAAATAGTGAATGCTCCCTTCTATTGCAGCTCTTCTTCCCTCCCACGCATCGTAATGAAAAGGGCTACGTACCTTGTACACCCCCTCCCCCTTCAGTGACCCCCAAAATACCCCTCCCCCCCTCTTCATCCAAAGAGAGTCATTTGATCTTCACCGACGGTGGCAATAAGGGTGAGATATTGATCTGTAGGATCATTATTGGCGTTTCCCTTCACTTAGGTTTCTTTCTATGATGAGAAAAAAACAAAAAGAAGCTTATTTTATACCACTAGGTAAAAAAAAGCATTGGGATTGATGAACACTTTTTTATTCCAGAAAAGACCTATCGAGTGTCTACGTAACGGTATAAATACCCCCTTCCCATTCTCCTCCCCTTTCTTCAAAATCCCACGCAAAGTTTGAAAGAAAATCCTGTTCGGTTTCAAAGTACCTAAGTGATTGTTTGGTTAAAATAGAGTGCTTACCCTCCCCACCCTCACCTTTTTTTGCATTCGCAGTTTTGCTCGAGAGGAGGAGGGCGAGTATTGAGAAGCAAAGTAACTTGAAGATTTCCTCTGTTATTCAATGTTGGGATTGAGAGGGAGGAAGGAATTGAATTTCTTTATCGGCTTTGTAGTATTTGTTTAAAAACTAATGTTTTGTCGGGCGGGACCTTTCAATTTACCTTACCAAGGCGGCAAATCGAGTGGAACATGTCTGGTAGCTGGTAATGTTCTCAACCAATCAAACTATATTTGGGACGGTCAATCTTTTCTGTTTTATTTGTATGAATACCTACATTTTAATATTAGACTAGTTAGCCCGTTGACAGCTCTCAGCTGTTGATTTGGATATTCTTTTTTATTTATTTTTCTATCGCGTCTTAATACCGGTTCAGGTTATAAATATATATGGGAATTACTATCATGAGGTAAGGATGTGGCAGGAAGTATTTTAGAGCTAATCTACTCACATTTGCATGGAAGGAGAGTGGGAAACCATTGAAAGAAAAACTTTTCTAACTAGATCCGATTAGGATTTGAACACCGATCTCCTCGTCGTAAGTAAGCCAGTCTAACACAAGAGTGACGACGCCTTGAAAATTTCAGCCGTTGAAACTAGTGATTTGGATTTGAGAAGATTAAAAAATATTGTTTTTAATGACGATTTTATATAAATATAGTATCTGAAAATTTATACTTCATTTAACTAGGTATTCAAAGAACAAATTTGAAAATTTAAATCGTTACACTGGTTGGTGGTCGAATTATCCTGGCAACATTACGAACGGCTCCGGTGGACAGGTGGGTAAAGGCATTACATTTTGGCTTACTGGACTTACTGATGACGAGGAGTCTTAGGTTCGAGTCCTGACTGGGTGTACTGGGGTGGTATGGTTTGATTCCAGGAGGAATGAAGGAGTTAGCTACCTATGAATTTATTCTTATTTTGTCTAGTCTTGATGACGTGATAACTTCTAAAGTACATATATATGTTTTTATTTTATTTAGAAATATTTTTGATAGTTTATTCTGACAAATGAATTGTCTGTATTAAACATATTTGTGACATTAAAGGTAGCTATTTTTAACTAAGTTTTTAATCTATGTGCATGTATTTTTATTTTATTTTTCATAATTTTCAATTCTACCTTAAGTTTCACAATAATAGACAAGAATGCATTTAAAAAATATGTTCAACGCCATCATTAATAAAGGTCAAATGTAAGGAATATGGGCGGTAAAGGTTTTTTAGAGGAGGTTCACCTCTTTTTACTTGGAAGAGGAATGGGTGAGCCACTGATGTGAATAACCATCCTCAGTGCACCCAACAGAGATCAGAACCACGACCTCCCTGTAACCAGCAACTCCGTCAATTGGGAGATTGATGCCTTAGACCAGAGGTGGCCAACATATTTTTTTAATTCAGTCATAGGTGTGACGAATGAGGAGTGAAATTCGCCACACCAAGTAAGAATTTAGAAATTAGGTTCCTCAATTTAAAATTTAGAACAACACCCATTGTTTGATCACGTTTAAAACATATACACTTTAGTACTCGGATACAACTGCCTCAGACACAGGTGATGAGAACTGTTCGGATTGAAAATATAAGACAATTTAATGCGAAATTTGACAATCCTCTTGTATGAAGGCATATATGAAGTTTTGGGAAACGGATTGGAGGGGAGATATTTAATAGCAGTGTAGCGTCAATGACTCGTTCAGAAAGCGGAATGCTTCCAATGATACGCAGGAAATATCAAGTTACAACCAGCACAAGCCGTCGGGAAAATGTTTATTTCTACTGTGAGAGCTGGCAAACTCAAATTCGCCACACTTTTATTGGCAATTCGCCACCGGTGGCGAGTGGCGACAGGGTTGCCAACCCCGGCTTTAGACCATTAACGCATACTTTCACATTTCATCAGTTTGCTCGATGGTAGTTTTTTTTTTGACATATTATACTAAATATCAGGCTATTCGCACCTTAAGCTGAAAAGAGACGAGGGAAAGTTATAAGAGGAATGCAAGAGCAATTTAGTTGGAAAACATTTGATAATAATCATCAGCAAAACAACCGGTTGGGATTGAACCTGGTCCTTCTGTTAAATAAACGTTTCAACCACCGGTAAAATGATAGTCAAAACAATTAACTGTATTTTTTCCTTACTAAAAAAAGTTTTCAT
Organism: Timema shepardi; assembly: GCA_902151425.1. Lineage (NCBI taxonomy): Eukaryota > Metazoa > Arthropoda > Insecta > Phasmatodea > Timematidae > Timema > Timema shepardi. The sequence continues at coordinate 145,889 of CABFVX010000153.1, read as the reverse complement.
TACATCCTTTGAAGTGTGTGGTTTTATTGGTTTCTAAAACACGTTGTAGGTAACACTTGTAAGTCCTCATAATTCGGATGTGAGCCTCTTGAACTAATCGCAGACAGGATGTGTGGAGGAAATTTGGTTTAACGTTGCCCCAGGTGTCTATATATTCAGGGTCACTGCGCTCTCAGAGAATAATACAATTCGTAACAGCCATATTAATAAAATAGCACAGGTACATAACTTTTTCTAATACCATTAAGTCCATCCAAGTGAAATCTTAACAACACAAAAGTTACACTTTTCTTTCTTCTCGTGGGAGGGTCGCTGTCCTGTTTGCGCCCCTGGCGAAATGTTTTATGGGAGGTGGGTGGTTGGGGCGGTTTATTGAAATAGTTCAGGGGGCTGTACGGTTTATTCTTGGATTTACAATCAACATGAAGGCACGGATACTTTCTCTCTACCCGACCCTTTTTTTAACGGTTTTTATTGGAGTGGAAGGTTGTATTGTTCGACAAGGTGTAGTAGTTGCATTTTGAGTAGGCTTTTAGAGATCGGAGTAGCTTTCTGTTAGAGTTTGGATCATAAATTATATCAACCAGTAAACCCGTGCGAAACTTTCGCTCATCCAACTCCCCTCCCCCAATTAATGATTTAGTCTTTTGTTGGGTTGTTGAAATTAAATACTCAGCGAAGTGTATACACAAATAGCAAAGAAAGTTTATTAATGTGAACGTATTTACCATATAAAATACCTCCTTGTATACAATATTTGATATTAGAATACAATAATCTTGATTTCATTTTTGTCATTTTCGGTAATTGATACCAAAATATTGTTAGATTTAGTGACTCTTGAAAAGGCTATATAGGGTTGTTCATTAGTTGAGAAAAAGAGATTCTGACAACATAAATAATATATAGGTTTTTCTTTTGACTTAAATTTTAAACACCCAATGTATTTTAACGTAAGCTGAGTATGGTATGTCAAAAGTCGGTAAAAAAAATAATATCCTCTGATACCTTATTCACCGCTGTAGGCTTTGTATTAGTTGAGAAAAAGGGATGTTGACAACAGGAATAATTTATAGAATAAACTGTTACACTAGCCATACTGTGTTCGGAATTAAAAACTTTTTTTTGTGTGTAATATAGAATAAGGCTACTTAAAACGCTCTAATACCCGCCTCGGTGGCTGCGTGATCTATCGCGATAATCTTGTGTTGGACTAGACTGCCGAAGACGGGGAAACTGGGGTTCGATCTCGATCGAGATCATTGAGGGTGGTTTCCCCCGAATGGTTTTTCACTCTCCCTACACGCAAATTCGGGCGTACCTTCTCTAATTTAAGCCTTCTCCCTAACCCATTAGTGTAATTAGTACATAGGCGTATAACCTGAAAAGGTAAGGTAAGTAAGAGGTGGGGCTAAAAAAATAAAACGTAATAATAATGTACATTTAAATATTAATCTTTATGGTAGCAAGAGCAGTGTCTGATCGCTCTAATTTTTTTTAAAATTGCTTTCATCTGTTCAATTTTTATAAGAAGGTTCTTATCTGACAGAAAAAAAGACTAGATCTTTCACATATTCATACATCAGGTCATGTGACAGCAGCTGCTAATTTCGGTAGATATTATCAATATCTATAAAATAACACTTTGCAATTTCTAAGGGCGCCTTCTCTATTAAAATTGGACTGCAATTACATTTCATCGCTCTTGTGAGTAAAATAAAAAGGTTTTTATATTTTAAAAATCCACCTTCTTACCGCGATTCAACTATAAAAGATGCCATCAAAATGATCAGTAGAATAGAGTTGAAACCGTTGACGGGAAAATGACGGCAGACATAATCGACGTGGCAAGGCAAGCTTCGCAGCCGGATTTTGGGGTGATTGAAAAGTCTAGAGGTGGAAAGGGGGTGGGTAAGGCCCTTGAGGAGGTGAGGTTGAGTTCTTTGAATCTTGGGAAACACAATCAAAAGTTCCACCCCTTCAAATTTTACTCAAAACACGCCACCCACCAAACGGCTCTCTTGGTTAGGGCCCATATACCTGTTGGGGGTGTTGTTGGCCTTCCTGGATAGAAATAAACATCTGCATTGTGTGATCAATGAAGTTGGCAGCATTGTCACTTGTCTGTTTCTCTCCAAGGGTCTCTAGACCTACGTTCACGTATTCATACGTCAAGTTGTGCTATCTTCAGGTGTTATTTTGGTAGGTACAGTAGCCCCATGGCTTCTTTGGTGCTGACTGACAGCTCACAGCTGACAGTTGACAGATTAAAAAATTTACCAGACCAAATTACGTATCCCTACGCCGAACCAAATGATCTGCAAAAACATGTGTTTAGCATCTGTTACTTTTGCCAGTCAATATTTAGGTATATACATAATTGTTGACTGTCAGAAGTCAGTCAGCTGTGAGCTGTCAGTCAGCACCAAATAAGCCATGGGGCTATTGTATTATCAATACCTGTAAAATAGTACAGTCAAATGTTATCAATATTAGCGCAAAAAATACGTCATGATGGTTAGATCGGGGTTCGAATCCCGGTTGGGTCTACTGAGAGTGTTTTTTCCTCGACGGTTTACCTTTTTCTTTCCACGCAAATGTGGGTAGATTGCCTCTAAGTGGTTTCCTGCCATATCGCCGCCCATGGAAAATTGATGTTTCGAGAAAGTTCCAATTTTCAATTAGAGAAATTAAGTTGAGATCAAAATTTAAGCTATTAGCATTCTACAAATAATTCGTGCTTTTGCTATAGGATAAAATATCGACTAACAAATTTTAAAAATGTTGTTAAGTAAAAACAGCCAAAAGTACCTTTGGCATAAGGGCGGCGATATTATATTCGTATAACCTGAACAGTTAGTAAGATGTGGTGATAAAACAATGGCTAGTAGTTTCTAAAAGGTCTTTCCTATGAAAATGGGTATGTTGGCAGCAGAGAAGTTATTATAGTTCAATAGTTTGCTTTAAGGCTATCCCAGGGGATACAAATAGATTAAAAAGGAAATCCTTTTATGTGGGTATTTAACGTGCACTTTCTAAATACAGAGTATGGATAAGCACACGACTTACAGTCTAACTTAACTAGGGCAATATACATTTGTGGGCTTGTGGACTAATGCGTCAAGCTCATCTTGTATGATTTGTCTTTGACTGGGAGAAAGGGGTTTAAATATTTATTTATTTTAAACCCCTTCCATCTACCAGAATCTTAATATAACATCAGGTGAAATAAGCCAAACTTATACTTATGATTTATTACATACTAATCGGGGTTTCAGTAATAATATAGTGATAACCTCGTGGTGATGGTCTGGCAGTCTCAGATGCCAGACCGGCGCCGCACTTTGTTGCTTGAAAGGGAAGATTAGGTTAGAATCCAGGCTAGATATACTGAGTGGGAGGGGTCACCATACTCACTTGACACTAAACGCGGGTGTATTTCTTCTTAAAATCCCTCTGCACCCCTCTTACCTATTTAATAAGCAGTTAATAAGCCTTTTCGATAAACAGTTATTTGCTACACCGGGGAATTCTGATTATAGTTGAAGCTGAGTCAATATAAGCTCAGTCTATACACCCTCATTTTGATGACTCCCCCCTCTCTAACCCCCCAGAGAGCTTCAACGTTGGTAAATACGTCATCCCTTTAGAAATCACGAGAGCTTATCTTCATTATTTACCTGTATTCAAATAAGTTCAAAATAAAATATAGTTTTATCAAAATCGATACAAAGCAAAAACCACAGCTTTTCAAAGGAAAAAAAAAATCAAAAAATCAAGTTTTCAAAGCATATTGGTTATCTCAGTTTTTGTGCTTTTAGCACCACATCTTACTACCCGTTCTAATTATTCACATATGTAACTAACGTTAATATGTTAGGGATAAGTAAGGTTTAATTTAGAGGAAGTGTACCCTTATCTGCATGAGGGCGAATGGAAAACTGTTAAGGAAAACCGGGATCCGAATACTAATCTTCCCGTCATCATCGTTTTATCTTGGTTCAAAACCACAAACACCTATCAACTTTATTTTGTTAGTAATAATAAAAAAAAAGAATTACCTCCGTGTAAGTTTTTGGAATCCGTGTTCATTTTTTTAATTACATTTCGAAAATGCACCTCGCCTGCCGCGGGAGATCCTCGCGCACATCCTGTATAATGTTTGATTCGTCCCAGATCAGGAGTGACGAAATGTTGATCCAACCTTGCAAAGTCTCTCCATCTTGGTGCCTAAATTAACAAGGTCATCAAACTTTGTACAACTAGAGGCGTGGCTTGTGACTCACTCCAACCAGGGTCGGGAGTCGAGCCCACTCAAGCTTGGTTAAAATACTTGTTTTTTAAAAACATCTGTTTCACACTCTCTCTCCAGGTTCATTCTTTTATTTTTAACCTTTGTGTCCTTAAATTTATTATTTTTGTTGCGTGGACTACCGTAATGGGCAGTAATACCCGTAGAACTAACATTAATAAATAGGAACACGTAGTTTTGGGTACGCAACTCGTCTAGTCTGGTTTGCCGGTGAGGGGAAGGTCAGGAATCGAATCCCTGCTGGGTGTATTGAGAGAGTATTTCCCTCCATCCAAGCGTGGGTACGTTTCCTCTAAACTCTAACTTTCTCTATTAGTATAATTAACCGTGGATTACCCGGACGTGGTGAACTACCCCTGCCCCCTTTACACTCAAAAAGTATTGCTATGGCAAGTAGTAGGTAACTGCCACACTGAATGCGACTGGGCGAAAGCATACATGTGTGTAAGGCCTTATCGTGAACATGTGTGTTGACGTGCTGGTCAAGACTCAAAAGTCACACGCTCGGGGCGGGTTTGTTCGATTTTTGACAACTCATTAAAAACTTGTAGATAAACTACTGTTTCTAATGCGCCGCGTCTCATTAGCCATTCGCTACATCTGTACGTTTTCAGTAACGGGGAGCCAAATTATGAAAATCCACCGGAATTCTAACCCCGATCTCCCCGGTACCAGCGATGTTGTCAATTGCGAGCATAACGCCTTAGACCATTCGGCCACTAATGCGAGTACTAAATAAAACTGTTTCGATACATGTTTACTTATTATCAGGGTTGCCTAGACTCTAGAGGATTCAAGAGGTCTGGGTCAATGAAACGTTGGGGGCTCTCTTTCACTGAATGCGAGGAAAACCAGGGTTTTTGCAGTTTTTATTGCAAAACTTTTTTTGGGGGACCAAAATAAATAAAATATTGCTCCAGTACAAACATAGAATTTAATTTTCTTCACATGTTGATCTCAAAATTTCTTGAATATATTTCAAGGTTGTCCTGGAATTTAATGACAGCTTTTTCTCTCCATTTAAAAAGTTTGTCATCTAATTCCGCTATGTTCATGGCACATATTCAACAACGTTTTATATCACCATGTGAAGAACATTAAATTCTTATGTTTTTACTGGAGCAATATTTTTTTTATTTTGGCAAAAAAAAAGGTGTTGCCATAAAAACTGCAAAAAACACCGGCCTTTTTGCGCGTCCCCTTCTATCCCACCTTAATGTCTGGGTTTTATTCCCTTTTATTAACATAATACTGTATTTAAAATTTTAATGAAAAAACAAAGCGAGTTGGAAAGGTCGTTATTTGGTTGTTTTTCGTTTGTCGTTGGTTTTGATATTTACTATGTTCACTGACCAAAAGAGACGGGTTCGTAAAATCAGTATAAAAAAAAACCCACCACATACAACAAAACGTAACCCTTTATTATGTACGTGTGCTATGATTGCTGTAATAAAGATATATTTGGATGACTGCCCCCCACCCCCAAGAATTGAGTGCCTTGGGTGGATTATCCCATTTGTTCCTCCCTCTGGGTGACCCTGCCATCTAGCTAAGGTGTGTGACGGAGCCAGAAGCAGGTATACAGTAGCCCCGTGGCTTCTTTGGTGCTGACTGACAGCTCACAGCTGACAGTTGACAGCTTTAAAAATTTACCAGACCAAGTTACGTATCCCTACGCCGAACCAGATGATCTGCAAAAACATGTGTTTAGCATCTGTCACTTTTGCCAGTCAAAATTTAGGTATATACATAATTGTTGACTGTCAGAAGTCAGCTGTGAGCTGTCAGTCAGCACCAAATAAGCCATGGAGCTACTGTAGTTTTAATATACCAGGAATTATGAGAACAAACATGTAGCCGTACAAGGCACAGCGAAACAGGTGAACACTTGTGTCAATAAGTGTCGGTAGTCGTCAGTATTCGATAGATACGACGTCTTTGAAATTTCATTTAATACTCTTGTAAGGTTCTAACTCTAGTTTTTAGCGGCCCCCAGGAAAAAAAAAAGTTTCCCTATTCCTGGCTTGATTTTTACTTACCACCGACATCTCGGTAGTGCGCGCTCTTCTTTTCTCTCAGCGGTCCTCTCGTCTTGCTTGGTTTCTTGTAAGCTTTATTTTAAATACAAAAATTAAATAATCAACAAAGATTGTTTATTTCCCCCTCAAATCGTGTTTTTTAAGGTGGGGATGTGGGGAGAAACACGAGTTAAGGGCGGCGATTTGGCAATTTTTATATAAACACATTTTTTGTCAAAATAAATCAAATATTGCTTCAGTACAAACAAAGTTTAATTTTCTATACATGGTGACTTCAACAGTTGTTGAATGTCTATCAAAGTTTTCTTGGAACTTTATGACAACTTTTTCTCTTAATTAAAAAGTTACTCATCTAATACCGCTACGCTCATGATAGATATTCAACATCTTTCGATATCAACACGAAGAAAATTAAACTCTATGTTTATATACTGGATCAATATTTGATTTATGTTGACCTGGAAAGTTTTATTTTTAAAACTGCAAAAACACTGACCTTTTCTCGCGACCCCTTCCACTTCGACCCTAATCGTCATTTACAACCAAACACTAAGATAAATTTTGATTTTTGCACGTTAATTGTTCATTTAAAACTTAAACCAATAATAAGACATCTGTTTTCAATAGTTAAGTTCGAAATTATGGGTTAATTGGTGCTATTAATTTCAAGTAAATAAAATATAGGCGGGTATTAGGGGGTAGTAAATTCAGGCAAAACAAACCCAGCCCCAGATACACCTCTTAACATTTGGTACATGGAGCTAGGACAACTTTTTGCACACCTGAGTTTAATTCTATTATCTCCGCTGAGCGCATCGAGGATGGTTTGTCTTAGTCAAGGTTTTCTACCCAGCCTCTTTCCAGAAAATGCTGATCTGTATCCTTAAAATAGTATTTCTTTGTGATGTGCCCTCAGATGTATATGTATGGAAACTATGTATATATATATATATTTACTTCCATAGTCCTAGACTTTAAAATGAAATTAGCATTAAATAGGATTATAAATATATAAGTAATCGTTTCAGAGTTTGACTGATGAAAAATAAGAGGCGATAAATAGACGCTTGGAGGTGTTGGGGGGGAGGGGGGTTAGTCAAGTACGAAATTTCAAAAACTTTTAGTTTTGAAATTAATATGCCTGTACACACACACATAAAACTTAAGTATACACACACACGTCTTAAATTTGTATCATCTTTTGCACTTCTTTAAATTAAGATTATTAATCATATTATTAATGTTCACATGTCAAAAACCTATAGTAATTATTTGGTCACATTTTGAAGTAATAACTTGATTAATTACAGATTAGAGACAAATCCGACATTTTTGTGAGAAAATATTCTGTTAATTATATTTTCATTATACATTTGGACAAATATACACTTATATTTCTTTTCTAAAAAAAAAGTGAGTTCTTTTAACAAAGAAGGTAATTTTGCACACCTGAATAAAACCACACACATGCATATCTTAACCACACATTTATTAGGTGTGTGTGTGTGGATATTTAAGGGATGTGGGTAGATATACAAGGCTTTGCGAATATATCTATATACAAGTGTGTTTGTTTTTATTCAGGTTCGAAAAAATATTTTCCCAATTCGAAGCACTAGAAAATTGTTTTGTATATAAAATAAAATGTGTTTAAATATAAACGGTAGAGGTGTGTGAATACATATATATACACCCCTTCCCTCTAAATCCGGGATAACGAACAACTTAAACGTTTATTTAAAGTTAACTTGACGTAAAGGATATCCTCGTGTTTTTAAATGAAAGCGATCACGATGTAGTTAACTTAACGTTGACTTGCAGTAAGCTTAACGTAATAGATGTCCTGGTAGGTCTTTTACGTTAAGTGAACGTTACTTGAAGGGTGTCACGTGATCTAGCCAGCCAATCAGTATGCGAGTGACGTCAACAGGGCTATTTAGTAATTCATTTGTTGGTTTCATGACCAAGGTTTACTCTTTAGCTTTAGTTCTAGTGATCGGAACTTAAATGAAAATAAGTGCTAGTCTACACTAATATTATAAAGAGGAAAGATTTGATTTTGTTTTTTTGTTTGTAATGGATAAACTAAAAAAACTACTTGGCCGATTTTAAAAATTCTTTCACCAATATAGAGCTACATTATCAGCGAGTAACATAGGTTATATTTTACTTTGAAAATTTAATTTATTCCTTATAAAAATGTCGATAGTTTTACACAAGGTATAAGAAATTGCCTAAAAGTATGCTTTCGCCACGTGCGCTGAAAAAACTATTGGTATTACATAAAAGAAATACTATACATACTGAACGTTCTCACTAATGTGAACAAAAAAGTCCACGAGACAATATATGTAATTATTATAGTTATGTTACAATAAACGTTTTTTGTTGAAATTAGTCAACTAAAACACGCACGCGAACAAAAAGTGATTATATCCGTATCATGATATGTATCCTTATCCAAATTAATTATTTAATCATTTAGGCTGTTTACGTAGGAGTAAATTAGTTTTAAAATTATTCAAATCGGTACATTGGTTTTAAAGTTATGAAGAGTATAACAAAATAAAAATGGTCGTGATGTCTACACTATAATCTATAATAATTAAAGTAAGTGTTTGTCTGTGTGTTTGTGTGCTATGCCCAGCCAAATCTACGAGATGTAGAGATCTGAAATTTTTAACATAGGTGGGTGGAAGGGGTTCCAAATGCACCTCGAATCCGAATTTTTAATCTCTAATTATCTTTTCAATTAGGATATTTTTAACAAATTTTTGAAGGGTCACGGGTGACGCCGTGCGGGATTGCTAGTATAGTATAATTATAGAACGTTATAGAACAAACTCAATTCAAATATTGTAAAGAAGTTAAAACCACAAATCTTTTATTGTATAAAATGGAATAATGTATTGCTTTCAAAAAAGATCCTTGTTATTAAAATATAAATAAACTAACATAATCATGATTATAAAAGAATTAAAATCTGCTCAAAAATGTTTAATGATAAATATTTATAATATCGCTAGAAAACAGTAAACATTCACAGATCACAAACACCGATAGGAATAGTACAAATCACATATCAAAAGATATACTCTAGAATGGAGATGTTTGGTTCGAGTTACGTTAAGGTACGTGAATCGTGATCACACATCTGTTTTATTAAGTTAAGTTAACTTTAAGTGAACGCTACGTTAAGTTGTTCGTGACCCCGGCATAAACCTTTTGGATGTGCTTATATTTTTTGTAATTTGTGGGAGTGTGGGAGCGCGGCGTAGCGAGGAGTATGGCACAATAACCACGTCTGAAACAAAATGGCTCTCAAACCTGACCCCCGCCAAGTGGAATACCTGCTTACTAGGAATAACGGCTTGCTCTACTGCAACAGTGTTGCGTGTTCTTCCTTTTCGTTTTTCTGTAATATTATTATCATTCCGTTAGGGTGTAGCGGGTCTCTTTCTTCTCTCTTTTCTCGCCGGGTACCTTAACCCCTTCTTTGTGACGTCACACGATCGACGACGACGACTCACTCGGCACCGCGCCAACACTTCCGCGTTTCGGAATTAACGTCTGTGCGCATGCGCAAGGCTTCGTATCGAGTCTTATGACTTTTTAATGTTGTACGTCCGCCGTCCACCAACACACGGCAGCGTAAAATAAAACAGCAAATAGGAGCGTCAGAAACATAAAAGCGAGAATGAGAAGGATTGTAAAACATTTTATTTTTACGAGCTCTTTATTTTTGTTCTACGATTTGTTATCTACCGTTTGTGAGATTCCCTCTTGCTACTCTGCGCGCTATCTCTTGGTATTATTAGTAACTAGGATTATTTTATGTGCCGAATGCATCCTAGGGGTATTTTCTGTAACTATTTACTCGTGTACTTTTATTCGGAATAATAATAATAATTAGTAGCACCGCGTCTTACTACCCGTTCGGTTTATACGCACTTACGCTAATGTGTAATGGTAGGGTGATTGTGAGATGAAATGGNAGGGTGATTGTGAGATGGAATGGAGGACCTACAGTTTAACGTGGAATCCGAACCACGGTAGAGGCCTGGCATTCCCCACATTCACAAGATGTCTTGTCAGAGGTGAAGGAAGGGTTTGGTAATCAGATAAATCTGTGCCGGGACCGAGGAATGAACCCCGGCCGCCAGCATAGATGTCTGACACCTTACCCCTATAATAATAATAATAATAATTCAATATTTTATTAATATGAACCTGTCAGCTTTTGTAGTGCTTTTTCAAACACTGCTTGATTTTGTATTGAATTTTTAAACATTCAGATTGTACTACCTGATACTTTAATGATTAAAAATAATTTCTAGTGAGCTCAATGTTAAGATAAAGGCTGTGTAGGAAAGAGAATATCTACTTGTGTGTTAGAAAGAGGGAGGTAAAAAGAACTTTATTTTAAATATTTATAGCTCACCCGGACTCTGAATCAAATCTTCCAGATCCAAATACATATATCTTTGATTGTGAAACTTTTGTTTTAAAAACATTATTAAATAAAAATTTCATATAAACTTCGTTTTTGTCAACATATATTAAATTTCACCTTTATTTGACTAAGTTATATAATTATTTAGAAAAAAATCAATGCATAAAATTCTATCACTGGCGGAAGGAAAGGCAATTTAATTACTAGGTGGTTAAAGGGTAATTGAAGTTAAATATTTATGTTATTCACCACCATGTTGTGTGAAATCAGAATGGTTGTGAATCAGAGTTCTTAGTAAGGACATTTAACAGCCATATATTTTACATCCATTCCTGTTTCCAGCCTGTGGCCTGGGTCAGTTTTTTTTGTTCAAGCCATATATTTTCCACCACCAGCTTGCTAGGCCTGTCTTAGTGGCATATGTTTTATATTCTAACTTAAGACTAGGACAATCACAACATCCAATACTCGGTAAACCCATATTTCACCAATGATACATTTTTCAGCCATGCCAGGAATCAAACCCGGGACCCTAAGCTCAGTAAACAGACACGCTATCGATTGAGCTAAGGTTTTAACAGCCATTATGGATCCATAGTTATTGTGTAAGATTTTATAAAAATAATAATCATAAATTCATGGCATTAATTGCTGTGTACCTGCTTTAGTGGCCAAATGCTCTTAATAGATTTTTTCTCAGACCAAGGTACGCAAGCATCCATCAAGGGAAAATTGATTAAATGACAATCAAACCAAACCTGTGAGGGAATTTTCTAGGTGACCCAGGGAAATTTTCTCCTTTGACTGCCCAACATTTTTCATTTGTCTAAGTTTTATCATGAGGGTACATTAGACCGAGGGGTACAATCTATAAATAAGCTTGAAAACCACTGCTCTAAGGCATTACTCTCGCAATATACGAGACTGCAGATGACAGGGAGATCGGGGTTCGAATCCTGGCCGGAGTGTACTGGGGGTGATTTTTCATAAATGGTTCTCCACTCTCATGCAAATGTGGGTACAATTCTTATGAATTCAACCTTGTTCATCCCTAACTCACTAGCGTAATTAGTACATATGCATGCAATCTGAACCAGTGTTAAGACTCGGTTAAAAATAACTGTTGTGCAATCTGTTTAGGAGAACAGCTTTCAATCCAACCTGAAGCTAAATTTATTTATTACAAGTAAAAATTACATTTTTTCCCCCTCCTGCCCCCACATCTTGATACCAGTTGGAAATAAGCTAATTTAAGGAAATTTCTCAATAATTGGTTTATTACAAACTTTATCAGCTCATTAATACGGTCCTTTGGTGAACCCCCAATCCCAGCATGTCGTTGCCAGACTCTGAAACACAAGCCTCGACCGATGTTAACAACATAACCTCTCACAGTTACACTTCTTCGTGGCTACACCTAAAGATTCGAACACTCTTATGTGAGAGAGTCTAAAGTCTAGTTTGTCATACGGAGAGGACAAAGAACATGAAGGTCCTGTTATTGTATTTTGTATTGACATACACTTCTACCAACAGAACTTCCTTACCGAAACATGCCCTTAAACTTTCTATTGCTCTCAGGTAACTAATTAACTCTCCGCCGTAGGAGGATATCTCTCAACTAGTTCCCTAGCGCGAGAATTAGGTGGTGATTAAATAGTGGAATTTATCTGCAGAATACACTCTTGCATATACATCAAGTTCCTTAAATTAGATAGTTTCCAACAATACCCGTCCGGTCTATATGAATACTTACACTAATTGGGAAAGGATGAGGGAGGTGGGAAATCATTTGGTAAAAAAACCATCGCGGTAAACCTTGCTGTAAATTAAACCTTGACCTTCCTGTCATTGGCAAACCAGATAAGATGAGACTGACACATTTATCCATGTGCTCCTCGATGAAGGCTATTGATTTAAAAAGTCTTTGACTCGTATAAATGTCCATAGGTTTTTCAGCATCAGTCTCCAGTGTCGGTATTGATTATTAATTTTTATTATCAATATCTTATATCTGACCTAATGGGGCAGAATGGGATGACTAGGCTACTCAAGATTCTCGGTTCTAATTCCCACTTAACCATACGAATTAATATAAAGCCATTTGATTTCTATTGATTTCATTTTTATGTAATATAGGTAGTTAAGTTACAATACTCATCATCCGACAAACCATTGGCTATTATGGTTGCAAATAAATAAGGTTTCTAATTTTCAAGAAGTGCAAAATATATATATAAATTTAACTATGAATTGAGAACTGTTCTTCTAGAAACCAAAACTCATCCTGATTTCTAAGTAAAGAGCTGATAGAACCAAGCACCTGGCCTGACCTCATACCTCATGTATATTAAAGGATTTGTAAATTATACATAACAAAAATAGTGCTCTCACCTTTGAAATAATTAGATCTTGCTCTTGTTTAAACTTGTGTAATCTATATAATTGATTACTTGAAACATGCACGCCATAGTGTAGATTGTTGCCACAGTCTTGTAATAACTATCCTCTATTTGTTTCAGCGGTGAAGTTTGGTCGTATGTCAAAAAAGCAGCGGGAGAAGGTGGAGGATGAGGTGAGGTTCCATAGAGCCCAGCTTCGAGCTCAGACGGAGACAGCTTGTGACAGTTCCGTGTTTGACACACAGATGCCCTCCTCCTCCGATCAGCACCAAACCAACTTCAATGGGTAAAATTTTTATTTATTTTTTAAATTATTTTATTGACTTAACAAGGTGTTATCAAACAAGCACAGTGTTTTCAAACAATCTGTGTAACATAAAATAAATAGAAATAACTGTAAATCAATAATTGAGGCAACTTTAGCCTAGATACACACCTGTTAAGAGTGTATTCCTGCAGATCTGCCACCTATATTGAATTCTTTGTATTACGTTTAAAACTAAACAGAATTTTAAGATATTGGATATCGGATTATTTTAAGAATTTTACATAGATATTAAATACTACTATTTTTCAAGTAGATTTCACCTCTGACAAGACATCTTGTGAATGTGGGGAATGCCAGGCCTCCACCGTGGTTCAGATTCCACGTTAAACTGTAGGTCCTCTCTGTAGGTCCTCCATTTTATCTCACAATCACCCTACCATTACACATTAGCGTAAGTGCGTATAACCCAAACGGGTAGTAAGACGCGAACCTAATAATAATAATAAAAATAATAATAATAATTCAAGTAGGTCAGAACTTTTTTTTAGCACCACGTTTTACTACCTGTTCCGGTTATTTTCTTATATACTAATTATGCTAATGATTTCAGCAATTAAGGAGCTTATATTTATTTGTATGGAGGGGAGTGAAAAACAATTTTAGGAAAAATAAAACACTCATTACACATGACTGAGATTTGAACCTCATTCTCCCCATCATCGGCAGTCTAGTATACTGCGAGAGTAGTATGTTTGACCATGTGACCACCAAAATGGGTCTAGATCATACATTATATGGTTAAATATGGTAAAATTGTAATTTAGTAACTGAAAGTTTGGTTGACTACAAAAAAATATCTGAGTAAGGTCCCAAGGAACATGTTATGGATGGTTTTTTTTTCTTCTATTGCAGTTACTCTTACAACAGTGACCTGGGCAGCTACACGACATCTCACACGGGCTATTCGTACGCGAGTACGCCTGTCACTACAGCCCATCAGACTATGGCCTACGACATCAGCGCTGACTATGTGGACAGCACCACAGCTTATGACCCACGGCCGGGACAAGCGTTGGACACCCCACTTGCCGACAGCGCCCTCATTGCCACTACTGGTCAGTCTTACCACAACACTACAAAACAACTAAAAATACTAATATTTAACATCTTAAAGTGTGGATTAGGGGTAGTCTATAAACTACATCACGCTATTTTTTTAATCCCCCTCATCCCTTTGTCACAAATTGTAACAATTCTTTGGGAACTCCCCTTCTAATATTACATCACAATATCACACCCATTCCCCTATTTAAATAGTATTTTTAATTGTAGAGCCTATATAACACTTTTATTGAAACATATAGATGCCACGCTTAATTGTCGTCATGCATTATCTGACCCTTCCTCCCTCCCTCCTTTGTCACACTTGGTCAATGCTCATGCCGATAACTACACCCCCCTCTGCCCACCATAGATTATGGACAGCCTCTTACATCTTTGTAACAACACCCTTAACTGCTCATTCTTCAGGAAGTCAACATGTTATTTTGGGTGGTAAAGAGCTAACACACATGCACATTTTATTCTTATAAGCTTGTAGTGAAAATAATTCATTATTTATATTAATGTGTCTTGTATAAAAATGTACTGCAGAGAAAGGTAGTCAATTAGTGATATCATCACAAGAGGTCACTGAGGCTTTATATGTGAGTCATATAATATTCTGAAAAAATGATAGTGTATGCCTCAAATTGCTAAGGTACCCAAATTTATTATGCCCAGTCTATTTTGGTTCCAAATTCATTTCTATATATATCATGGAAAATTAATGCAAATTGATAAACATATCATGCCATGTTGTTTAAAATGATTAAATGATAGTTTCAATAATTTGCAATGATTTTGATTATTGTGAGTATTTCACAAACAGGGGACAAGACACATTAATCAAATCTTATGTGATTTACTAATTAATTTAGTTTTAATTGCTTTTCACAACATCTGGGAGCAGGCTCTTGTTGCCATTAATTTTTCACAGCTAACTAGGCCTATGCACTAATATTTTCCAACTTGTCAGCATGGTCACTGATAAAGGTTTAGTTTTGGGAATCATTGGATTATTTTTTACTTTGTGTACATAATGGACAACTTTTTTATAATGACTTAATAAATTAATAGGCCTTTATTTCTAATCTCGGCTAACACACATAACTCTTTTGGGTCATTAGTACCTGAGACCTCCTGACTAAGCCACTAGTAATACTTAAATTAGACTTCTATAACCAATATTAAAATTGATGACATCAGTTGAATTCTGGTTGCACAAACCCTCGAAAACATTAACTTTAATATTTAAATAAGAAAGCACATTTATTAACTAAACAATAGCCTTTAAAACAAATATATATATTAGCACAACGTCTTACTACCCTTTTGGGTTATACACTTATGTACTAATCCCCACATTTGTATGAAGGGAGAGTGGAAAACAAAATTGGTAAAACCACCCTTGGAACACCTGATCGAGATTCAAACCTCAATATTCCCATCATCGAAAATCTAGTCTACTGCAAGAGTAGCGCGTTAGATCATGCGGTCACCGAAGCGAGACAGGGTTTTATTGTTTTGAGATAAATTTAATCATGTTTCCACCCCAGCTCTTCTAAAGATATTTGCTAAATTTAATTAAAATGTATACAACCAGAGGGTAACCTGGCGGTCTAGGGGTAAGGTGTCGGACTACTGTGCTGGGGTACCGGAGCTCAATCCTCGGTCCCGGCACAGACAGGTCCTCCATTTCATCTCACAATCACCCTACCATTACACATTAGTGTAAGTGCGTACAATCCGAACGGGTAGTAAGACGCGGTGCTAATAATAATATAACCAGATATTTTATTCAAAAAACTAGACGAGGAGCTACCATCACACCACATAAAGGCAAACTATCTGAACTTTAACTAAAATATCCCACCAATCTAAAACAATTTCAATGCCTCTCACCTTGTACACATTTGTTTAGTATTTTTTGCATATCAAGCATCTTAACATATTTGTGCATACCCGTTTCTGCTTTTGTGGAAATATTACTGTTGAGTGCAACTCCCTTTCTTAAGAAAACCATAGCCCATGTGTAAATATATCTTTCTCATTTACAATTTAGTCATTTTAAACGACAATACCTACTCTGTGAAAAATTGCATGCACTATGTTAGAGCTATAGTCTAATAATATAATACTATGCTGAACACAACTTATTATTGTGTGTGCAGCTACTCTTTTATGCCTGCTCCAACTTATTTTTTCTTTTCTCTTAAATAACCTTTTTTTAAATTAATCTCTTTACTGCATTCCATTAAAGTTAGAAGACTGTTTGACATTACTGAGAGTTAAATTTAAAAAAATATTTCTTACAATTATTTCAAGAATTATTAAAAAAAAAGTTTTAATTTTACAAATTTTACACTATGATGGGTATTTATTAATTTTAAAAGCATTTTTTTTTCATGCCCTGGGAATCAAGCTAACAACATAATCAATATATTTTATAAATTTTTCTACTTAAAAAATATTTTGTTGTGGTTAATACAGTTTAAGTATGGGCATTTAATGGGGATGGAAAAAGAAAGAACGCCAAAGAAAATGATGGAAATTAAATATGTAGGAAAATGACCACAAGGGAGGCCCAAAAAAGATGTGGGAAGAGTAGATAACAGAAAGTGTGCAAGTGAAAGGTGAAGAATTGAAGCAATTATAGGAGGAAGCATGGTGGAAGTATAGAGGAAGATGGAGGCATTCTACCAAACTTACCTGGCTGGCCACAGGCTGGTACTTGTTTATGATGATGAAGTAGGTTTTAAAAAAATGCTTTTTAATTTGGATTTCATTAGAGTTTTACAAAATGGGTTCACATTTTCTCTGTAAACTAGGATTTAGGTAACTGATCAAAATGGGTCAGCTGAATTTTACAAATCAATTCCTAAATAATGGGTGTTTTTTTTTATTGGAAGTTATTGATATTACATTATTTAATTGCTTCTTGAATTTATTGTAAGGTTATTTTACTTTTTCCAAAAATTCAGCAAAGTCAGACACAATCTTCTTACTCTAATGGGAACTCTCTTGGTCACGGTAATGGGTTCTTAACAGGTGATGGTGAGGGTAAACCAACCTCCCTCAGTTTACTGGGGCAACAGCAACAGCACCAACAACATCAAACACAGCAACAGCAGTTGCAACAACAACAACAGCAGCAGCAGCAGGTGCAAAGAAACAGCATGAGCCAGCGACTAGCAACGTCTGGGGGTGGCGACGGGGGGGTGGTGGCAGTGAAACAAGAGTCCTCGACGGCTGTGGTGTCAGGCTCTATGGACGGGTTGGTAGCAGGGTTTGTCGATAGCACCACCTTCCTCTCGTCACCCCCTGCGCCTAGCAACACCCGGCAACACTGTGGAGAAGAGCCCCCAGAGAGCACCACCGTCCATCCCAGTAAGATGCTCTGGGACACTCGTAGGAATTCTTGTTGTTTTAAAAGTAAAATTACAGGTTATTATTTTGTTTTAATTTATAATTTTATAGATATTCCGGAGTTGAATATTTGTATTAATAAATGAATCATGCATATTAAGAATGTTTGAATTTTGCCAAAATAAACATGACAGCTATTGTTTTTAAACAATCATTTTTTACTTATTTCTAGGGTTTGTTTATTTATATAATAACAATAACAAGTTGCTTTTACTTTGTACAAAGTATTTGTGATATGATTTTAATTGCTTCTCATTGTTTATTTTGCATTCTCTTAAAGGCTGAGGTGAATAAAAACCTCATTATGATCAAAATCATCTGTTAACTGAAAGCTATATTTGGTTTGGAAAATACTCTTTTAGTTAAAAAAAGAAATCTGTTACTAAAGCATGATAACTAGGTATTCACTCTTTGGTTTCTAATATCCCTTGTGTGGGTTCAGTTCCATGGGTACACATTTAATGGGAAAATATTTAATGACTTTCCCGCCATTTCCTCTCTCCCCTTATTTAATCTTTAATGTAAAAATTGCGAGGGG
This sequence comes from Timema shepardi, assembly GCA_902151425.1. NCBI lineage: Eukaryota > Metazoa > Arthropoda > Insecta > Phasmatodea > Timematidae > Timema > Timema shepardi. The sequence continues at coordinate 127,350 of CABFVX010000153.1, read as the reverse complement.
TAGCTAGAAATCTTATATTATTTTAAAGATATGCTTTTACTTCGCTTCTTGTCTTTATGTGTGTTCAATCTTTCTGCACAAAGACTTGCCAAGATGCTTAGTAATTTTGAATTATATTGTTCCCTGTGTTATTTCCATATTTTGATAGAACCATTACTCATCTTTAAAAACCATGCACAAGTAAATGCTAGTTTTGATATTAGTTCATTCACTCTCTGCATTTAATCAGGGAACAATAAGGGCACTTGACCAATTCATTTGTTTAGCACTGTGTCCTACTACTCGTTCAGGGTATACGCGTATTTACTGATTAAGCTAATTTGTTAGGGGTGAGGAAGGATAAATTTAGAGGAAGTGTACTTGCACTTACATAAAGGAAAAGTGGAAAACTATTTAGGGAAAAACCACCCTTGTTACACCTGACCAGGATTAAAACGCTGATCTCCTCTTCATCAACAGTCGAATCTAATATGAGAGTGACACCTTAACATTTGACCACCGACGTGGATCTCTAAACAATTACCCTAAAATTTGTTCTAAAGGATTTAAATTTGTTTAAAAAATAAATTTTATTATCTACCCATCAGTTAACTTTTGAGAGCTTGCATACCCATAGTGGTTACACAATATGCTACTTAACAAAATTCATTTTTTGAAAGAGTTTCTTTAATTTTCACTCATTGTATTTTTTTTATACATAACTTAGCTACACACTCACTCGCTCACAGGAATGGTTGAAACTTGTTGACTGCACGAAAGAAAAGATAAAATAGTAATAAAACATTATTCAGTTCAATATACAGTATTATTCTTATGTACACAAAATATGTAGGTCCTGTGTACTACCTTTCAGTTGAATATTGATTTAGAAGATTCCTTCTTAAAATAATGTAAGTTTTTCAACAGGTGTTTCAATCCTTTCATACCTTTCATCTTAATTATTGGAAATGATTGATAGGTGACATTTACTAGTTACAACATTATTCGAGATAAGCTATATTTATGAACCAATGATGAATCAGTAAAAATGATGGGATGGATTTAACAGAGAGTTATTAAAGTCTTGTTTGAAAAAAATTATAAAAATTATTTCCAAACATAACTAAATAAAAACATATTCATTTAAAATGTATTAATAATAGGTTATTCTTGAAAGATATTTCAGAATTGTTGCAGTTTCTAAAAGGATTTTCTTTATAAAAAGCTGATAAAAGGGAGGAAAAGCACTTGCTTGCAATGAGTATGACTAGAGACTGTAATACATTTTTAAAAATGTGGAATATACCCCCCCCCCTCACACACACACACACACACACACCAATTTTTAATACATACGTAGTATCTGATGATATCCACAAGTCCATCACAGACTCTGCCTTAAAATATGAGTGAAGAATGACCCTGAGCACGAGATGATCACTAGATAACTCAATGGTAGAACATTGGCATTCTTAAATATATGTTCCTGGTTTGATTCCCATGTCCAGAAGTCATTTTTAAATTTATTTGAATATGAAATATTAATAAGAGTTTTAAAAATAAAAGCACATGTATGACTCCGTGGATGGATGTTGTTGAAGCGAAAGGAGTATGCAAAGATAGGGAAGTGCGGGGAAAGTTATTGAGGACGGATTAAATGTGGGATTGTTGTTTTTTGAGCCACATGCTTTTTTCCCACCCCGTAAGAGAATAGTGTGATTATGTAACATATACATATTACTCAGTTTCAGCTAATCTCTGTAACTATAATCATTCATATACCAACCTTAACCTTGAATATATACTTAATTGTATAGCATTATTTTCTTCCATTATACAAATAAGTTTATTTCTGAAAAATTTTCAAAGATAAGAACCCCAGCAATTCAATATTTTGGCTGGATAATTGTTACAATCACATTTTTACCCGTGACTAACTTCTTTACTCAACACTTGCAAATTTAATTTGCTTGAAAAACAATATATAACTTGTTAATTTCAAATCACTGGTTGTATCGCACTAAAGCTTGTGGACACTCTTTACACAAAACTGCTTTTTGGCATGTTGGTGAGTTCTGCATCTTACTAGTTTCTTTACTGCTTTCTGGAAAATGTGGGTTTGTTTAGGAAAGAGTTATTCAATTTTTGTGAACAGTTTTACAATTATCGGGATATATCTATTAAGTTAGTTTTTAAAGTTATCAGTTGGAACCAAAGATATTTCCAAAATATAATATTTTTTTCTCTACAAAATATCAAGTCTAAGACTATATTAGCATATTCTAAGTTTACTTGGATATAAATCAAGAACTTAGTATTTGGATGAAAACTGTGTAACCAAGTAGTACATTTCTAATAAAATACTCTAACCCAAAGATTCACTAACTTTTACACTATGCAACTCCCTTGAATATCTTGTATGCATTCTGAAACTGGCAGATTCCATGCACCCCTGGACTACAAATATGCTGGCCCTTAGCATATATTAAGATCTACTATTGAAGCTATGTTTCATATATATATTATTCTTAGTTAATTTAATCCTGAAGCCTTTTCAGCTACATTATCAATTATCAGTTTCCTCTTTATATACTCACATCAAAAATACTTATAAATGCTTAGATAATATCCTGATGTCTTTATTGATATATTAAGTTTGTAAAATGATCCTCCACGTGTTACTTGTTTAGATCACTAAACATATGATTTTATTTTTATCTTAAGAAATTGTCTATAAATAACACTTAAGAAACAAAAAACAAGATGGTTTTACAATTAATACCATTGTATATCTTAACAAATGATGTATTTTGGACACCTCAGACTTTCGCACTAGAACTTTTGATTAAAATTGAATAAAAATGATAATTTTGGATTGAACAAATAACTTTATTTAAGTTCAAATTATTTGCGACAGCCCAAGTCAAACCAGCCCATCGGAAAATCTCTCGGTATCCCAGCGGCTTTCACTGAACCACTTTTTTTTTTAAATAAAAATAGTTTTAACTAATACATTAGCTTTATTAAAACACCAAAGTAACTTGTTTCTACTGGCTAAAAATGTTTCTTTCTTTAATTATGGCTTCAATCACTTCTAAGCCATAAAGGATGCAATATGAAATAAACCAAAAGGATCATTAGGGTTGCCTCTGTGTGTACCAAAGTTTACTTGAAATAAGCCTGTTAGATAAAAATTAGCGGCGACACAAAAGTTATGGGTAACACACAAATGTTTAAAGATATTTACCTCCCTTGAATGGTTAAAAGGTTACACAATTAATAATTACTGTAAAAGTATTATGTTTTCAGGCTACTAAATTTGTTAAAGTTTATTATTTGGGGCCAGCACCTTAATCATTAAACCACAGAGGTAGTTAGGTATACATGCTCATTGTTTACTTTCTTCAGAGTCATGATGGATGAATCTTTCAGAAACTGCAAATTCATTGCATAGGTATTTTTTATGTTGTTTTGACCTAATCATTCGATAAGTAATTTGGAACAGAGATATTTAGTTAGTTCATACTTTTACATTCACTATAAAATATAAATATCTACATCTTAATTTTTGGGTTAGAAATGATGCAGTTTTTACTGTCAATGGTTTATTTGCACATTTTAACCGTCATTTATGTGTCCTACCATCTTTAAATGCTTGGTAAAAGTTTTAGTTTTATCTCACAAACTATTTGTCTCTCGGGCTACATATTTGCAAATATTAATTTTTGATTTATAACAAACCTTAATATTAAAAATATGCTGTTTATACCTTAGTTGTGTAAATAATCATTTCTATATCATGCTCATATAATAACAAATAATTAGGTTGCTAACACATTTCTCTATATAATTAAAGCATTCCTCAAGGTTGTGGCTATTTCCTTTTATTATCTATTCCTTAGTTATTATTAAGTTTTATATTAAAGGCATGTTGGACCAATATAAAATGAGTTCAGTTTTAGAAGAGAAACTAAAATAAACTATTTTATATATTTACAGAATAAATAAATGACTCAAACTCTTAAGAGGTCTCCAAGACCAAATAAAAGAATATTAAAATAATAATTTATTAAACTTAAATTTATTTTCTTACTTAGTAAGTAACAAACAATACTTAAAAACATGTTTATGATTTTAATGTACTTTTCAAAGAAAATTTTACTGTGTTAAGTGATTTACAATAATTATAATTTGAAACAAGTATTTCATCTTAACAACATTAATAAATAGCAACCAAAATGCACTTTTATGGCATTGTGACTTAATTTATATATATATATAGTATTTGAATGATTTTTTTATACGTTCTCTACCTATGTTATTGTTTTGTTTTTCTGTTATTTCAGTAGTAATGGTCACAAAACTTGTTTTGGAAAATAAATAGTGTTGCACTAATTATTGGTGTGACATGGTGTTAACTTTGTAATATTTCTGTTTGCTCAGACCCCGCGCAGATCTCTGAGCTTTTGAGCAAGACGATTGCAGACGCTCATGCGCGGACGTGCCTCTTCCCTCTTGATCACATCCACGAGATGTTCCGCAAGCCTCAAGACATTTCCAAGCTCTTCTACTACAAAAACATGGTGGGGGACACAGGAAGAGCCCTATGGGGTCACATTAGATCAGGAACAGGCTAGAAGGGAAGTGGTGGGGGACACAGGAAGAGCCCTATAGGGTCATATTAGATCAGGCACAGGGTAGAAGGGAAGTGTTGGGGGACACAGGAAGAGCCCTATGGGGTCATATTATATCAGGCACAGGCTAGAAGGGAAGTCGTGTGAGACACAGGAAGAGCCCTATGGGGTCACATTAGATCAGGCACAGGCTTGGAAGGAAATCGTGGTGAACACCTCCGATTTACCTCTTGATTCTTGTTTATTAATTGTTGCGGCCGAGTGTTTAATGAGTTCAAATAAAGGTATTTATCTTGGTCTTACTACAGGTCATGCCTAAAGTAATTTAGTATTTTGTATTGGTTGATCTTATTGCTTAAAGGTTAAAACTACTTGGTACCTGGATTGGTTGTGTAGTAAAAGGTTATTGTCCTATTTAAAGCAATCCGCTGATTTAACTCTGTTTAAAAAGTGTAGGAATACATCCCTTCAGTTTATTCATCCCTCCCTTAAAGATTAGACAATGGTCAAGATCGTTGTTTGGAGTTTAATGCTTCAACAAGTCCCTCAGAAATACTGGTTCAAATCTTGGCTGGTTCAAAACTGTAAACATCAATGATGTGAAAACAAAACATGGTATGAATACTTCAGTGCACATAACTCAAGGGTTCAAGCAATAAAAGAGTTCAATGCTCTGAGGAAGAAGTTTAACTCCAAAAAAACAAATGTCACAATATCATTTTTTTTAAAGGGAATACACCATTAAATTTTTTAAGAAACAAGTGAAATTAATAAAATATTAGGGCTTAATTTAAGAATTTGCTAGGGGTGTGAACAGCTTTAAAAACTTGACTTTGATTCACCAAAAAATTATTTAAAGCTAAAATACACATATGTTCAATTTATGTAATTTTGTGCCGTTTTGTATATCACAAACTAATGTTGACTTTGCACACGCTAAGTAATTTTTATTTTATTTGTATATTTAACAAAAAAGTTATTAATAACCTAATCAAATGGGGTAGTGATGAAAGGACATTCAACTAAGAAAAAAATCATTACTATTCAAGCAATAAAGGGCTGAAGAACCAATTATGGGGGATATAGTGTAGCCAGATAAGATTTGAAAATATCTTTTTTGATCTTACAGATCATAGTCAGCTAAGAAGATAAAGTGACTTATTTATTTCCTGAGTGAATAAAAAGATAGCTATTTAAAACCTCCTGTGATCAATCAATTTTATGGTGAATGAATGTGTTTACAGGCCCATGAGGAGCTCTGGTTGGAGTGTGCTCAGAAGTTGACGACGGTAATTCAGCAAATCATCGAATTTGCCAAAATGGTACCTGGCTTCATGAAACTTTCACAGGATGACCAGATAGTGCTGCTTAAAGCAGGTACATACATACACAGTATTGTGGGGCTAAATTTGACATTTAAAAATTAATGCCTATATTGGCAGTTTAGGAATGATGACACTTTGTAAAGGGAAAAGGTGCATTGAGATTATTTTGACAAGGGGTAGGTAGGACAAGGGGAAAGTTTATGTCTTTGGTGCCACAATGTAATTCATGATCCATGCTGACCTACACATACATCAAAACATAATCATATCATAGCGAGAGGGATATTTTGTCAGTAATGTTTTAATAGTAAGAACCGACAGTTAATCTGTTTCTTATTCCTGTGGGGAGTCAACAATTTGATGAAACGAGTCGCCGGCCAAACCGACAGAAGGAGGGAACAAAGAAGCTTCAAGTACCTTCTTCACAGTTTGAATTTGTACCATTCCCATTGGTGCAAATTCAAACAAGGTGAAAAAGGGTATGGATATAATGACCAGTAAGTAGTGGTTCAACTGAGGTGTTAAGTAGGGTTGGGTTAAGCAAACCGGGCACTCCTGTTAAAAATCCAGCAGGACTCGGGCGCAATTTGTAGATGCTTGTGAGGCACTAATTGTGGGAGGACTTTGTTTACAATGTAGCACAAATAATCTTTAACGCGTATAATAGGGGCCAAGCTTACATTCAAATTATAATTTAGTTAATTAGGTGTAATTTGTAAAGTATATCATTCTTAATTTTTGAAATCTATGATGCAAGGAATAATTTACACTTTATTAACTGTCATTGAACTCATGACCCAATACAAGTTTAGTTAATTAATATTCACACTGTGTTATCACTATTTTAAAGGCTGGAAATGATATATAAAAATGATCATAACAAAAGCAGCCAAGCTATTGAGCATATTAAAAGTGAAGGGAAAGGGGATAGGTTTGTTGACAAATAATAGGGACATTTGTAAGAAAACTTAGCAGGATATAATCTTCAAATTAATTTACATACGTGCAAATAATTTTTTGTTTGATAGGCACCAAATTATTTGCATATTTTCTTCAAATTTCTGTTTCTAAATACGTGTGCTGTTTTGACATGAACAAGAAGCCCATTGCAGTAAGCTACACTTTATATAGTTAATCTGTTACTGCCTACCACATGAAAATACCTGCAGATTTTGATGGACTATGCGACGGGGAAATATGATTTTATAGTGTTTTGTTTGGATATTTATTTTAGTAATAGCTAAACATTTTTACTCTAAGTTAATTGAATCCTAAAACAAAAGCTGCCAAAATTTAGGTGTTCTTAGATGCATTTTGACTGAGAAAATATTATTTTTCCTAGGTGTAGTTTTTCTCTAATAAAATTGTAACCAATACCAATGACATTTTTATCACCCATACATACTGTCTTTCTTTTTCCATGCAGCTTATTTTTGCACCCGTTAACCTGGGTCTTTAGCCTTAATTTTACTTTCCCTTTCAGCTATCAAAACAAAATGTTTTCAAGAGCAATCTAAAACCTATAAGATGCATGGTGAGTTTAGAAATGACTGATTGTGTGTGTGGTGTTAACAGGTAGCTTTGAGCTAGCAGTTTTGCGGATGAGTCGGTACTTTGACCTGAGTCAGAACTGTGTCCTATATGCGGATACAATGCTCCCTCAGGATGCCTTCTTCACCACTGAGACGGCAGAGACTAAGCTCGTCATGTGCGTGTTTGAGTTTGCCAAGAGCATCGCGGAACTCAAGTTGACCGAGACTGAACTGGCCCTTTATTCTGCCTGTGTATTACTCTCTGCAGGTAAGTATTGTGCTCTATGAAGGAGACGTTTAATGACAAGATGATAATTAATAGGATAATTGAGGGAACACTAAAATTACATCAACATACTATTTAAGGAATTAGTAAAAACTCCATGGCGTGAACTTGCAAGCGAGCTATACCGAGAGAGTGACCACCGCCCTTAGCAATGATAGTGCTAACATTTGCAGATAAGAGGGTGTCATGTGGTCAGCACAACAAGCCCTCTGGCTAAAAATCTCTGTTTTTTTAAGACCATAGTCACCACTTGATTCAAGTAGCTCATCATTTGTCCTCACAAGGCCGAGTTTGACCTCGTTCCAGACCCCTTGCTTCACAGAAGAATTCTGGAAGTGCCGGGGATCAAACCCGGGGCCTTTGGATCTATAGCCAGGAACTCTAATTACTAGACCACAGAGGCATTCAAGGAATTAGTATGGGAAATAACACATAAACAATGTCAATAGGTTTGGAAATGCTTTAAGGTAGCTGTTACATTGGGACATAGGGTTCTTGTATATTATTAAAATGGGATAATAATTTGTTTTCACGCTATATTTAATGTACTCACACTTACTTATCTCGTGGAATTAGTCACTTTTGAGATAGCTCGCTTCTATTCATCTGTTCTGCCTGGTTCTTAAAATAATAAACTTGCTATGGTACAGTATAGTCAAAGTTTTTTTTTTGTAAACATTACTTTTGGTATCCATGGACTATTAACATATGGTGTTGATCTCTGTGGTCTTGGAGTAAAGTGCTCGCCTCAGGACATGATATTCATGAGTTAAAACGCAGCCAGGTGGCAGGTCCTTTTCACTTTCGCTCACAGGAACTCGCGTATGCCCATATAATGAGTCGGTTCATAAACTGCATTTTAAATACACAAATAAATACAAATACATAAATAAACATTTGATATTTTCAAATTATAGTAGACTCTAAAACTTTCTAGCTCATATCTAACTCCTCAATAGAGATTCAAATAACAAACATGGCGAGTCAGCAACTAAGGATAACATCTGTTCGCTATCGGCCATGACAATACTTTAATCACACTTTTACCAAATTGCACTATAACCATGTTTTGATTAATTAAAATAAAGTGCAGTTAAACTCACTTTTTGTGAATCAATTTGATCTGAAGAGTCTAGTAGAGATCATTTGGGAGACGTTAAATATCACTGAGTAACAAATGTTGTGTTTGTAGATCGTCCAGGACTGAAGGGCCTAGCAGAGATCAGCCGACTTAGTCAGGCGGTGTTGAGAGCGTTGAGGCTAGAACTGGAAAGGAACCATATTCTACCCATCAAGGGAGATGTAACAGTGTGTGACGCCATGCTCTCAAAGATTCCCACTCTCAGGTAAGACTAACTTAACCTTAGATTGTTCATACATTCCAAAACTTTGAGGATAGTAAGGAAGCTCTGTAGCTAAACCTATTGCCAAATTAAAACAAAAATAAACTACCATACCCGCATCACCAAACTGAACCGAACTGGAGGTCTTGTGAAGAAAATCTTCAAACACAAGCATAAAAAGCCTATACAAGTCAGGATTTTTTATAGGGATAATAAGTCGGGGAAAATAAAAAATATATCACTGAAATAAGGAATTTAAACATATTTTTAGTGATGATTTGCATAAAATGAAGAAAAGTTATTTCATACTTTAAGTTTTGCGATACCTGTTGAGTGTCTTTCTTGCCATTAAACACTTGCTTTAATTTCATATTCTCTCTTTGTAAATATAAAGTGAAAAGAGATGATTTATATTTGTTTGTTTAGAACTTTATTAATGATAACTAGGAACATTCTAACAAACCTTTTAGTAATTTACATATTTTGTTATATCTCTCTAAGAAAATCCCTTTTCGCTTTTTCAAGCCTACTTTGTTATATTATATAACTTACCGTCTTCTAACACTTATTTTATGTATTTGTAAATAAACACGTCCAAAAAATCAAGGCGTTTCAAAAGTTTGTAAGTTTATCAACACTATTATACCACTCAATTAACATTGTCTGTAATATTAGCATTCTCATGTATTAATGTATTATTTGTTTTATAAAGGGAACTGAGCATGTTGCACATGGATGCTTTGGCCAAGTTCAAGCGCTCGACACCTCACCTTGAGTTCCCGGCACTCCACAAGGAACTTTTCTCAGTGGACAGCTGAGTGCGAAACACGTCCACACCCCTTCACTCCCGTCGGGAGGAACAAGTGAGTTTCTAACTATTTTTCTTAGGTTCACAATTTAGACAAAACATTTTCTAGGATGATAACTTTTTTTTAGCACCCATTCGGGCTATACACTTGTGATAACTATTTTATGTGTGGGGCTCTCTAATGATTATCATTTAAAATCTTTTGGTTTGTTGTTTGTTAATACGTGATTTAAGTATTATTACTAAACTCTATCCCAACAAGGTCGAGCATGTGGGATTAGGAGAGGAGCAAACCTTTGAGGTCTAGCGTTGCATGTCTGCACACTTAACTTAGCCTCTGACTTTTTATACAATTTTGCCTATCTGCAAGGATTAATTAATTTCTTTATTTTTTAGAATCGTTTACTATATTAATCGTTTACCATGGCCTAGTGCCATACACACTATATTCTGGAATTAAAATAATAAATGAATAATTTTGAACATAGCACAGACATTAAAGGCATTCCCATCAACCAGTCATAACCAACGATCACCCTAAAATAACTACAAGACTCAAATTAAACAAAGAAAGAGAGAGACAAAGACTAGCTGCCTTTCTTGACAGCTATATATCGCATACTAGCAATTACCGACACATTACATACATTCCCATGGTGTGAGTATCCAAGGAATTTTTGATATTTTAAACTTTGTGTATAATTTTTATGTGAATCAGGGCCATACCACATGAGATTGTTTTGGAGATTAAAAACCCTCTCTCCCTAAAAAATATTATTAATAATATTTAAAAGAATTTCATCTCAATGCCTATTGGCATTGCTTATTGGTGTATTAAAAAATTCATAAGACCAAATATGTTTTAAGAAACCTTAATTTATTTAAAATGAATTTAATGTTTAAAAAGAGACCTGTTGTCTCCCTTTGGGTGGACATCACCACAAGTAAATACAGGTAGCAACTTTCCCCAAAATAAATGTTTGGCTCAACCCTGGTGTGAGCTGTTATTGATGATGGTATGTTCTGGTCTCCTCAACTCAAATACAGTAGCCCCATGGCTTCTTTGGTGCTGAGTGACAGCTGACGGCTTTTAAAAGTTACCAGACTAAATTATGTAATCCCTACGCCGAACCATATGATCTGCAAAAACATGTGTTTAGCAGCTGTCACTTCTAAAAGTCAAAATGTAGGTATATACCTAAATGTTGACTGTCAGAAGTCAGCTGTGAGCTGTCAGTCAGCACCAAAGAAGCCATGGGGCTACTGTAGTACAACGGAAATAATGAGCTGTCAAAATGAAAGATACATTTATTTTACGATGGATAGCTCCGTCGATAACATTTGGATACAACTCTGATTAATTAATTTAAATAATATGGGGTGAGTGTTCACTTTGAGTTTCAACCAGAATAGCTCACCAAAATAATGAAGTTCTATAACACCCTATATTTATAGTGAGAATTTGAAATGAAGGCAACACATCAAAACTTCCTTCTCCCTCTCTTCCTTTATATTTACCATTTCTTTGCTTCAAAAACAATCTTTATTGTTTTTGTCATTAACTAACAGATTAGAACCAACATTGGAACTGTTAATGTTTAGGAATCGACCCATCACTACTCATCAATCATCATGATGAACTGTTTCCAGCCTGTGGCCCGGTCTGTTTAGTAAAATGCCTCCATCTCCCTCTGTCCTTCCACCATTCTTCTTCCACTATGCTCCTCTCACTTGCACACTTGCTGCTATCTGTTCCTCCCATCTCTTCCTTGGTCTCCCTTGCGGTCTCTTCCTTACATACCGTACTTCATATCCATTAATCTTCTTGGAATCCTCTCCCCTTCCATCCTCATTACGTGTCCATATCATCTCCTCCTGGCTTCCTCTACCATCTCATGTACCCCCTATAACCCAACTATATGGTTGTAAAATATTTTTCTTTTCTTTACACATTATTTTATGAACTCAAGTACCAATAAACTAATATACTTTTTCGACTCTTTTGTTATAGATAGAAGTGTAGCAGTGCCTCAGTGCAACAGTTGGTTCAGTTAAAACTTGGTGGATCTGAACAATATCAAGATTTCATGCTGGCACAGTGTTGAACAATTCGGACATCTCTAGTGTTACTTTGGCAATTTAGTTCGGTGAGATGAGATTGAAAAGTTGGTTTGGTTTTGATAGTAAGAACTGTGTTATCAAATATATTCTTAACCAATAAAATGCAATGGCAAGTAATTGAAAATAATCTGATAGATAAATGTAAACAATATACGCTTGTTTAAATGAGATGGTAACATCTCATCTTTCATTGTTATTTATAATGTTTTATATTTGATAAATTATGCTCATTATTCAAAAGATGTTTGCTTTCCCTTATAAATTCATTGTTTCAAAAACCTTCATAAACCTACATATATTTAATTTTCTATACAGAAAAAGTTTTAATTTGAAAGCTATTAGCTATATTTTTAGTGTTGAATTTTCAGTTAGCTCAGAATTTTAAAGTATAAATTAATAATAGCTCTATATATGTTATGTATTTTCAGACTTAAAAAATGTTTGTGGGAAAAACACGGCAAACATTAAAAAGTATGAAAAAATTAACACACACTCGTAAACTAATATAGTGGAATGAATATTGCCAAGGTAAAGAGAATAATATTGCCTTATTCATAAATACTGTGTACTAGATGTGACATAAAAAAATAATACTTTTTAGATTATTCTGTTCAATAGGAAATAATAATAATAAAAAAATTTGCACTGAGAGTTACACTTGCTAGAATAAATCCTGTGATGGCTTCAATTAGATAAGAGAGATAAATATATTATATATAATAAATTATTAATCTAGAAGGCCAGGGTGGTAGGTAAGACACTGCCACAAGACAACGTTTCAGCGTACAAGATTTATTTTCTCTTTCTTTCCTGAACGTAATTTCTCTTTCTTCTTGTACCTACTCTTTTATTTATTTTAAGTTTTTTTAGTCTAATAATTTTAAATGTAAATTCAATTATAGGTATAGTGAGTTTGTTGTAGTTCTTGTTTTGAGTGATTGTGTACAGAGTTATTTCTTCAAGTTTTATTTTGTACTATATACATTGGCATAATGTGAAAACATATATTTGAAATACTTTCTAATTTATATTATTCCTAAATCTTTACTTATATGTATTAAACTAATTTAATTTTTCTTGACAACTGAAGATTCTCAAAACAAAATCTATATCTTGGTTCTAACATTCTTTTAGTAATCAAAATCATCTACACTGTACAGTATTGATACACAGACATTACTGAATACATTCATATTTTCTAAACCACTTCCCTGAATGTGTGGAACTGTTTTCTTGTGGGCAGAACAGCAATTTGTGCATGTGTATTTTTTTTCCTCACATGTTTGGTGCAAGGTGCTACCCTATTATTTATATTTTAATACTTCTCATTTGTGAATAATAGTTGTGAGTTGCCGTGATTAAAACTTTTCTAACTAAACATTTTGTCATGCCGAGTATTTTTTTTTTTCAGAAAAGCTAAAAAAAAATATTGGTGCAAGTTAAATGACTGTCCATAGTAAATAAACATATGTGTGTAATATACAGCCAATCACAGACACCCATACATTATGTTTTGGTTGTGAATAGAATCACATGTTTTCCATTCAAAATACCCACCATAATATCATGATCATAATTTAACAAAACTAAACTTCTTATAAGTATGAGAATAATGTTGTGGTAAAAAAAAAATCTTGAAGATTTATTTATGTATCTGTATATTTACACTAAAGAAGTATGGAAACGGAAGTTGGAATTTAAATTTAATATACACTTTTTTGTGAAACCCTTTAAAAAATAAACTAGATCAGATCAGTCTGTTCACTTACCGGTGTGAGAAGTGGAAATAATATGCTAAATTTATGTTGGGGGTTATCCAGTTTCATCAGTAACTACAAGAGAGGAGGGAAGCTTGTTAGGCATTGCCACGTTTAAAGGGTTGGAAAGGGGGGGGGGGG
>CABFVX010000153.1:95478-113318 GCA_902151425.1 Timema shepardi | reverse complement strand
GGGGGCAAAGTTCATGAACCCTCATAGGTAAGGAAGTTCCATGAGACGTTCCTTGGGAAATCTCAGAAATCCAAATATATCAAATTTGTCTAGGGATGGGGGTTAAGGTCTTCTAGATTGGTTTTGATGGGGCTTTTAGTGTTTAAATCTAATATAAATGTGTTGAAGTAAATATTATACTTTACTGACAAACATAATATGTTAAATTGTATGCAATGAATAAATAATAACAGAAAATGTAAGAATATAGAACCGTGTTCAGGGTATTGACTGGCAAACCCAATGGGAAGAGACCACTGGGAAGACCTAGACACAGTTGGGAGGTTACCATTAGAATAAAATCCTGAAAGATATAGGGTGTAATGAGGTGGACTGGATAGAACTAGCTCAAGACAGGGATAGGGTGTAATGAGGTGGACTGGATAGAACTAGCTCAAGACAGGGATAGGGTGTAATGAGGTGAACTTAAGTCCAAGAGAGGGCTAGGGTGTAATGAGGAGTATTGGATAGAACTAGCCCAAGACAGGGATAGGGTGGAATGGGGTGGAATGGGAAGAACTAGCTCAAAATAGAGATAGGGAGGGTACTTTTTAAAGTGCTGCAATGAACTTTCGAGTTCTTAGTGCCATAAAATAATGGGAAGTGAATTTCATAAATAAATTGAACCATAACTGAAATTAAAAATCAACATAGCTTATTAATTAAATTATATTCAGATAGTGAAAGGGTGGAAGAGCCTCATGGCTTCCACCTGTTTTTCCAGCACTTGTTTGAATCAAAATTATAGGTTTCTATACACTAATGAAAAGTGATCATTGTGTTGTTAAATATTTTTACTTTAAATTTTCATAAAACATGGTTTATTTAGTAAAATGTTGTATTAGAAAAATGTGATAGTATCACATGTTTGATTATTACAATTTTAAGAGAGTATAGATTTTTTTACTCTTAGAATATTTCAATCTTTAATTTAATTAAATACATGTGATTCTATGCGCAAATTATGTATGTCTTTCTGTGGATTAAAATTATACCATTTTTAGTTATTTTAAAGATGCAGAAAAAGTTGTAACTAAATTTTACATAATTGTTATTCTTAACAGAAGTGAAAATATAATATTTCATTAATAAAACTACACACATATTATAAAAATAAAATCTAGTTTATTTAAATTTTGGATAACATAATTTCAGACACAATATTCTTGATCTTGAATGTATATAATTTAAAAAAATAAATTGTAAATACTTTTTTTTGTAAACTTTTATTTTAACATTAATTTATGTATTTTTTTACTATGTATTTCCTTTAATGTTCAGTGGTAAACAAATTATATGTATTCTGTAATTCCACCTAATTTATTATTGTATTAAAAATACTTTTATCTACTTCATTCTATTATGATAACAGGCTCGGGAAAAAAAAATTCCTCCTCAGATCTCCTCGCCCATTAGAGCAAATTTTGTCTTAATCAAGTGATGAAACACAAAACAATTATCTACGTTTTAAAAACTTATGAATTATAGTAATACCATAGCTTTTATCATACTGTTGTATCAATTGAGTTGTAGATTTCATTATTGCAATTTTTTTTGCTATATTTTGAATTTAAGTATTGTTTTTGTTAGAACTGATAAAAAAAAACTAAGTTATTTTTCCCACCTTGGGTTTGATTTCTAGAGTTGCTTTATTAACAGGAATGATAATTATGAAAGTCTGGTGAGTAATGTCTTTTATCTCACTTTTCATTAAAAATTCTAACTTGGTTAACTAGTGTCATTAACTAATATAACTAGGGTTCATTACAAATTCTCATTAAATTATATACCTTTATTTTGAAGTTGAATTTATTTTATTTTTAGCTTTGAATACTTTGAACAAATGTTATATTTTATCTATCTAAAAAAATAAATTTTACTGAGCCTGCACATGAGTGACGTATAATACTCTGAAGAGTTTTGAAGCATGCAACATATCTATTTGAACCATAAAACTGGGTAATGTCCCATCCAGCTGCATGACTTTCTATAGTTTTATTACTTTTTTTTGTTAGATTATGTTGTCGCACTATCAACCACTATGAACGCATAACATAATGATTTAAAAGTATTAATTATTAAAGAAGCTTTACTAAAATTTAATTTTAAATATATATCATTCTCTTCAGACTTTCATAAAATTGTCAATCTTGTCAACTCATAACAGTGTGCACAAACTGGCCTTACATTATGTCAATATGTGAACTACTGTAGACTATGTTGTTAAGATGGTGGCCATTGCTTCGGATGGTTGTGTTAAAGTTGGGATTGGGTATATGCTATTAATTGTTGTTCCAACAGACATCGTACTTTAAGGGGGGGGAAATGTTATTATAAACTAAGTACGAAGATGTTTTTTTTTATAAACTGGTTGTTTGTGTATTGCGACAGAGAATATTTATATATATGAACATGTTGACACTTAATTGTTGTATGTAAGTAATTTTCACACTTAAATAATCCAAGAACTGTACAGTCTGTTTAGGTCAGTGCATGTACCTGTTGCTTTACAACTTAATCCAACAT
Organism: Timema shepardi; assembly: GCA_902151425.1. Lineage (NCBI taxonomy): Eukaryota > Metazoa > Arthropoda > Insecta > Phasmatodea > Timematidae > Timema > Timema shepardi. Next base: position 110,753 of record CABFVX010000153.1, on the reverse strand, counting down.
GAAATATATAAAATATAAAAATTTAAAGATGATTATATTCTAACAGAAGGAGCCTGTAAGGAACAAAGCAAAAATAATTATTTGATGAAATACGTAAAAGAATAAACTATGAAATGTTATAACTTATAAAGTCATTCAAGTTATGTAGGTGTTTAATCTAAGCATTGAAAGTTCATAAACTATTTTGGGGAAGGGGTTCAACTGTTATAAAAATCTTTTAAATTTGAAAGTGGATGTGAATTGGCCAGTGGTGGAACATTGCATCACAAATTATATTTTATGTGCATTTACCTAGTTTTTATTTGAGTGATCAATGATAAACCGTATAGATGATAATATTGTAACAAAATAGAAAATTGTCTTGCATGTACAAAGACTTGGAAATTACATGATTTATTTTAATAAACAAGTTTAAAAAAATACAACACAATATTATTAAGATAAGGGATTTTTTTTAAATTAAAATTTTGATTGAAAATTTATATTTATCTAAGCAAGCCCTAAATGTGAATATTAATAATATTTGGTGCAATTTTTATTTTTGAAATATCTACATGTCACATTACAATTCTTTATTTTATGTGAATGTGGTCACTGTTACAAAATATTTGTCTATTTATAAAACACAATATTTTAACCTTTTATCACGAGTCATATGTATCTAATGTAAATATTTAGATTTTATTTAACTATTTGTTCTTGTGCTTTGGTCCAACAAAATCTTTATAAAAGGGCTAAAAAAAATTCTATAGTTGACATTTAATCAAAGTAAAACTACTAGATTCAAATTAAGATTACAGAAATATTTTTCCGAGCTTCTTCTAACTATTTCACAGCTTGCTTTTTAAAAAATTTCATGGGTGAAGTTGTAAATTTTACTGGATTTACTATACTTAGTAACATATATAAAAATTAAAATCTATAATTAATGATGAATTTGTCTATTTATATGTGAATAAGTGTTATTTTATTAAAATTTTAAAGTTGACAATTAGCAAGTAGCAAATGATATTATTAACTTCAGTAGGGATTAGGCCGAGCAAATGACCCCATGTTTTTTTTTTTAATTTACGAGGCAATGGATTAAAATAATTTTCAACCATTAATGTATCATAATACAGTATCTAAAATGTGTCATTGTCAAAATATTCCTCTGTCTTTTTTAGATGAATGTCTCTGAAAATATTACCCAAACAAAAATATGGATCGGTAGGTAAAAATAGCTGTAAATGTAATTTTATGTGAATTTTAATTTGATTAATTTTTTTAATTAGAAAATTTACAAAATATAATTTTTTTAAAATTAAATCTGTTTATTTGTTATTTAATTACCGGCTAAACTCTTTCTAGATACATATGACTCTTATTGGTAAAGTCTATAAGCTCAATCACTGTGGTAATCCTAAACATAATGGTTTGTCATCTTCCCATTTTATTTATGAAGATAGATATACATTAAAAAAAACACTGCTTTTATGAAACTTAGATAACTAAATGGTCTCCAATATTTGGTATGGGAATGTGTGTTGATTGATATCTTTCAGTAATTCTAAAATTTGAACATGCTAGACTTTTTACATTTTAAAAAATATTTTATTTATCCCACCTGCTTAACTGTTGTAAAAACATTATCAGCTCTCTAATCAAGATGATATAGAAAAATGGATATAATCGAAAAAAANAAAAAAATGTATATATTCGAAAAAAAAAAAAAAAATAGAAACAAATTTCTGTTTTGGTTACGATTTTAAAATATTTAGTGAAATTAATAGACTTGAATCGGTTCCACACAAACCAAGTTGTCATTTCTTGCTAAATGGTAAGTGTAATAAATTTATAATTTTTTTTCTTGAAAAGTTATGTGGATTGTATTTCTTTATCTGGCCCTTCAAAATCCCTATCCATTTAATTTAACCACTAAATAGTTTTATAGTAATTTAAAATCATATAATTATATCATCTCATATAAGTAACTATACTTACTAGCTAATTTTTCAACTGTGGTTATTTTGTGTTACGTACATTACAACTTATATTTGGTGTGTAACGTTGAGTAAACGTACACAGTATAAAAGTTGTTACTAACGTAAAAATAACAAAAAATATTCACACTTTGATTGTGGCCAGGTAGTATATTAAATTTGGCGTTACTTCAAATAAAAAAAGGTGACTAATTGCATCAGATGTGAAGAAGAATTTTTTTTTTTTTTTCATCAGATGATGACAGTAGTAGTAAAATCGACAATTTTCACCTGGAGAGAGTACAACAAGATAGGATTTTCCCCAAGAGAGAGTAGCACAATATACTATTTTCAACAGAAGAGAGTAGCACAATATACTATTTTCTACAGAAGAGAGCAGCACAAGATACTATTTTCAACAAAAAAGAGTAGTATAAGTTACTATTTTCAACAGGATAAAGCAGCACAAGATACTATTTTCAACAAGAGAGTAGCACAATATACTATTTTCAACAGAAGAGAGCAGTACAAGATACTATTTTCAAGTGAAGAAAGTAGCACAATATACTATTTTCAACAGAAGGAAGGAGCACAAGATACTAATTTAAACTGAAAAAAGTAGTACAAGGTACCATTTTCAAGAGTAATTAGGAGCACAAGATACTATTTTCAACAGGAGGGAGCAGTACAAGATACTATTTTCAACAAAAAAGAGTAGTGCAAGATACTATTTTCAACAAAAAAGAGGAGTACAATATACTATTTTCAACAGGAGGGAGCAGTACAAGATACTATTTTCAACAAAAAAGAGTAGTGCAAGATACTATTTTCAAGAAAAAAGAGGAGCACAATATACTATTTTCAAAAGAAGGGAGTTGCACAATATACTATTTTCACTAGAAGAGAGTAGCACAAGATACTATTTTCAACAAAAAAGAGTAATACAAGATACTATTTTCAACAGGAGAGACCACCACAAGATAATATTTTCAACAGGAGAAAGTAACACATACTATTTTCAAGAGAGGAAAGTAGCACAAGATACTATTTTCAAGAGGAGAAAGTAACACATATTATTTTCAAGAGGAGAGAGTAACACATATATTATTTTCAACAGGAGAGAGCAGCACAAGAAACTATTTTCAACAGAGGAGAGTAGCACAATATACAATTTTCAACATATCCTGTAAGTACTCACACCTTAGCAAATTTTTACTATTAGATAGAACTACTAGCATACATATATATTTTAAAATTAATGAGACTTTTAGAATAAGGTGCCATTAGCAGAATTCAGTGGAACTACTTGTAGTACAAGGAGTCATTTTAACCAGGTGTAGCAGGAGGATTTCTTTGTGCCTGCAAAATTTGATAAAACCAAATATTCTATGCATAGTTTTCTATAAAAAATCTTCATTTAAAATTAATATTCTTATAGACAACCATTCCTAATTTATGACTACAAAATCCTCCCAAATTACAACATTTTTGTTATTTTTTTGATGGCATAAATTATCATGAAGCAGTGCAGTGCACTACACTTAACTAAATATTATAGTAAAGAAAAAAGTTAAACTCATATGAAATATTTAAAAATATAATGGTGAGTTCAAAATGTGTCAAAGACAAATTAGCTCATTTTAAATGAATTACCAACAAACTAGTTTTCATATTTTGATAAAATAAAAATAATTTGTTAATTTAAACAATATATTTTTCTACAAAAATATAATTTTAATTTTAATCCACTGTGTATGGTACATTTATATAATACAGAATAAATGTGCTCAAGCATTCATATTTAAATTTATAAAAAAACTATTACTTAGTCCTACTTTATATCTGGCCTTGTTATTATTTTATACTAGTGGAAGTACCAGACATTACCTAGGGTAACCACAAAATGTTTTGCTTGACTACCCCGAGCAACGCTTATCCTTCCTTCAAACAGACAATTGTGTATAGATGCTACTAATTTCAAAATTTCAGACTTCTGCGTGGGATGGATATTGTGCAACACTCATGACAGACAAATACACAAACTCTAATTTTATTAATATAGACTGCCAAACCCTTCCTTCACCTCTGATGTGTATTAATCACAACTTGTGAATGTGGGGAATGCCAGGCCTCCACCGTGGTTCGGATTCCACGTTAAACTGTAGGTCCTCCATTTCATCTCACAATCACCCTACCAAAACACATTTGCGTAAGTGCGTACAACCCGAACGGGTAGTAAGACGCGGTGCTAATAATAATAATATAATAGACAAGCTTAATATGCTTAGCATTGTTGTTTATGATAACTATGATGATAAATAAAGTAGGAGTGTAATTAACAATACCTAAGTATTTATACCTATACTATTTAGACCACTAGTCAAAGTCAGGAGGAGGTGGGCCATAAATATGGGGACAGGGGAAGTAAGCAGGGTATTTGCCCCTACCACCCGTTCCCCCGCCCCAAGATCACAAATGATTTTAAGAACAGCTTAAAACTATAATATGAACTAGAACCAACTTTAATAGTAGATCACTCGATAATGTGTCTAATACATAGGATACATTTTAAGATCAGATTTATGACTTCAAATTCAAAAGGTACTGTTAGAGGTGTTGCAAGTCTACCCCAATCTTTTACTGGACAGTTAATAAAATAAACACCAAAGGTTTATATGTGATTGTAAGTTTAAAAACAACTACCAAAGTGATAGAATTTACATTACTGCTTCTTGCACAGAGAAAAGATTATTTTACTTTTTCACATTCTCTATTGAGACATGTTTTTATGTAGATAATTCAATTTTTTCTAGTTATCAGCAATTAAATATTCTTTCTCTTTTGTCCATAATCTTGTAGCAGTTCTATAAACCTTAACAAGAAGTCAGTTTTTAAAGATCTTTCAAATTAAACTAGTGTTTAGAAGTAGGGTTAACATATCGTTGGATTAATACTAGATTGTGATTGCTTGTAGTATTACTCATACAAAAAATTATCTTAAACAAGGGGTTGGCAACTAGTCGATCGTAATCATCAGGGCGATCTTGCAGCAATCTTCAGTCAATCGAGTAAGAAAACATCGTTATTAAAAGTCAATCTTTATGTCTTGTAGGCTCTCAAATATAACTAACAATTTAAAATCATATTTGAGTATACCAAAATAACATAAATTGGTCATAATTGGCAGTGTTGAACCGTTTTATATGACAGAAGAGAGAAGGCATGATTAGGGTGGTATGGCCATGTGAGAAAAATGGAGAGGGAATGAATGACTAGGAGGAGGATGGATATGGTGGTTGGGGATAGGGGTCTGAGAGGAAGGCCAAGGGACAGATGGCTGAAAAGAGTAATGAGTGTGGAGGAAAGAGGAGAAGACTGGGCCAATGTGGAGGGAGAGATTGTGGGAGGAAACGAAACGGTGGAGAGGCTTATGTTCCCAAAAGACCCAGCCAGTGGCTGGAAGCTGTTCATGATGATCATGATGATGATATGGAAATATCCACTTTATTTATTCTTTTTTTTCCTTTCTTAAAGGGGTGGAGACATAGGTATTTGAGGAAAGTTGATTTTAAGTTATAAATATAGGCTCAATGGGGGGAAAAAAGCTGTGAAGAAATTTTATAAGTCGGTCAGTGGCTAAAAAAGGTTGATGACCTGTATTAAACAATACAACACTAATTATTTTCATATTAAAAAAAATTAAATTGAAAAATGACATCTGAACATGAGAATCGAACCCAGGACCTTTGTCTTAGTACATCAATGCTCTAACCAGTGAGCTAGCTATCCAGGGGTCGTCCCATGTTCATAGTCATTCTTCACTCATATTTGAAGGCAGAGTCTTTGATGGACGTGTGAAAATCATCAGCTACATATGAGTGATCAATTATAAGATCACACGCTATCAGATAACACATCCACCTTCGACTTGGCAGGGCTTTATGCTGACAATAGTACAATTAAAATTGAGATGGTCCTGATGTATTAAATAGCAAAGTTATTAAAATTGCAAATTACTGTTACACCCACATCTCACATCTAAATATATTCTTTAAATAAAAAATGACACCTGGACACGGGAATCAAACCTGGGATATTTGGATTAGTATACCAATGCTTTAGCTACTGAGCTATTTTGGAGGACCCGGCTATAATCATAACCAACAAATATAATAGCGTAGCTAATTAATCAATCATGATTATTTTCAACCTATAAAATGTTAATTTAACTTCTTTGTGAACAGTTATGATTTGTTTTTATGTTTGACAATGCTGCATTTTCAACTGCTTTCGGTCATGAAAATGTGACAGGGTATAGAGAAGGTAGAATAAAGGAGAGGGCAGGGAAGAAGGGAGTTGAAGTTGAACAGGGATTTAGGGCGTTCTTAGTACTCGAGAAAAGATTCTTAAGGAAGTTATTATCCATAAAACACCTTGAACTTGAACCTTGGCTAAAAACGTTTACCTACTCAAATTACAAATTCATAAGAAAATCAGCTAAACTAAGTCATATATTTAAAACAAATAGCAAGCAAAATATTGTTTTTACTTACATAGATGGGTCAATAAGAACTATTTCACTTACAAAACAGAAAATTATATTAAAAGTGAGTTAAAAAAATACAGCCAACATTTAAAAAATGCTAGTATTTACATAGCGAACAGGAATTAACAATAGCTATATCTAATAACTGTTGAATTAAAAGTGGCACTAAAAATATTAGTATAAAAAATGAAATTATTATGTTATCTTCAGTAAATAGAAATACTAAATAAACCAAGAGATCTGAAAAAATAGGGGTGATTTCATTATCAATTTTAACAAGATTATTTTTTAGCTGGGAACTCTTAACTAAATAATTAAAGCTGAATTAAATCCAATTAATAAATAAACACTTGTAGTTACTAATGAATGAACTAAAGTAAAAACTGGAGTAGGGGCTGCTGTTAAATCAGGAAGCCGAAAAGAAAAAAGAATTTGAGCACTTTTTGTAATAGCAGCTAGTACTACTATTTATATAATAATTATATCACAACTTATCTTAACAACATAGATATTATTCTCTTTAGTAATTGCTCCCATTTAAGAGCAGGCACACATGATAAGTAAGATAAAATACTGGCCCTTATACTGTGACTGGTCTATAGTTTAGTTGAAGTGTCATGAAAATACAGGATGTATGTGAGATATGGACTGGATCAGAGCTCAGTGGAAGACAGTGCTATGCATATAAGATCAAACAACTGCAAGATACTAGTATCCTCTCGTGATTTGTACGAGATTACCAATGTTGCTCTAGTAGTTTACCTCAAATGTGGTTTCTCATCCTAACTTTAACCTTAATCTTCCCAATACTGTTCTCCTAAACTATATAGTATACATCACTAATAGTAACAGTAACTTAATTACATTGTAATAATTATTACCATCCAACCCAAATCGATGGGCACATTGATTAAATATCAAGCTTGTCTAGTCTAGTTTGCCAGTGATGAGGAGATTGAGTTTTGAATCCTGGTTGGTTGTACTGAGGGTATTTTTTTCCTAAGCAGTTTCTTAATCTTACTACACACAAATGCGGTAACATTTCCTCTACACAAACCTTTGTAAATGGCTTTGCCACTATACCCTCCCCACCTGCCCCTTGCCAAGACCTTAGATATTTTTATTTTATCAAATTGAATTCAAAGTGAAAATAAAATTAACTAATAAATGATATATTTTCATTTGAAGTGGAATTAAGCTGTCCAAACATAGAGAGTGGTCGATGTTATTAAATATTGACTTTGGTCACTGCAGCTTGTCTCATATTTGTATGACGCTTACATTATCAATGAACTGCTGTCGGTTGGGCTGGTTTTATCTTTAGGTTTAGGATGAGCAAATCCTGCAGGAACTTCCCACCACAATGTTGAGACATCCTGCCCAGTTGTGCCAACACAATGTGAAGAAGGCTCGGGATTTGAGTTTAGCCACTGGATGTAGTACCTACACAACATTGTTTAGAATGACACCTGTCATAGTATACATAATTCACTTGTTGTGTATGTTTATAACTTTCTGAGAAGATGATACTTTCAAGGTGATGTATTTTGAATTTATGTTTATTTGTATCCATGAAAATTATATATAAATTATGAGTAAAGGGGACAATATTTCTAAGAAATGACTTGAGGAAATGGGTTATTAAGTATCATGAGAGTTTCTATCTACATTTTATCCCTGGAAAAGATTGTGGGTTAAATACGTGTACTTAATGTGGTCAGGCAAATAATCACTTTGTTTATCTTTACTAAACTAGTTTGTGAGTTTCCAATAATGTCTTGATGATCGGTTTCCAGCCTGTGGCCGGGTCTGTTTAGTACAATTCCAACTTCTCCCTTTGTCCTTCCACCATTCTTCCTCCTGCACGTTCTCCCACTCCCCTCCTCACACTTGCACACTTGTTGCTATCTGTTCCTCCCATTTATTCCTTGGTCTCTCTCGTGGTCTCTTTCCTACACACTTCATATTCATTAACCTTCTTGGTATCATCTCCTCTTCCATCCTCATTACATGTCCGTACCATCTGATCCTCGCTTCCTCAACTCTCTCAGCAAAATAAGACTCAATTTACACTTCATTTACCTTGATAGGTATAAGTCTTTCCTTAACCAATTCTATCATGGCCCTATTTTATAAGCTATAGCATAGTGTAACCCGTTGAGGTAAGCTTGCTACCTTTCAGGGTAGAAAAGTCTACATTCAAACATAACTAACAGTTTAGTAATAATACAAGTGTGTAACCCCTAGAATCAGGGGGTAGTGCCCTGATTCTAGGGGTTACACACTTGTGTTTTGCAAGACTTATTTTATATTATTAAAGGTTGTGTTGATTAATTCTCGCTTTACATACAGCATGTTTTGTTTATGTTTAAACACTGATTTTGTAACAAAATTTTTGTTGAAAGTACTGTTAAATTAGATATCTATAGGTTTGATTGTATTAGCCGTTTACATTTTTATTCACAGAGGTTGGTAGAGCTGGTAGAGGCCCAACGTATTGCTTTTCCCAAGGGCTAACAGTGAGGTTAAGAGGGCCCTGATTATGGTACAGTGAAATACTTGAATCGAACAAATGAAAATAGCCAGGAATTTTTTACAATACCAGCTACTATTGGAACCTTAAGTTGGGTCATTCGATGTTGACAATGTCTTAACTTTAGGACAATGTATATTTAATGGAGTAGGAATTTATCATTACCTTTAATGGCCGGTTAAGGTCGACAACGACTGCTCGTTTATGGGCAATATTTTCAGATCTGCAAACTGACTATTTTAGCACCACATCTTACTACCCATTCAGGTTATACACAAGTGATCTTACTACAGTGCACATGTGTGGCGATATATAAACCTGGTGGTAACCAAGATCAAGTGTGCCCAACAGTGATTATAGCATCTTTAGAAAAAAACTAATTCAGTTTAAAATTATTTAACAACAAAATGTCCAAATTAATTTATAAACGGAATCAACAAAATCCCATTTGCAGTGCCTCAGGCAGCTAGCAAGATGTGATACATATAAAAACATCCACACAATAGAATATTATACTATGGTATTTACATATGAGTATTCATTTTCATTCATTTGTTTAATGTTATTATTTGACTCCATAAATTCAAAATTGATCATAGTATTCACCGAGAATGCTCAGCCAATAATGATAATTATGAAATATAAAGATCATTTATTTAAATGATTGGAAATTATTGGCATGTTCTTGCTCATAAGACAAGGGATGTACAAACCTTGGCCCACTCGGTTAATGGTCGAGCCATCCCAACCTACTCAACCCTGACCACATCAGTGGATGCTCCGAAAACCTATTTGTATTTGTATCTATAAAAAACATCTTTTGCATTTATAAAACAAAGATTCATTGTCGTTATTATTGTTTACAGTCTCTTGAGGATTATTTTCTTCCTAGCATGTGCCTTCACAACAATGCCGTGTCAAGGTGAGTTAAACGCAGAAAAAGAAAATTACATTACTTTTCCTTGAATATGCATGTAATAATTTTATTAATCTTGTGTTTCACCGCCAAAAAACTTGTTGACTGTAACTTTTAGTATAATGTTAATGAATATGATCTCATAAGAAATGAAGAGAACTTTAGAGTCATGATGGTTGGTTCAAATAATATTAGTATAATTAATGAAAATATTTTACCCACTTAGGTGTTCGAATGGTCTAAGGCAGGCATGTCCAACCCGCGGCCTTTGAGTTTGTTCTGTGTGGCCTGTCAGATGAAATTGAAGTAGTTCAAATTGCAGCAATAAGCTACAAATTAAACTCTTGTTTTGATTATATTTGAGCATCAGGCTAGAATCACTGAACTGTCGATGAGAAGAAAATTGGGATTTGAATTATGGTCGGGAGTGATGATGATTTTTTCCCTAAATGGCTTTCCATTCTACCTCCACACAAATGTGGATACACTTCTTCTAAATTCAACCTTCCTCATCCATAAAATTTTAGTTTAGTTAGTTCAAATGAGTTCAACCTGAACAAGTGGTAGGATGTAATGAAAAAAAAATGTAAATTTCTAATGAAGAGTTTGATAGTATTTATTTTGTATTTTGGGATGATATTATCTCTTTTAAATTATATTTATAGTTGCTGTATTTAAAAAAAATGTAAATTTTAGTGTCAAAAGGTTTATAGCCTACAATTCTTTAATGATCAAAAATGAAAACATATAACTCCACATGGAAGTTAGTTATATAAATGTTTAAAGAAATTAATATGAGTTGATTTAAGTTCTAATTTAAATTACTAGTTTTTAGTTTAGGCTTACTCAAGTTAAATATTGAATAAGTTTCTTGATGTGTGCAATGATCTATAACTATATTTACTTTGACTAAATTTTTTTTTAAATATTTACAAATATTGAATATTTATAGATTTTGTTGCTAAGTATTTGTATACATAATTGAATGATTTTAAGTAAAAACAAATAAACTTAATGCTTGGTATAGGTAATAATTCAAAACAGCTTATACAACTCTTGGTAGAAGTAGAGATAAACATAATTTCTACAAAATACCCATACAATAATAATTTGTTTTGAATGGTACTTATATCAATAAAGTTTGTGGCCAATTTGTTAACGCTGACCAGGGTTTATTTTAAATAGGAGCAAGAATATGATAGGCCATATTTAAAATATCTTTTATAGTTTTGTTACTCACATGGCATAACATTTCTGGTTCCTCTTTTTCACATATTCAAAATTTTAATATTAATGTTTGGCCTATAAACTACCTCAAAAAGTCAACAGTTGCATACAATATAAAAAATAATTAGCTTATGTGGAAATGAAAAGATTTACTGTTTTCCTATTTTGAACTCAAAAGTGTTTAAAAATCCAAGTTGATACAATGTAGAATGATAATATGTAGGATAGAATTACTAGAAAAAAAAGTGTACACCTCTGTAAGATTATAATATGTTTTAAGTCTTTAGAGAACCAATAATCTATTCAAAGAGTTTTCCAATTACAATTGGTGCATGGAAGAAAGAGTAGGCAAAATAATTCACAAGCATTTGGGCTTTTAAACCTAAAGAAAGAAGTGCACCTTATACATGTAAATATAAACTAGCCAAGAAACATTAGCTTCACCTTAACAAATCAGGTCTTAGAGAGAAAAGACCTTTTGAGCTGGGTATTAATATCGCTGTGGTTACAATGACATCTAAAGATCCACATTGCCTGATAAAACAAAGGAGGGCACATGTTTTTCTTTACCCAAATATCAGCCCAAATGTAACTTCCTATTAAGGCCCAAAAGCAACTGTATCAAAATTGTATCAAAATGTTTGCAAGTTAAATATCTATAAACGGCACATAGGCCAACATGTTCACTGAACAACATGTTACGAGTATTAGGCTAGTGTTTGGTAAACTTGACTTGTTAGGTTTCATCATGAACGGTTGAACAAGGAATGATTAACCAAAATGTATTTTTACTATCTTATCTCTGTACGATAAAATATAATCTACCATTTGTATTTATTTATTTCAGAGTTTGTTAATGATTTAACGAAGAACCCAAATGTTGCACTGTTGGTACTCGAGTCAACATGGAGTTATTTATATGCAAAGTACATTAATGAGGTTGTTTGCGTTGTGAATAATAATACAGTATCATCAGCAATAGCATGGACTACATGGGATGATTCAGCCATAGCATCAGGTACAACCAGTTTAATTAATGTATTGAGTAGGGGCCAAAGACAAACTAGATTAAAGTCTTAATTTCTTGTACAAAGAGAAAGGGGGGAAAAAATAGTTTTCAATGCATACAATTAGAAAACAGAATGATTGACTGCCATAAGCATCTAAGCACCAGAGGGCAGGAAAATAGAGTTGAAATATTTTGTACCAGAATCGAGAGTTTAGTTGAATGTGTATTGCTTGAGGTTAATTAATTCACTATATTAAGTTAATTTGAACCACTAGTTATCTTTAGAAGCCTACCTTTCCCTCCCACTGTCTAGTTTTCTTCTCTACCTTAAAAATATAACTTGGCCACCTACCTTGATTACTTTATTAAATGTTGAATACAATGTAGTTTGTTGATATTATAAAGCAAATTGTTTGTCCTAGAATTTTTGCATGATGAGAATAACTACTACCTGCAATGTGACAGCAATAACTGTGCCAATTATTGGGGGAATGGGGAGTGGATGGCCTATTCCTCGTTCAATGCACAGGTTGGCCATCTTGACGACTACCGGTGGGAAAGTAAGAGATTAAGTGTTTAAATTTAATTTTTATAGTAAATGACATAGTTTTTGTGAGTTGAATTTAAATAATTTTTCCGAAAAGTAATTTGATAGAATTTGTAAAGTTGACAAGATTGAAAAAAAAGAAGATTAAAAACAAATATGATTTTTGAACAAAATTGAACATTTATTATTTGGCCTATATTTAGCCAATTCAATTATATTGTTCCCATGTGTTATAGGCAACTTTTAAATATAGCTAATACAGTACAAGTACCTTTTTCTTTAATAAGTATCAAGGTAAAATTTTATTTTTTGGTTTTCAGGAAGGGTTAAAATAAAATTAAATGATATTTTAGTCATAATATTCACTGAACAAATATTAAATTAGAGTGAGCTACACTTTTTATTGTTATAAGATGGACTTTAAACACTTCTATACATTTTAAAAAAATAACATTTTTTTATTTAAAAAGTTTGTTTAAATTTGTTCAAAATATATAAAAAACAAATGTGAATTAATTTAAATAAAAAATATCTAGTCATTCCTTTGAACATAGTTGATCATTTTGTTAGTTAATGTTATTTTGTCAGTTTTAAGCTTGAACAATGAGCACTTCACATTCAAACCAAAGTTTTAAAATAATAATAATAATAATAATGATATATTGATAATGATATCAATAATAACAACAATAATAACAATAAGAACAATAATAGTAATAATAACAATAATAACAATAACAAAAATAATGATAATAGTCATAGTAACAACAACAACAACAATAATAATAATAATAAAAATATATTTGGCAAATTAAGTATATTACTTTTAATAGGTTTTGACCAAACTTTATGCATACAATTTTATTTTTGAATCTTATATCATTAGATTTTTTCTTATGAATAATATAATGTTAACTGCAAGAGTGTCCAAGCTTTTCCAAAACTACCATTTATTTCACTATTGCAAATTTATTATTTATACAGGTGTTTATAGAAAAATACAATGAAAAGTGAAAAAAAAAACCTCTTAACCATTTCTTAGCTGTTTTCTAAGTTAAATTTTTCTCAAATAATATTTATTTTCACACAACTTGATTGAGAACAAGTGAATGAAAGTCAAATTAAACTAGTAATTGTTTCAATTAATATCAACACACACGGTGTAAATTATTTTAAGTACAAGAATGTCCATCTGAAGGAGACTACGATTAAATTAATTTAAATTATGATGGATTAAATAACCAAGCTATTATATTTATTAATTACAATTATAGCGGCATCTAAATATAATATTTTTTAAAATGAAAAATGACACCTAGACACAGGACTCAAACTCGAGACCTTTGACTTAATATGCCAAGGCTTCTCACCACTGAGCTCTTCAGGAGTGAAGAATGACCGAGGGCATGGGATGACTCCTAGATAGCTCAGTGGTGAGAGTATTGGCTTACTAAGCCTAAGATCCCAGGTTTGATTCCCGTGTCCAGGTGTCATTTTTTCAACTAATTTATTATATTAATATAAATTGATTGTTTTTGTGAATATTTTGTGCAAACCTTTTCTAGAGCTACCAGTGCACACCACCTCAGGGAGGTACGAATTCCCTTATGTGAGACCTACACCTCAACGTTCCTCCTGGAACATTACCATGTCTATCAGGGGTAGAAATGACGCCTCAATCGTACTGTGTGAGGGTGTGGATCCTTTCAACTCAGGGTGCTACTGGATCATTCTTGGAGGCTGGCCAAAGCCAAACAGAATAGGGGAACTCAACGTAATACGGAAATGTGTTAATGGCGTTCCTATTAAGGGTTATCCGAGTGGTGAGTGCGAAACCAAGAAGGACAAATACAAGGTTTGTACCTAATTTTAATAGTGATATAGTATTAAATAAACTAGTAGAGGCTCCCCAAGCCCTGGAATAAAGGGTAGTCTGGGGGGTTCTCTAGAATGTTTTTGGATAATGGCTATTACAAGGGGGTTTTTATCGTTAAATATGGATATTAAATTCAAAATGATGCTAACTATAATATTACCCCACACCTAGCCCCTTTCATTGTTGAATATCAGTGTAAGGAAAGGTAAACAATGATCAGCAAGGCCTTATAATTATGTTTGTTTAGAAAAATATAAATTATGTGTAAATGGGGAAAAGGTGGCAAATCCAATCATCTGTTAGGAATTCTTGAGATCCTTATAATGAACTTTAGATTATGGTTAAAAAAAGGTCCTTGTCATATTTAAATTAATTAAAAGAAAAGGTATTTGTCGGCTTCCTCATGGGATTTGCGATATAAAAGTTGGCGTGGAAAATGTGTGTAATGTGAATTTCCTCCTTTTTCTCTTGTACCCCTCAAAATGTAAATATTTTTCATAGAGGACTCATCAGCTTACCCTGTAAATTTTTTCCAATGAAAATGTAGGGAGAATATACACACAATAAGAAATATAAACAAGGGGGCAACGTCCACTATAGTCTGCTCCCAACTAAACTACTGTATTTAAGTTGGGATGTGGGTGAAGCAAAAAAAAAAAA
>CABFVX010000153.1:84504-95309 GCA_902151425.1 Timema shepardi | reverse complement strand
AACTTTATGTTTCTACTGGAGCAATATTTGTTTTTTTTTGGCAAAAAAAAAAAAAAAAAATTGCCATAAAAATGGCAAAAACACATACCTTAGCCCGCATCCCCTTCCATCCCGTTGCAAACATTTACACACCAAGTGTGATGAAAAAGAGAATGATTGCTTTGGCCAAATAAATAACAGCCAACTAAACTAATATGCTTAAACACATTGCAAACATTTACATGCTTAGGGGGGGAAAAGAGAGAAAATATGGCTTTGGCAATATAAATAACAGAGCCTACATTTGTCAAATATCTATTTATGTGACTTAAGCAAATATGCAATATGGTAGTTTTAAAACTCACTAAAAATTGTCTTCCTCACAAGAAATTTTGTCTTCTAAATTTTAAAGAAAATCTATTAACCAATTTAAACATGAGAAGAAAATTAATTTAAATGTCATATAAATAAGCTAATAGGCCTATATTATTATTTAAACGTTTACTAAGTGCCATTGCTATGCTCAGAGAGAACTGATATAGTGTCTAAGTAATCAATATCCTTTTTATATGATTTTAAACCACAGTTACTTGTTTTAGGGTTGGTCCTTGAGCGAAAAAGAATGGAAACATGCCTCTTTCCACTGGTCCAAGTCAAATGAGAGTGCAGAACTCTTGGTGACAGTGCAAGGAATCCTAAAACCAATACTCCAATTTGTGGACAAACAATATTTGGACATAAAATATGTCAGCTTCAGAAGTATGAATATGGAACTTCAATGGCGTGTTCATGAGTGTAAGTCTAAAATATAAAGTGTCAAGAGGAAATCGATAAGCTAGTTCAAGAATAAAACAACTAAATACTAAACAAAACTGTACAAAAGTGTGTATACAAAATAACTTTTAGTATGTTTGTATTCTTGCTCAGTTGGTAGCTTGTTTGTATACTGGGCTAAGGGTCCCGGGTTCGATAACCAGCATTGTCGAAAAATTTATAATTGATGAAATGTGGATTTACCCTTTCAAATTGATGAATTAACGGTTGGGGACTGGACATTGTGCCTATCATAGTCTTAAGTTAGATTAGCAGGAATATGAAGCTACGACAGGCCTAGCAAGCGAGTAGCGGAAAATATATGGCTTGAATAAAAAACTGACCCAGCCATAGGCTGGAAACAGTAATGGATGTAAAGTAAATATTTTTACTCAAGATTTTATTTGACTAATTGAATGATTTTAATATATAATGATGGTATTAATGTTAAAACAATGATGGTGTGATATAATTTAATGTCTTATTTTGTTGGCTACTTTATATAATTATTTGTTTTGTTAATTTGCCTTATTTGTGTCAAACATCAAGTCTCCATAATTATTATATTTAAAGTTTAATAAAAAGTAAATATTTCTTGCAAATCTTCAAGAATATAAACAAAATATTTTTCTAATGACTTGTAGTAGGTACCTAGGTATTTCTGATCACTGATTCAAAATAAAAAATTTAAAATTAAGCTTTTTAAATATAACAATTATTAGTAAAATAAAAATAAATAATTATTTAATGAAACCTAATAAATAAAATTTTAAATTATTATCTTGATAAGATTGATTAAATTTAGATAATTTATTTAATTCCAAGTAAATTCATTGTGATCCTAAATTTTATAATCAACCAAAATATGATATTTCAATGAAAAAATATCTAGTGTATAAGGGTTGGTGATTTAAATTATAAGTTTGTGAACTTTCTAACAACATTGTGTGTGTAAGATGGGGGTGGAGGTGGGGGTTTAAAGGGGAAGAGTTTGAATAGGTGAGTCAGGGAGGAAGATGCTACAGGGAAAGGGGTTACACCCTTGGTTCCGTCAAAACCTGTGTTGTAAATATAGTGATTGAGGAAATGGTTCATGTCAATAGGAGAAAGGGGAAAGCTAGATGTTTTCCATTCTCAAAGTTGGAACTGCACTCAGAGAGCCAACAGTTAAAAAAAAAATTCCTTTTGTTTAATTTTTCCCTGTCACCCCTTCAAATTTCATGCTTCACTTAGTAGGTTATGTATCACATATCAAGAAATAGTTGCAATTTCATCACCAATTCCCCAATCATAGCAATCAGCCCACACCTCTAAGTATTAATATGTGATTTAAATTTCAAGTATTTTGGATCATGGTTTTACTTAGGGGCCATAGATGTATTATGTAACGCCATTTTAGGTCTTTTTTGGCCTCTTTCCCCCCATTTTATGCTTTGGAAACCCCCTTAATCCCGGTAAGTTACACAATGCTTCCAGTTTCAACTATAAAAAAGCACCTTTTACTGATGTCATTTTCAAATGGACTGGTTATTTTCACGTCAATTTTTATAAATTTAAAATAAATAGGATTTTAAATAAACGATGCAATTTCTGGTCAAACAGTTTGATATGTGTTTACAAAAAAACACGATTTTAAAAGTGTGAAAAATCTTAAGTTCATACATGACTAGATCATTTTTTAAACATCTTTGTTACATTACACTAGTTTAACACCCGCTCCCCCACGTCACGTAGAGTAAGGCTATGATGAACCCCCCCTCCCCCCCTCAAGTGCGCTATATAATACATATATGACTCCTTAAGATAGTGACGCTTTTAAAATGAGATTATCTCTTTCAGTGGACAAACAGACTGGGCCGTTACTCTTTTGTTAGACTGGCCTAATAATGATGGGGAGTTGGGGGTCTGAATCCTGTTTGGGTCTACTGAAGGTGGTTTTCTCTTAATGGTTTCCCACTCTCCTTTCATGCAAATGCGGGTAAACTACCTCTAAAATGCTTTCTTTTTCATCCCCAGCCCATCAGAGTAATTATCATATATGCATATAGCCTGAACAGGTAGTAAGATACGATGATAGAAAAAATAAAGAGAAATTTTAATGTTTCTTTAGTATACTGTTTATCTTAAGGGTCCATTTGTAATACTCAGATATGTTGGATAGTTAGATTATCCAGTGCAAAACATCAAGCACAAGATTGCTATCACAGGGTTTTGTACATTAAAAAAAATACTATTTAAAGTTTTAATTCATTTTAAGAACTATTATAGCTTTCATATTTATGGCACATCGAGCTAAGATATACTACAATAATTTTTCACTTTAATTTTAAAACTCCATATACACTAGTGAGATAATATAACAGTTTATATTGATATTAATTTAACTAGGTAACTGTATATTTTGATTTCCAAGAAACTTTTAAAGTGTTTTTAAATTTAAACGTGTAGGCCGCTTGATCTCTTTCGGTTAAGTTGACCATCATTAACTGAATAAGATTATTGCAAATAAAGTGTAACCTTTTACCTATCATGAAATAAGTAATATTTATTATTGCTAGATAGTCAAATTCGTTGACTTTCATTAAGGACACTTAAAGTCAAATAATGTTTTAAGAAAATTCCAATATTACAAAACTATTCTACAATATATGCAAAAAATTCTTGTGTTTATATTTGAAAGTGATATTTGAAATTGGTATAGTTGTAGGACTGTTTAGGAAAATATGATTTGGTTTTGTTTTACTTGTTTCTAGACCAATTTTGGGGCACTTCTTCCAAGGGGAGTTCTCTGATAAGTCGAGAGTTTCAACCCAAGTCAAAGAATTTGTGCCTATCATTTTTCTATAGCATACCAACTGCTGTGGGCTTGTCATCGACACTGACTATGCAAGCATCCAACAGAGCAGGGCTCCTACAACAACTAGCAACGTTTCAAAATAAACAAGTAATCATATCACGGCACAAGCTTTTATCAAATCTATGATGTGTAATATTCTTTAAATATAAAAGTGACAACTGAATATGGGAATCGAACCCGGAACTTTTGGCTTAGTACGTCAATACTCTGTTCACGAGATGACTCCTGGATAACTCAGTGGCTAGAGTCATACTTCACTTATATTATTAGGTAAAGTTTGTGATGGATGTGCGAAAATTGTCAGATATATATATATATATATATATATGAATGATCAATTAGGATTACAAGCCATCAGGTGGCGCAGTTAGCTTCAACTTAGTAGGTCATTATATTGCCAATGGTACAATGACAACTGTACGAATGTGCATATTATGATGGATTAAATAGCCAAGCAATTATATTTGTTAATTATGTTTATAGCAGCATCTGCTACTTGTTTGAGTGAAAAATGACCTTGGGAATGGTACTCCTGCATAACCTAGTTGAGAGAACATTGGTGTACTAAGCCAAAGATCTCGAGTTTGGTTCTTGTGTTCAGGTGTAATTTTTCAATTCAAAGAATATCATATTTATATGCGGCTGTAGCTGTAACAAACAAATATAATAACTTGGAATTTTAATCCACTATGGTGTGTTATTTGAGTTCATTTGTCCAGCATTTGAGAGAAGTGCTTGGAGTTTCACTTATTCCAGAACTTTTCTCAGGTACTAAAATTATTTTCGTACTACTACTTGGACAGGTATATCAAAAAAATAGTAGAGGAAAGTGAGATAGGAAGGTCATAAACCAAATGACTTTTAGAGTGAAAAGACCAATACAGGTCTCATTTCTACCATTGGATAAGATGGTGATGGTTCCATCTTAAAGAAAATTGGTCACAACAATTAAATCCTTGACCAAGATTTTGTTTGAATGGAACATTCAGGTGGGACTGTTTAATCACTTCCTAAAAGAAAAAAGGAAAAAAAAATGTAAGGGAAGAAAGTAAGAAATAGTGTCTTCTTAAGGCAAATATTAAAACACTCATAAGAAAAAAAACCAAATAGCTAACATTGCACCGTGTCGGGAATGAGGCACAGGGTTCCAAAACAGTCCCTAAGCCAACGTTCGCTGCTGTGGTACAGCATTTACAGAACATAGTGTTAGTGGACACCCTCCCACCCCCCTATCTTCCAATAAACTTGAGTCAACCGCTTCGATGGCTACATGGTCTAAAGTGTCTCTCTCATAAACGACTAGACTGCTGATGACAGGGAGATCAAGGTTTGAATCCTGGTCGAGTGTACTGAGGGTGTTTTTTAATAAGGGGTTTCCCAATCTGGCCCACGCGAATGCGGGTACACTTTCTATAAATTCAACCTCCCTCACCCACTAACACATTAGTATATTTAATATATATGGCTATAACCTAGACAGGTAGTATGATGCGGTATGTACTAGAAATAAATACTGAGTCCTATAATTCACACGAATGAAATTTATATATTATTTATAAATAGATTAAAAATTGGATTATGATATAATCTCTTTATGTGTCCCAGTTAGTTTGTTGGTTAAGAATATATAAATTTGCTTTGGGAAGCAAAATTGAACCAGTCCAAACCATTTATGTTCAAATTTGTAAGAACGTGAAGAATCGTCTCCATTGTAATTTTTAATCAGTTCCTTTTATCAGTTCAATGAATGTGGGATAATTTATCATCATGTAGGCATTGTGAACCAGTAACGCGAGGAAGGATTGATAGAGTTCTGGCAGAGAGCGTGACTGCTGGTAGTGACAGATAGCAGCACTACCCATATTGAGCAGTGTCATTTTTTGCACAGGAATTCATAGATTTCCTAAATTTCTATTTACTTGTTTTTGAAAATAAGAAAACATTTTCAACATGAAGGAGTTTTTGGGTAAACTGGGACAGATTGTTTGAATAAATAGAACAATCTGTTGCTTTAGGAATGTTAAAAAAAAGCCTATTATCATAATAATAATTATTAAAAAAACTAGTTAAATCCTAATATATGGAAGGCGCCTCACACTTACACCCTCCAGTATCGGCAGACGGCAACTTGATATTTCCAAGCTCTTCAGGACGCTCTTAAGCTTCTTATAAGAATTTGGTTTCCACACCAGGTAGCGGGTGCCAAAATTGAGATCTGTCACGGGCATGTCCTTGCTACTCCACTGGTCCTATCATTCTCTACCAATTTCATTTTTCTCCCTTTTGTGTTTGTTTTTATTTTTGGAAAGCTGTGTTGCATATTTCACAATTCTGATTAGTTCCAATGGAATGAAACATAGATCTAGGAATTGGGCAATAATGAGTGATTTTCTTCAAGATGAACCTTTACTTCTTTGCTCAGCAACAACAATGTAAAGTGTGAATTGTGTTCTGTTTGTCGCTTTAAAAGTCATATTGTGTTTATTCAATTTTATTTGTTTATTTCCCTCTTTCATGTACCTTTTCTATTTTGCAACAATATATCTGTTGTTTGTTTGCAGGATGATACAATCGACTGGAAGTATGCTCAAGTGTTGACAACAAGGGAAGACTGGGATTATATCAAAATCATGTTCACAGTAAATATGGAATGGGAGGATCAATCTATCACCTCAGATCCAGGACAGTATGTGTTTGGTGTTGACAGTATTCGGGGGTGTGACCCAAAGGGTAAGAATGAGAATGTTAATTATAGTAACCAAATCATAAATTTCATATGGACCCCAAAAACTGTGAAATTTTTCACAGAGTATAATAATCATACCTAATTAGAACACAACATTGGCAATAATATTTAATTTGAACAAGTACTACATTATTTTTTAACAATTCATTTTTTTACTTTGTATTGTGATTGTAAAAAAAAAAAAATATCGAACTTGACATCTTGATGTATGTCAACGTCCCTTGAACCAGAAATATTGCCGCCTGTCTTTCACGTTGGTGTGTCTTTAATATGGCCTAGAGCCAGAACAATTTTACTGATCAGGCTAAGACATGGTATCTAGGGTTTTCATAGGGTTCCTTGGTTAGTTTTTGAAGTTAGGTATCTAGCCCTAGAATCAAAAGTAAAGGGAGGAAAAAATCGATTATCTCAAAATAAAAGGTGTCTAGCCCTAGAATTAAAAGAAAAAGAAGAAAAATGTTATTACCTCAAAATAAACTCTAATGATTTTGATTAAAATTCGTATCCAGGCATTGTTTAACATTGCAAACAAAATGGCGACTCTCATTTACCTGTGAAAATGACTTTGACAGTACTTTACAAAAGCAGAAATTTCCAATTTTGATCATATCTCCATACCTCTTGAGATACCTACAAAATAACTTATCATTTTAAAAATGTAGGGCTATTAAAAATAAGAATCTTTTATTTGAAATATATTTTTATAAACCCAATAATTTCCGAGCTCATGCAAATTTTTTTTTTATCATATAGGTTTTTGATATTGGAAATTGAATGTTAAGCTCTTCGGTGGACATAGATGTTCCTCTTTTCTTAATGTTTATATAATGGTGTATATTATCTAATCTATGCTCCTTAGGAGAATTTGATGCTTATTTTTCTCTTATGTTTTTTTGCAACAATGTCTATTATTTAGATTCACATTTCTTATGAGTTTTAAGTAAATCTTTCTATTTTTAAATAAAGGAGCGAGAAAGTCTGTGCTGTGCCCTGCACTGTGCCATTTATTTTAGGATAAAGGTTGTCATTGTTTCAACATAAACATACCTCTCATAACAATTTGTATTAAGTTTCAAAAAGTACTACACTCTACAATGAAATTTGTATTTAAAACCTTGGACTTAGCATGTTAGTTCCTTTGCCACTAATCTATATAGGTTTGTTTCATGACTAAACCCTTTAAGAATAAACTATTTATGTGTTGCTAATAGAAAAAAAACTTGACAAGTGACCATGAATATTCAAGAATCCTGGTCCAACACATTTTCCATTAATGTATTAAGAATAAACGACAAGAGATTAATAATCAAGTCAGTCATGCCGTCATAATGGTTATATAGTTGAAAGTTTATTACATTTATTTAAAATATAATTTTCATCTTTACATAATTATGACAACAATACAACTTAAATTTGAGGTGTAGTGGAGCTGGAGTGGAGAAGAGTGACGCTCCGGCACTGGTTTTAAGGGTTAGGAGGCACTTTGGCTGATCAGCATACAATATAATTTCCTCTGGAAATTATACTTGTTTGTCTTTAAATATGGACGCATGAAACTTGTCTTTTCACTCTCAATTGGTAGTAATATAAAGTTAATTAAATTGATGCTAGTTACATTAGATGGATGTCCCTTTCATGGGTGAAAGGTGTTCAAAATCGTAAGTTTATGACATGATGTTAAGACTTACCATTAAAACCGAAGATATAACATTGTTATTTTAAAAGGTAGTGGTGGAATTTTATTTCGAAAGAAGGTAGAGGAGGGGAAAGGAAAAGTAACAAAAATGTTTTACGAACTTTATACCCTCCCCTCTCCCAGGTAATGTTAAAATTATTGAATGTTTCTATAAATTAATTATAGTGATCACTGTTTGGAGAACTTTTGAAAACATCATGGTCTAAGGGGTTCGCTTGTAGAGAGTGCCAATACACCCAGCACCTGAAGGATGAGAGACTTTGCTGACATACAATCTGAAAGATTCCTTTGTTTTTTTCCATAGAATTTCACCACTGCAAAGTCTCCAGGAAAAAGAGAAGTACCATTAGGGCCACTTGAGGCAGTATCAGCTTCTTCCTCTTCAGACGAGATGTTTGAGTCTTCATCACTCTCTCGGAGGGAAAAGTTAGAGCTATCTGATGATGAATCTACCAGAACTCTTTAGGCCTTATTTTTAGAGCTAGTAGAACCATTGGGGGTAGATAAAGAATGTTCAGGTTCCTGGTCTACTGGGCCTGTAACATCTTTAATGTTAACATCAGTTAAACCTATGCTTTTACCTGGAAAAATGTCAATTTTTGTTCTTTTCTTTTGAGGTTTGGGCAATTCATCAGTTGATGCTTTTTCATTAGTTTCCTTTGATTTATCGGTGTGAGGCAGCATCGTCAGTACTTTATCTCTACAGAGAGGCACTATTCCGGATTTCTTGAAACCAGCAATGACATTTCCCTCCTTCAGCATGTCACACAACTTCTTTAGAAGACCAGGGAATCTTGTCTTTGGGGATTGTTGGCTCGGTCCTGCCTGGTTATTTTTTCTATTCTTCAAGAATTTCACATCAGAGAATTTTTTATTTCACAGAAAAATGCAACGTCCAATGGCTGCGTCAAGTAAGTCAAATTGCTTGGTAGAAATATATAACTAACGTTGCTTTCTGAGCACATTTTTATTGTTTCCAGTGATAGATGAGTTGCCAAATTTGCCCCTATTAGAAACGTTTTCCCATAAAGATTTCTTAAATAAGGGAGAGCCACAGCTTCTTCTCAATCTTCAAAACAGTAGGAGTTGAACCATCCAGACTTGGTTCTTGTTATATGGGGAGTTTTTGGGGCCCCCCTTCCTCCAGCTCTGGTACAAGTATTGTGCCTTGTATACAACGTAAGGTGGCAATATGGTCCCGTCTCCTGCAGCAGCAAACATCACGGAAGTGAACGCTTTCGTCGAGTTCATAACCGGCTCGGGGTTCTTACTTCCTCTTTGTGTGATAACTTTATGCCTTCCGGGATCATCGTATAGATTTGTCTCGTCATAGTTTATTGTGTTTGATGGCAAGACGTCTTTGAGCTCCTCTTCAAGTCTGTCAAAACATGGTTTAATAACTTCTGGAGTTATTGCAGCTCTGCTTCTTTTTTATGTTTTGGCACATTCTCATCGATAGAGCATTTTTATGGCGTTGCAAAAAGGATTATACAAAATCTCGACCAGGCATATTGTCCTTAACTTGCCTAACAATCTTTCCCTGATGTTCTAAAAAAATCCTTAACTATGATCTTCAATGTAAATGAATCAATGGGGTAACCCCACTCTGCACATATTTGTAGTCGATCTACAAGAAGCTTTTACCCTAGTGAAGTTAAGGCAGTTTGTCCACCATGGTTTTTCACTTGGTAACCTTGCTTCCAATATCTATATAGCACGCTGTAATGATCATCATGTTTTCCCGCTGCTTTCCTCACACTGAGCCCTCCTTGCAAGTCTTCAACAGCCATCTTACTTTTCTCTGCTGAGTGGTTTTTACAGTGCTTCCCACTTTCAAGATTGGGCTTGTAATTGCGAGTCAGGGTAACATTTAAATCTAAAATAAAAATAATAGTGATGGGGTCAGTAAAAACACTGTGTTTCTATTCTCCCCACACATTCCAAACTGTGAAGTTGAAGTAGAAAAAAATCCTCGCAATAAATGTATTAAAAATATGAATGAGTTAAACATAAAAATAAAATGTTACAATACTTTATGTTTCAATACACATATGTTTTTGCTGAATTATCCTAAATGGTTTGGTACTTATAACAAAAGTTTTTTGAGTGCCAAATTACAGACAAATTTTATCTCAACTTGAGAAGATGAATGCATATACTGACAGTGTTGCCAACATAACCAAACAAAATTTCCTTAATTATATGTTGGATGACAAACTTAAGAAAACAAAAAAACTTACTATTTTTTTTGGTTTGTTTCTTTGTCAGCTGTTTTCTAAAAAATATCAAAGTTTTGTTACTAGTCACCCCACTGTTTCTATCCCCACCATTTGGGAAAAACCAGAATCAGTGCAATCCATGTTCCTTAAAGCACCATCTGGAATCAAACTAGGGACTCTGAGACCTATAGTTGGCCTCCTTTATTCCTTATAAAAAGCAGATTTTTCACACCCAACTCTTTATTTGCATCCCAGGTGATGTGAGGACCCTGAAACTGCAGTCTGACAGATCACAGGTGACCGGCAGAGATCCGCCCAGATGCCAGCTGTTGCAGAAGTCGCAGCTGACCCTAAAACCAACGAGACCCAACCTAAACAGCAACAGTAGGAATTAATCTCATAAAGTATAAGTCAAGGTCGTATGTTATAGAGAAGTGATTCCCAAACTTTCACCAGTTGCGGACACTTTGGAGGCCATAGTCCAACCGACATACC
>CABFVX010000153.1:0-84477 GCA_902151425.1 Timema shepardi | reverse complement strand
CTTACAGCTTTTAGAAAAATATTTAATAAAACCCCGAAGGTAATCTAAATGAAGTCATAACAAAGGAAAATAATGGTTTATAAAAGTCCATGGCATCATATTAAAATCCATATTAATATTTTCATTAGGCTAACTATTATCAAAACATTATTTTATGATTAATAAAACTCAGTGGTATTGTTACATATGCGCTGATCGACTTTGAGTACCTCTGGAGGTATGTGTACCACAGTTTGGGAAACAATATATATAGAAGGAGAGAGAGGGTGCATGAATGAGTGAGAAAATGGGAGAGAGTGAGAGTGAGTGAGAGAGTGCAAGAGAGTGTTATAGTGAGAGAGAGTGAGAAAGAGAGAAAGAAAGAGAGAGAAGCATTTATTAGGTGACCCAGCCCTAAAACTTAAATATATAAAAAGAGTAAAGGCCATCCAAGATTTAATACTTTTAAAGCAACAAAACTTAAGTTCTGGTTTTGGGCTAGAGAGCTCAAAGATGCTAATTTTAAGTTATGACTTACAGCCACAAAATATTGGCAAGTAGAATTCAAGTAGTTTAAAATCTATTATGTTCAGATCTCAGTGTACTCATAAACTGAGTGTGGTATATGTATTTTACATCCATTACTGTTTCCAGCCTATGGCCTCGGTCAGTTTTTCCAGTTTTTTTAATTCAAGCCATATATTTTCCAATATCGGCTTGCTAGTTTTGTTGTAGCTTCATAAACCTTATAATCTGACTTGTGATAAGACAGGCACAACATCCAGTCCCCGGCCGTTAATTCATTACTATGAAAGGGTAAACCCATATTTCACCAATTATACATTTTTCCGCCATGCCGAGAATCAAACCCAGAGTCCTTAGCTCAGTTTACAGACACACTATTGACTGAGCTAAGGTTTCGGATTGGTATATGTATGGAAATAATAACTGAACTTGGAATTCATTAAAATGTACAATGACAACATTCAGAAATAGTTCTTAGATTGTATAAAGATTAGTGTAATAACATATAAATTATCTGTACCAATAATGCATTGAATTTATCATATGTGGTTGTTATTTTCCCTGTCAGTAACACTATAATTTCAGAATGTGGCCCGGATCGATTTATGCATGACTGTTCTGGGAGTTGTGAATACATATTAGGAGAACAGTACTCTAACTGTTCCCGCGTGACACTTTGTCAGGCCAACGATGGAGTCAATACTGAGTGTTCCTGTAGTCCTGGATTTGAAGGGGATGAGTGCCAAAATAGTAAGTTTTTATATAATGGTGGAATTTACATTTCAATAAAATTCAAATTATTTTACTTGCTTTTTCCTTAGGAAAAAAAAAATAGTTTTAGGATAATAATAATCCTTTATTTAACATTTGTATTGACAAGTAAAAGTTTGGTCAAACTCGATGATGCATTATAAACATAGAGTGGCAAAGGAATGGGAGGGTATAGGAGTAGATTTTACCCCCCCCCCCCCCCACAATTTTGGGGGGGGCATGATTTTTGTTTNCCCCCCCCCCCAAATAATTGAGGAGGCTAAATGTATCATTTTTACCTTTACAAAATAATATAATAAAACTTTTAGATAGTTTAAAGATCTTGTTGCAGCAAGATACCAAGCTCACACTAGGTTAACATAATAATAATAAAAAAAAGTGCTTGGAGCACACACTGAAGAGATTTTGAAAATTCTGATAGTGATACCAGCTACATCAGCTAATGCAAGAAGAAGTTTTTCAATACTTGGACCATAAAAAACTATCTTCTCTCCATGATGAGGCAACGTAGACTAAATCCCCTGTGTGTGCTGAATGCTTACTCTGAGAAGCTAATAAACAACCTTGAAATTGTAAAACTATTAGTTAGTGGTTTTATAGCTAAGTTACGAATATAGGACAAAGGTGTTTAGAAACCTACTTTAATTTTTAGTGTTTCATAATTTTTAGATGTGCTGCATCAGATTTAATTTTTCTTAATTGGTTTTATGTGTATTTATTCTAATGTTTGGCATGCCTAAAATAAATGAAAAAAAAAAGCACAATGGGATTGTTAAATATTACATTTTCCTGACCTTTTTTAATCCCAAAATTGCTATTATCTATAACAGCACATGAATATATTCACCCCATCCCTCCTTCACCCAAATAAAAATGTTCCTGTGCCACTATAAAAACGCTTAGTGGCATCACTTTTTAAAATTATATTGGCGATTAATTTAACATAGAAACTCTTATCTGTTCATGCATGGGAAACAAATGCTACATATTATTTAAAAAGGTGTAATGAACTGTAAATAAGAAAAAGTCATAAGAAATATTGCACCAGTTTTTAAACATTGTTCTTGACATTTTATAATTTCAACCAACTAGTGCAAAAAGATAGCCTTAAAGATATCTGGTACCAAGAAAAATATATTTTGTGAATACAGTATTGTCATTGGCTTTATTATTGAGGGAACTTATGCCTTTACATATAAGTCCAGTATTTATAATCTTAAAATAACAGTACAAATGTATTTTCCTTCATAAACGCTCTGTTATAGATTAATAGTGTTTTGAATATATGATGTACAAGACATGTAAAATATGACTTACAAAATCATTTCAGTACAATTTTAATGGAAAATATACAGTTTATTTTGGAAGAAAACCAACACTTATGCAAGTAATTGTGAGTACATAAATAGCATAGCTTAGAAAATTGAAATGATCTTTAGGTTTTGGCTGTAGCTGCATCAATGACCATGTTCATAAATTGAAATATGACATGTGGACATGGGATTCCGGGTTCAATTGTTGTGTCCAGGTGTCATTTTTCAAATTATGAATACAAAATTTATTGACAGAATAATTATCAAAAAAATACATTACTAATCCCGTCAAAAAAAATTATATATATATACTTATTTGATGACAATAGCACAAATACATTTTGACCCTGAAATTCTGGGTACAGTAACCTTAGAATTGCACTATATATTTTAGTAATATTGTTTGAAATTGTGTTCCATTATTTACATAATTAAAATACTTATGAGGTATTTTAACTGAGCCTTTAGTCAATTTGCTGACATAATTTTCTGTTTTAGAATGTATATCAAAAAAGTATGGGCAAGGGTGCGCCAGTGATTGTGGAAGCTGCAGCGGATTAAAGAGTTGCCACTACATCACTGGATTTTGTTCTGATGGTTGCCAACCAGGGTACGCTACGGTTTACTGCAACACTAGTGAGTTTCTGAGAGTACAATCTTTATAGAGTTATGACTACAGGAATAGGGAAAGACACTTAAGTTGGTATGTCCTTAATGTGGTTATAGAGCCTCCTTTCAAGCAATTAATGATACAGTTCTTTTTCAAATTTGGTGAAATAGTTGAAATTACTATGATTTTGAAGAGTTAGGTTTAACTTAGACCCACTGCAAGAAAGTTTTCTCAACTTTTCTCTAGATGAGTGTTGGTAAATTTCTTCACCATATGTGTGCGTGCATGTGAGTGTGTATGTATAAATATATACTTTTGGGAAATCATTTATGTTAAATTTGATACTCTGCAGAAAATATAGAGCTATTCATACGTGAGTTAAAACAGGTAAGGAAATTAGGTTGATTTCTTAATTAAATGATTATTAAGTCTTTTGTTTTTAAAATAAAAATTGTTTCAGTGAAGATTAACTGATAGAAATAGGACATTATAATAATACAGCTTATTCTTTTCAGCTTTCCCAATTTTAAACGCTGCACCAGAAATTCTCTCAGTCTTTTCCAAAAACATGACAGTCAAAGTGAGATTGCATAACTTTAGAGGGCAGGGTGAGCCTAAATATTACCAATTGCAATACAAGGTAAAAATATTTGTACAGATATAGAGTATGTTGAAGAGTTCTTTCATTAAATCACAGATGTGTTCTCCACTAAATATTTGATTGTGAAGGGAATGTAAAACCTACACAAATTCATTAGTTTTATATCAAATTATATGATCTATGTCACCTAAATAAAATGTACAGCTAAAAAATCTTTAATGCTTTATTTATTTTGTGTGACTATAAACAAACATACAGTAGTTTAGTTCTACTTAGTGGCATACTTACTGACATAAAAAGGTGGTTAGAGTTTGTAGCAAAGCTCTAATTTCAAAGAAACAGCACTAGTAATCACATGATTCAATCATGGAAACTTTAAAATTTCAGTAAGATATTATGAATGAATAATGCGCTAAAAACCAAATACATTTAGCTTGCCCTAAATAAGAATAACATTTACTGCAGGTTGAGTTTGCCAGGATGTGGATGAAATCTACCAAAATGCTCGTGACGAATGAAGATATCACAGTGGTTCAGTTGCTCAACTTGGAACCCCTAACTAATTACCATGTGCGGGTAGTACTCTTCGACATGGAAGACAACAGCTATGAAGAGAATGATGTACCTGATGCCATTGCTACCACTATATGCGAGGGTACATATTTAGTTTAAAATGGTTTTGTATTAACAACCGTGTAGTAACTGTATTAAGATTCGGATGGACATCTAGAAGTTTTGCAAATCTCTCTTCCAAGTGGTATTATGTTCTATCATCTCACTAAAGGTGTGCTACTGTAGTAGCTAGGGCAGTGTCATCACACCATCCCCTCTCACCCCTCCTATACTTCCCCTCCTTTCAGAGTGTCCTTGCATTCAACTGTTACGCCAGGCCTCCACCACCACCCCCAATCCATTCTCCTCATTGTTTACTACTCAACAAAAGACAAGCCATCACTGATGTACTCTCCAAGGAGTAGTACCAAGTTTTGAGCCGCATCTCGGGGTTTCATAGAATGAATGATGTCCAAAGTCAAAGGACAAAGAATCAAACCCCTCTCAAAGTATAATTTTTCTGAGTTACCTTAAGTCACATATAGGGACCCTCCAAATAACCAGTAAAGTCTGAATTTTTTAGAAAATACCACAATATAATACGGGGTTGACCCTCTCAGTGGCAATGGAATTTAATTGGTTTGGGGCGGGTGGGGTGTGGGGATTATAAAAAGAACATTAAGGTAAAATTACATATATAAAAAAGGTACAAAGAGATTTAATTACTTAACACATATTGAATTAATTGTTTATAAAAGATTATTTAAAATTTTAGTTCCAGCCATCCCCAACAGATCGCCCGCCACCTTATTCCCGAACTACTCCTAATTTAAAGTTTGGCCACCAGGCTTCGTCACTCATCACTATCAGTAACGTCAAGGTCGATAGAACTTAGGTCCGATTATAATCAAC
This sequence comes from Timema shepardi, assembly GCA_902151425.1. Lineage (NCBI taxonomy): Eukaryota > Metazoa > Arthropoda > Insecta > Phasmatodea > Timematidae > Timema > Timema shepardi. Next base: position 79,214 of record CABFVX010000153.1, on the reverse strand, counting down.
AGTACACTACTAGATAAAAAATACCCCATGCTCCTGCGATTTTTCACAGTTCCGGAAAAATCCTAGAAAGTAAGCGGTATTTTTGCATTTTTCTCAGTCCTTCAATTCCACCTTAATCCATCTTGATATGCATATTCATACAGTAGTAATTGTACCAGGGGCAGCATAAAGCCCTCCCGAGTTGAAGGTGGCTGCGTTATCTGAAAGTGCACAATATTAATTGATCACATATATGTAGCTGATGATTTCCATACATCCATCACAGACTCTGCCTTAAAATATGGGTGACGAATAACCTTGGGCACGAGATGACTCATGGATAGCTCGGTGGTTAGTGGAATGGTGTACTAAGCCAAAGGTTCTGGGTTCGATTCTTGTGTTCAGGTGTAATTTTTCAATCTAAAAAATATAATATTGATATAAGGTAAAACTACATCATGGGGCCTGCATATTAAATGTCGAGCTTTTATAGTCTTGTTTGTTGGTAACGAGGAAGTTGGGGTTAGAATCCTGGTTGGGTGTATTAAGGTGATTTTTTTCTCAATAATTTTCCACTCTTTGTCCACAAACATGTAGATCCATTTTCTCTCTTCCCTACTTCATTAGAGTAATTGATCAGGAATATTCTAATGTTGATTTATCTCTATCTCAATATCCAACATATTCAAAAGAGATTTTATCATCGATGTTGATAATGTAATTTTGACGTTATACTTAGTTTAATAAAGTTAAGTTGGTAAACTATAATTATGTTATATAGCTAAACTATTATATGTGTGTGTGAATTATGGTCCCGTACCAATAATAATGTTTGATAAGATCTCTCAATGCTCTTTTTGATCTTATTGTTCATCCTTCAAAAGTAACTAGTCCAACATGAACAAAAAGGGCATACTAAGGGCATGATTAATTATTATGATTCCTTTTAAGAGTCAATTTACTTCCACTGAAAAAGTCTAAACTGATGCTAATATTGCTTTTATCTGCAGATATTGAGCTGAAACCACCAGTTCCGGGTTCACACACCATCACGCTGAGTTGGAATGTAAGTTTTCAATAATTAAAAATAATTTTGGAATAGTGAACTTTTATTTGTGACATAAAGAGCGCTGGTTATTAGAGGGATATGCTATATAATCTAAAGAGATTGGATGAGGGTGAATTTAAAGAAATGAACTTACATCAGCATGAAGAAATAATATAACAATAGTCCCTACCATGGATATCCCCTCTCCTCCTTTTCCATTACACATGACCAAGGATCTGACCTTGACTTCCCTTATCAGAGCCAAGCAAACTTGTGCACACCTAGCTCTACTGGCCACAAGTTAGTGTATAGTCCAACTTTTATATGAAGACACAAAATATACTAGATCTCTTTCTAGGTTTTCCTACATAAAGACATGTAATTTGCATCTGTCACTTTCGGTAGCTAGTGACAATACCTATAAAATAACTCTAATAATATTGTAAAATGCTATCAAGTCTTGTGAGGACAAATGAGGAGCTATTTGAATAAATAAGTAGCAGATCCGGTCCAGAAAACTGAGATTAATGACTGGAGGGCTCATTGTGCTGACCACAAGACACCCTTTATCCACAAATGTTGGCACTATCATCGCTTACGGTGGCAGCCTCTCAGTCGGTATAACTCGCTTGTGGACTCACACTATGGAGTTTTTTTTATCAATGATGACATAACAAAAAGTTTATATTTTTTAAAGCTTTCTTCCTACCAAAATCCTACTATATGTATGCGTTATCGCTTCACATTTCAGTTTCAAAGAGAGGTTAAAAAACTGCTACTTTTAAAAATAGTTTTAGACTGGTAAAGAGTAAGTTTTTGTAAAAGTGGAAAATCATAGGATAGATGATAAGTTGTGGAGGATAAGAGGGTAGTTGGGAGAAGGGAGCTGGGTGTGATGGGGTGGATATTTCCATTCGTAGTTTATTCTAGAGGTTTACTGATTCTGTAAAACTGATTGCCGATACCGATTGTTTCAAATAATTGTTCATGCTACGATTATTTACACTGATTAGTCCCGATTATCAATTATTTATTAGTAACTATTGGGAAATATGCTTAAGAGAAAGATAACAGTTAATGTAATTTTTAATTAATTTTTGCATAACCGACGATTAATCTTTGCATAACTGGCGAAAGTTGGAAATAGATTGTTAGCTTTATCAACAATATGAACTTATATTTCTTTATCTGGTTATGTAATCTTTGCATAGTCCACAACCCAGATGCAGTTTGTATATAAGAGATTTTCGCTATTTTGATCAAACTCCTAGGTACTTGGAAAATTTTGCTTTAAGTTTTACTTAAAAAAGTGATTAATCAGCATAATAATCACCGATTATGATTAATTGCCACGATAACAATTCATCGGTATCCACATCAGTACAACCCTATTATTTTCCTCCTCTTGGTACATCATGAGGCACTAGATTATTTCGTATAAGCTGTGAGTAGACATGTAACACTAAAAATATGTTATATACTGGTTTATTTTATGTTTTTGAATAAGGGGACATTCATGTTCTTAGGGTAATCATCAGGGTTAAAAAGTTTTTGGCTGGAGGAACTAACTCATTTTTAACGCCCAAGTAGCTTGGATAATGTTTCCTTGGAACATTTGGCCCGGGTATGATATATTCTAAAGAAGAGGATAGCAATGACCGTTATATCTCTGCAGGTGAAGGAAGAAGGGTCAAACTGCCCAGTGGACCAGTATATCATAGAACTGTCATCATCTGACCAAAGTACAAGACAGTCGCGACTGTACAGATCTGATCCTACAGTGCTGACAGGGCTAACACCGTTCACCAACTACAGTGTGGTGTTGAAAAAATACACAGATAAAAAAAGTGTGCAGCTTTATCAGAGTAATGTCTTCACTCTGCAAGCAGGTAAGTCAACACAACTTCAGTTAAAGAACTAGTGTCAAGGTGTGCTAGTTACCAGCAACCACAGTTTTAAGTAAGAGTGAATATTAAATACAATGTACTAATTGTAATTAATAAACAAATAAAAATAAAAACACTAACACATATTTACACACATTTCCATATTTCGATACTATTATAACATATTACTCAGGAAGTAGTAGTAGTAAAACTACTTCCTGAGGAAGATGTTATAATCGCATCAAAATATTGAAGTGTGTGTAAATATGGGTTAGTGTTTTTATTTTTATTTGTACACTATTATTTTTGCTACTATTCTATCATTTTATTTATTAGTTATTTTAATGATTTTGACTGATGCACTTTTTTTCGTATATATAATGTACTAGTATTGACTCACACTTGTCAATAAAAATAAATGAAATGTATCAAGTCTAAACAAGATTGAATACAAACACAGTGGTAACTCTGGAATAAGTATGTGTGATATTCCACAATGAATATTGAGAGTAGCAAGAACAAGATATAAGTAAATTGTCTGGTTAAATTGTGCAGGTTAACAGATGTTTGACTGAGCCAGTGAGCTCGATAAAGTAATTCCCCCTCCCCCCCCTTTTTTTTATAACCGCGTTACTACCTGTTCAGGCTACATGATATTTCCCACTGTTGCAAGTCACTTTGTGTCAAGGTAGAGGAAAACTTTCCCCCTTCCTCCCTCAAGCACTAGCTATTCATTCCTTTTAATGTTTGTCTACATTTGCTTGGATGCAAAATTGGCCTCCATTTAGGAAATACTATCCTCAATATACCCAGCAAGATTCAAACCACCAACCTCCCTGTCACCGGCAAACCAGACTAGATAAACTTGATGTTTCCTTGCATGCTCACTGGTTCAAATATGTTCTTCTATTGTGTGAGTAGCCTTGAGTTTGTGCTATTACACCCCCTTCTTTTCCAGGGAGGAATAGCTACAACAATGAAGATGTGTCTTTCCTAGCACTACTCAGTAATAAGTAAATATAAAATGATTGCATATTTATAATCAATAGACCCAGCTCTTGAATTAAATAGTGGTTGTATTTTTTGGAAATGGCTTAATAATTAGAGAATGCATCAATCATAAATAAATACATCACAATAGATCAAGAAAACATGAAAGTGTTGCATACAAACTAATTAATTCATCTGCTTTCTTATTTTAAATTGTAATCATTTGTAATTTTCAGTGATAAATAAATTACAAATAATAAATTCAACTAGAATATCACTCAACATGACAATGGTTGACGAGAAAATAGGAATATATCTTTCCCTTAAACAATTGCTATGTCAATGGCAACTTCTTGCTCCTCTGCAGCAACCAGACCATACAAATTCTTCAGCGAGATTTTTTTAATTGGAAAATTCCAAGTAAGTCATGGCATAAATTTGAAAATATAACCTTCATGTGTGTCGATAAATCTGTGCAAATCGAGAGCTGGTGAATTGTTAACCAGGGTGTAGATATTGACTGTTTGTAAAATTGTTGATTGTTTTGAAAATAAGTGGTAAACAAATTGATGTATTTGTGTAAACTTGTGTTATAGCTCCTGGTCCAATTGGAAGCTTGGAAGTGATTTCAACCTCAACAACGAGCTTGAATATTCAGTGGGACAAACCTGAGCAGCCTAATGGAATTATCTCACACTATAATATCAGCTACAGGGTGAGAGCTTTATTACAATTGCTTTTAAACTAACACTAAAGGTAACTTTAGGAACTATGTATTTTATTTTAAATGATAGCTTAATATATTTACACACACATTTTAGGACATGGAACTATGGTTCATATCATCATACACATAGTTAAAGCCCTGATACCATAGCTCACACTTACTCATCTAACAATGTCTTTTGTTTCTAAGGTTAAGCTTAAATAAAAGAGGAAGGGAAAGTCCCGTTACCATTGTAAAGGGCAACATCCCTGAACCACAGACAACCCTTGTTAAATAACTTTGTTTTACAAAGTCTATAATGTGACAACTAGTTAGTAAGTGAATTACAATTACAATTTTCCTTTACACACAAATGATTTTTCCTTTAAATATTATTTAAAAAAATTGACAAACACATGATCCCAAGATGGAAATTTGCACAAATGATGTTAAAATATTCAAGTTCATGTTTTATTTCGTTCAAATTTGTCTAAAAATGAGGTTTTTTTTTAGAAATTAAAGTTCAAAAATTTCATGGTATGACATTGAAAACTAAAAATTGGTTTAGAATAGTTATGTTAGGTATCATAAAAAAGTTTTATAAAATAAGCTACAAAATTGTTTTTTTCACCATTGTTCTATTTAATTTCTAGTTCGAGCAATAACTTATTTTGTGATTGCATGTGAGCATAAAATTTAGATTTTTTTTAGATTTCAGAAGGCTATAGGCCTACTTAAAAACTACTGCAGATAAAAATGTGAAAAATTTGATTTTTTATTATTTTTGGGGGTAGATTAAGTGAGCCAATGAAAGTTCAATACATGCTGGCTAGTGTCCAATAAAGACCTCAGGCACTAGATGTGTTGCCAAACCAGCAACTAAGTTTAAATTACATGGCAATAAAGACAACAACAAATTATTTTACTTTAGTTTTGGACGGCAGTGAGATGGAAAACCATTTTAAGTTTTGCATTTTGGATATGTGTGTGTATGGTCAAGGAGAGATGGGGAGGAGGTTAAGGTGGGTCTGATGCCCCTGCAGTCAATTTCCTTCCAATCTTGTATTTGGATAAGTGCTTAAGAGCATGTGTAGATGAAATATATATATAGCATAAATATATTTCAGGATAAAATATTCGATATGATATATTCATAATAGCCATCATATGATAGATAATGTATTTTTCTTGCTGTACTTTAATATTATTTTATGCATGCTAAGGATGATTAGCTCTTAGAACCACAATCACAAAGCTTTAAATCACTTGCATAATACCTCACCAACTTCTGTCCCATATCAAGACTTGAAAAAACTTTGAAACCACCAAGATTTGAACTAACAAGGTACCTACCTACCGTATCTATAAAGTTGAGGCACCTTATAGCAAAACTTTTGTGATATCACCCAAAGACTAGGCCTTTATTTGATTGAAAAAACAATAAAACTATTGAAAAAAAAACTGGTGTTATTTTTAAATCATAGTCGGGGGGGAAAACTCCATTATTTTTACCATGAGTACAATGAATATCTTGAATTAAATTTAATTGTATTACTAATATATGTTTTTCTTATATTAAGTGTCTAACTGTGCTATTTTTATATCTTTTGCAAAGCACAATGGCTACCTGGGATGCACTGTGGCTGCAGGAGCTATCAATGATCAGTCAAGAGGCACATTCCGTGTGAATGCGACAGAGCTCCATATACAGAATTTGACCCCATATTCCCGGTACACCATCATGGTCATGGGGTACACAGTGGCCTATGGGCCATCCATTATGAAGAGTGTTGAAACTGACCAGACAGGTATTAGCTATTGATACAACTCTTTTTTGTGAATTGTGACTTACTACCCATTCAGGCTATCATCATACTTGCAGTAATAGAGTAGGGATGAAGAAGGTAGAATTTGGAGGAATTATACCCTAATTTGTGCGGAGGGAGAGTGAGAAACCTTTTAGGAAAATACACCTTTAGTACACCCGACCAGTATTCAGGCCCCAATCTCCTCGTCATCAGAAATCAATAGTTGTAAGACTGATGCCTTAAACCAGTGGTTTTCAGCCTGGGGGGCGAGAGTAATATTCAACGAGAGCATGGAAGGCCCATAAAAAATACTGCAAAACGTATTTTAACAAGTGTAAAAACAGAAATTTTCAATAATCAGCCATCAGTAAACTACTATTAATTTTAGAACTAGAATCAAAATAATGATTTTGGCTGTATGCCCTGGTACAGTCAAACATAACAATAGACAAACACACACGGAAACAAAGTAAATTATAAAACCCACTATTTTGAGTTCAGAGGTACATAAAGCATCAAAATCCATCATAATCTAGAGGTTAAAAATTTTCACAGCTACATTAATTTCTATAAATAATAAAGTAAAAATGATGAAAGTAAAAGTGTTTACCTGCTTTAAGTAATCTTAAAAGCAAACTAAAGATGAATAACCATAATTGTAGAATGCAAATATTAAACTAGGTGTATCCAAAGACCCATAGTTATTCATCCAAACTTTTATTACAGTTATGTGTCAGCCTGGTTTTTATTTTCAGAACTTCCTGAGGAAACACCCGTTTTAGTGAATGACTCCATCAAAATATATCCTTTCTCAATATACTTTCGTTGGAAACCAAGCCAAGACTGCAAAGACATTAAAGGGATTATATCCCAGTATAAAGTCATTGTTGATGGCTTAAGTCCTTGGAGTGAAGGGACAAGGAAGGAATATTCGTCTAATACAGCGAGGTTCGACTTCAAGGATGCAATCCCCTACACCAAGTACAACATTTATATACTTGCAATGCGACCAAGTGGTAAAGTCAACTTGAACAAAACGTTGAACATCACTCTTCAAACCACTGAGTACAGTAAGAAGTTTGTATGTGTTTAATGGAATGATATAAAGTAAGAAGTTTGTATGTGTTTAGTGAAATGATATACAGTAAGAAGTTTGTATGTGTTTAGTGAAATGATATACAGTAAGAAGTTTGTATGTGTTTAGTGAAATGATATACAGTAAGAAGTTTGTATGTGTTTAGTGAAATGATATACAGTAAGAAGTTTGTATGTGTTTAATGGAATGATATAAAGTAAGAAGTTTGTATGTGTTTAATGGAATGATATAAAGTAAGAAGTTTGTATGTGTTTAGTGAAATGATATACAGTAAGAAGTTTGTATGTGTTTAGTGAAATGATATACAGTAAGCAGTTTGTATGTGTTTAGTGAAATGATATACAGTAAGAAGTTTGTATGTGTTTAGTGAAATGATAACCAGTAATGAAGTTTGTATGTGTTTAATGGAATGATATACAGTAAGAAGTTTGTATGTGTTTAATGGAATGATATACAGTAAGAAGTTTGTATGCGTTTAATGGAATGATATACAGTAAGAAGTTTGTATGCGTTTAATGAAATGATATAAAGTAAGAAGTTTGTATGTGTTTAATGAAATGATATACAGTAAGAAGTTTGTATGTGTTTAGTGAAATGATATACAGTAAGAAGTTTGTATTTGTTTAATGGAATGATATACAGTAAGAAGTTTGTATGTGTTTAATGGAATGATATAAAGTAAGAAGTTTGTATGTGTTTAATGGAATGTTTAATGGAATGATATACAGTAAGAAGTTTGTATGTGTTTAATGGAATGATATAAAGTAAGAAGTTTGTATGTGTTTAATGAAATTATATACAGTAAGAAGTTTGTATGTGTTTAATGGAATGATATAAAGTAAGAAGTTTGTATGTGTTTAATGAAATGATATACAGTAAGAAGTTTGTAGGTGTTTAATGGAATGATTTACAAATCATTTAGATCTGTAAAAGTTGTGCCCCTTTTCACTAATGTACAATGCAATTAATAAGAGTGCTTTTATAGAGAACAGAAAGGATTAATTTGTAGTTTGCTGGTGGATTACTAAGAATAACCCAACAATATGTACAGCAGAGCATCAATAATTCAGACATCAAAAATCTGGATCACCAAGGAAAAAAATATTATTTATAAAAATAACCACAGTGGTATCAATATTTGAGATTCCAATAAAGCAAGAAACAAAGCCTAGCATATATGTGTAAACCTCTTATATCAGGGGTGACAGTATATGCCAAATGGAATGCGGGAGGGGCGGGGAGTCACAACGGTTGTCAACACACACTGCCCCCCTAGCAGTCAGTTTTTGTTCCGTTAGTTTGAATGGTCAGAGTTGTTATGTGTTCTTCTTGGTCATACTGTATTTTGCAGTATTTGTGCTTGTAATTTCATAGTGTACTGTTCTGTACAGTATTTTTGAATTTCCGATTCAAAATGGTATCAGAAGATTCCCGTAAGAGAAAACTTAATTTTTTTTACTATTGAAACTGTATTTTCAAAAATCTGGTCAAATCAATAATCTCATTTGGATCGATCCCCAATTACTATGAGTTATTGACACTCTACTGTGTGTGTAAAACTTCAAAACTTTGACTTGGCTTTAAACAAATATCAGCTCTGATGTCGTTCCGAAAAAACAGTTATACCCTCGAAGCTTTACCAATACAAATAATGACGGCTAAAATACTCAATTTGAAGTCAATTATTGTCCATTTGAAGCTTTTCTATACATTACAAATTAATATTCACATGAAACAACCTTAAGTGATTTGCATGTTGTGACAGTAAATCAATTTATCAAATTAGAAAGAAATAAACAAACAATTGTGCTATAAAATATTTTTCAAGTGATTTTACTGCAAAAAGCTATAGCCTACAAATAACCACAATATAACATTTTTTCTGAAAGAGTTAACAAAAAAACACTCAAACATTGATTAAAATTTGAGAATATTTCATATATTCGATTCAAATTCACTCTGAATTGAAAAAGTAGGTATACTTCACACACCCTTACCAAGCAATAATAATTACAATAGATAATATGTTAATTTGGAGAGTTACAATAGACATACCATTAGTTAAACCAACAATAAAATTTCCCATTATCAATGAAAAATTCATATTAATAAAATTACATTTAACATTATTTCTCATTGAGACCCATGTAAAGACAAACTTTGGGTTCTGTTTCGAAGGTGTATTTTACTATAAATAGTTATGAAATACATTTTAATTTTTTTTTTTCCTTGTGACGTAGCATATTGGAATAAAAAAAACAAAAGAACATTGTAAAAACCACTTTTATTCATCCCTTTTGTTGAAACTAAAGTACCATGGGCCTTATCATATATTCATGCGCACACACATTCTATGGAAGTGTGCAAATATAGTGTATTTTTAATACAAATCATAAGACCACATGGGTGTAGGGAGATTTTAAATTTGGGGGAGGGGAATTTCAAAATCATAAATTTAAGACTTTATGTTAAAACATTTTTATTTTATACAATAGTAATGAAACTTTATTTGTGTAAGACAAAACTAAGGTGGGGGGTGGAGCTAAGTATAAAAAAGTTTTTAGGAACTTTCTACCCTCCTCTGCATCAATTAAATTTAGAAAAATGAATGCTTTGAGAAGCTATTTGTAGTGAGCCTCATTTGGAGAATTTTTTTAAATTATACCCTTTTAACAGTTATTTAGAATAGTGCTCCCCCAGAGCTTAGGATATTCCTAGAGGTTATTAGGAGTACTCCTTTGGTGAATTATTGGAAATTGGGGGATGCTGCTAAAAGCTATTTTAGGAAGTTCTCATCAGAATTTTTTTGAATGTATTTGAAGTGATCCTCACACAGTTTTTTAATACTCTGGAAGCTATTTAGAGCGTTCTTCGATTGATTGATTGATTGTTTAAAAAAATTAAATACCTTTTAAAGCTATTTGAAGTAGTCTTGGACCAACAAATTATTAAAACTGGATGCCCTTAGAAGCTATTTGGAGTGGCCCCCTATTGGATATTTCTTTTAAAAATTGGATGACTCTCGAAGCCATTCGCTTGGAATTTTTTGAAAATTAAATGATTAAAAGTTTTTTGTGGAGTGGTACTTTCCTAGCAAATTTTTGAAAAGTAAATATTATTATTATTAGCACCGCGTCTTACTACCCGTTCGGGTTATTCGCAGAGAAAAGTAAATACCTCTATAAGCTATTCTTATTTGAGATTTGATACAAGGTCATCTTTAAGCTTCATATTAAAAACTTCACAAACTTTTTGGGGTGGGGGTGGGGGGTTCGAAAACCCCATAAACCCAATCCTTATTACACTCATATAAGACAACATCTTGGTACTTGCTATAAAATCAAAGGATCTACATAAATAGGTACACAAACATCATCTTTTTAAGTAGAGGTGAACGGGCTTAGTGTTTCCCAAAAATTAATTTTTTCTGATATTTTGTGTAGCTATGCCTACTAATTAGTACTATTTTTTGGGTGTAGATCTTAACCTAATCCGCATATTATGCTTTTATTTTTATTGAATCAATATTATTGACACGTTTGTGGTATGGAGCATGTGTGTGCATTTATATGTATATATTTTTATAAAAATATAAAATACATCTCTATAAGGAAAACCTCTTTTCGCTTTGTGAGGTATATGTATTATATTTGGAAGAAGGTATAGTAAAGATGGTTAGAAACATAAGTGAAAAGAGGTTTTCCTTATAAAGATATATTATATATTCACATCTAATGTCCTTTTCCTATGTTTGTCACTCTTTACAATTTTCCATTTTCTCCCTTTTGTGTTGTGTTTGGTTTCCTCTTTTAGGAAGTTGCGTTGAGCGTTTCACACTCCTCTCTGATGAGTTCTGATAGAATGAAACCTTGGTCAGGGGCTTGGGTGGTGACGATCAATTTTCTTTAAGAAGCAACCATTACCTCTTTGTTCAATGTAAAGTGTGAACTGTGTTCTTCTTTTCATTGTAAAAGCCATATTGTGTTCGTCCCCTTGTCTATATTTCCATACACCTTTCCTATACTTTTTTCCAAATATAATATAAAAATATATATAAATCTATAAATAATCCTTATAAATGATATTGTATATTGTAATAGCAATAACTTGTCTTAATGTGTTACTAATGAACAAATTTCAACGAGTGGAACTAAATATGATCCTCACACTAGTTATAGTTAAAAACTAATAAATTATAGCATAATGTTTTACCTACAGCCTTGGAACCAGTACGAGATCTAACAGCTTATTCAACGGGTCCAAAATGGATCTCTCTGCGATGGAAAGAGCCTTATCCCCCATATGGGAGGGTGGAGAGCTATAAGATCGAGTACAATAAACAGAGAAGTGGCACTAGAACTATGCAGATAAGGAGTGAGAGCTCACCTTGTGAGTTATGGGACAATATGATATGTGTCACATTAGAGAGCCTAGAAAAGGATAGCACATATGAAATAAAGGTTAGTCCTCGTACATGTTGACAGTTCTTGTACACAAATGACTATTTTTGGAAAGCAATGTTACTACAACAAAAATATCACAAATCACCATAAACAAACTTTGGTAGATAACAGATCAATATTATGTTGTTCATTTTGGTTAATTAGTGATTACTCAACTAGCATAGGACTATACACAGTAAAATATCTTTTTCGCCTTCACACCATAACTAACACTGCCTCTAACACAATGTTGAAGGAAAAATAACTAAAACTATAATTAGTTTTAAATAATTGATTGAAATCATAAACCCACCCTAACCTCACATAACCTTAATTTCATGTACATGTAGAAAATAAGGTTTAATAATTATCTCAATTTTTCTTTCCTTTGCTGATATCAATAAACCAGTTTTACAGAAATTTATCTTGTGTGACATATAAAATTATTTTATAATTAATATTTACAAGTTAACTGATTTTTTTATGTGTCTAAATTATAAATGTCTTCTACTTCATATCATCAATTTGATTCAAAAGTATATATTTTTCTCTCACACTTAATACTGATGAGCTAAAATGGCTTAACTAATATATATTTTGGACATATTATCTGACAGTGACAAAGGCAGTAGTGAGAATAATCGCCCCAACCAAAGAGTGACTAAGCACTCTTTATGAGTAGAGCTATACTTTATGCCTTGGGTTTTAGGCTGGAACTATATTTTGTGTTATCATATATTATACATATTAATTTTTAAATATAAGTATAAAAGACAAGGCATAGTGTGGGCAGTGTATAATTAGAGTACAGGTGGAGTAGGAAAGGCCGGCAGGAAGAGCACTTATAATATCTGCCTCGGGCTGAAATATACCTTGGGACAGCACTTTACAATATACAGTAAAAATAAATATTAGAACTAGTACTAATTACTAAACAAATATATTCTATATACCAGCCCATGAAATGAAATCAATTAATATTTGTAAATTAACACTCTTAAAACAGTTGAGATGGGACAGAACCAATTATTGTGAATGGTTTACATTTGATCAATTATAAAAGTACTAATCTATTTTTACTTTCTCTTGACCCCTCGAAGAGAGAAATATTATTATTATTGTCAAAAAAATGAACTCGAGATTTTGATAAATGTCAACATTTCATGACCCCCTAAAAATAAAAAAGTGTTTTGCGATGCTTCCTTCTACCTATCTGTATCCTGAACTAGAGCCGTTACCATTTAACCGATAGGGCTAAAACTTGGTATCCTGGATTTTAATAAGGTTTAACCAAGGGGCTTTAATAATTAGATTTCAAACCCTAAAATTAAGGGTAATTTTATGAAGGGATGAAAGAGAAAAAAAATTGATTTTCTCTAAATCTGCTTTAACAATTTTTATTAAATTGGGATTCAAGGAAATGCGAGAAAAAGCCAGTGTTTTTGCAGTTTTTATTGCAAAACTTTTTTTTTTCTAAAATAAAAATAAAAGAGTGTTCTAAAATAAAAATAAAAGAGTGTTCTAATGGAAACATAAAGTTTAATTTTCTTCACATGTTGATGTCAACAGTTCCTGAATATCCATCATGAACATAGCAGCATTAGATGAGAAACTTTTAACTGAAGAGAAAAAGTTGTCATTAAATTCCAGGACACCCTTGAAAGATATTCAATAAATTTTGAGGTTACCATGTGAAGAAAATTAAATTCTATGCTTCTATTGGAGCAATATTTTATTTATTTGGCAAAAAAAAAGTTTTGTTTTAAAAACGGAAAAAACAACACTGGCTTTTTCTTGCATCCCATTCCATCCCACCTTAAATTTAGTATTGAGCCATTTTTTAACAACACAATGAAGCAATTCTTGCTTTACAATCAAAATAACTTCAAGGGCACTTTACATAAGCAGACATTTCCAATTTTGATCATATATCTTTAACTATATTTGAGATATAAAATAACTTATCATTGTAAAGTTGTAATAGGTAATGTTAAAATTAAAAAATATTTTAATTTGGAATATATTCTTATAAAACCAAATAGTTTCTGAGTTATAAGCAACCATATATATATTTTTTGTTGTGTACTTAGAGATATGAAGTTGATTGTTTTGCTCCTTGTTGGACAAAGATGCTCCTCTTTTCTCAATGTTTCTGTAACAGTGTATATTATTACATTTTATGATCTATGGTGAACTATTTATGTAGTAGTGTATATTATTAGTTTACATATTTTACGAGTTTTTAGTAAATGTTTCTATTTTGAGATTAAAGAGAGAGAAAGAATGTGCACCGTACCATTTATTTTGCTATCCTTTCAGGTACAAGCTTTTAACAGCAACACAAGTGGCCACATTACCGTTCAGAGTACTCGCACTGTGGAAAAAGGTAATATATTTTATTCATCAATAATTTACTAGGAGATAATAAATAAAATTAATCTAATATGAACAAATTTCATAGATTTTTAATATTCATCTTTTAATTAAAAAAATAATAATTGATATTAAGATTTCACTTTTATTTGTATACATATTAGTCTATATACATCTGAGACATAGCAGTGTCATATGTTATAACCACCAGAGACATAGCAGTGTCATATGATATAACCACCAGAGACATAGCCGTGTCTTATGTTATAACCACCAGAGACATAGCAGTGTCTTATGTTATAACCACCAGAGACATAGCAGTGTCATATGTTATAACCGCCAGAGACATAGCAGTGTCTTATGTTATAACCACCAGAGACATAGCAGTGTCTTAGGCTATAAGCTTACCTTTTTTTCAGCACCCCATCTTACTACATTTTCAGGTTATACGCATATGCACTAATTACCCTAATGAGCTAGGGTTGCGTAGAGTTGAAGTTTGGAGAAAGTGTGCACATATTTGTGTGGAGGGTAAGTGGAAAAACATTTAGGGAAAACCACCCTCAGTACACCTGACCGGGATTCGTACCCCGATCTCCCAGTCATTATCAGGCTAGTCTATTGCTAGAGTGACGCCTTGGACTATGTAGCTACCAAATTAGGTTGCTATGTTTACTAAATATATTTTTTTCACATATAGCTTAAAGACGAATCTAGGCTGGACATGTTTTAGACTAATTGGCTACTTGGATCTATCATCAAACCATAGCCACTAGAAACGCAAGCGTGGCACTTATACTATTGTTTGAACAGTACTCAGTTGAACAGGGTTGGCATGCACGGGATGATACCGATGTAGCTCAGTGGGGAAAGTATGGGCGTGTTAATTCAAAGGTATTGGGTTCAATTCCTGTGTAATAAGCATCATTTTTCAACAAATTTAATTTAAATGAAGTATGATATCATCACATTTCTATATTCAGACCTAAGTTAATTCAAATCTATTGAGATGTATCTTTGATTTAGCTCCGACAGCTCCACTCAACCTAACGGTGATCTCCGCAGTAGAGAACAAAACCACATTTTATTGGCAACATCCGGACAAGACTAATGGCAAACTAAACAAATTCAAGTTCCAAGTGACTGCTGTAGAAACATGGCTACTACAAAGTCAAGGTCTCAACTTTAACTGGGAGTACGACATCACGAGGGAAACAAGGAACTATACATATACGGTAAGATGTCAACAGGGAGGGTCGAACTCGGTCATGAATAAGCTTGCTTTAAACTACATCGGCCAAATAATGGTGGATTTTCAAAGTTCCCAACCTTCTTGGTGTGGGTCACTTCAATGGAATCGGCCCCGCTCACAGGATCCAAGGACCTTGGAGTGGTGTAAATTTGGGGGCCCTCTTTTAAACAAAATAACTGACTTGACTTCTGTGGATTATTAAATGTTACTAACATAATATTTAAACTATATACACTACATTTACCCTGAAAGGTAGCAGTCTTTCCTTTACATATTACACTATGATCCTAATCTTATAAGCTGCACCATAGTTTAACAATACACAGTAAGTTTGTTACCTTTCAGGCTAAAATAAGGGCACACGAGAATTAAATAAAAGAGTCCTTCCATGATTTAACCACATTATTCTTGTTTTCACAATGCTAACCAACTTTTATCATGTGTGTTGTGATTGCAGAAAGACTTGCTGCTGAAAAAGATAAAATGTTTTTAGAAGTCTGGAGAAGTGAGGGCATTGGTACCAATGTGCCATTTGCAATATTTCTTGACATAGTTTGTTATTTATCATGAGGAACATTGACTATGCATAAGTGTTTGGAATAGTGCTAGGTACTTAGAAATAACATACTATGAATAGCAAACAAGAAATTTAATTTCAAATAAAATATATAGAAATTGAGTTTGATATGAAGACGTTTGGATTCAATAATAATTTACTAAATCAAAGATTGAGATGATATATGTCACCACATCTTACTACCCATTGCCTTTCAATGTAATTAGTATAAACTTTTTTTTCTTTCTTTTCAATTTGATCCTAACACAACCATTTTTATACAACTAAAATAACATACGAAAGAACGACAAATCAGACAAATTCAATAAATTTAGAGACACAAAAATGTTTATTTCAATAAAATATTGTCATTTATCACTTTATTTAGTATGAGATAAAGTTCATCATAATAAACAATCATCGGTTATTATGAAAGCTGACCAAATACACTCTTTTGTTGCCAGTTGGAAGGGTTCTTCCCATCCACCAAGTACAGGGTGAATGTGTGTGGGGTGACTGTTGAGTGTGGGGATCTGACATCTGTGACCATGGAGACTCAGCTGTCAGTACCCTCATTCAACGAGACGGTCACTGTTGTAGAAGACAGTCTGACGAACATGACAGCTATGATACAGCTGCCTGCAGCACATAGATACCTCACAAACAGCAGGTAAACTGGCACATGATGAACATTAGTAACAGAATAACAAATTTATAATAACTGACTTCATAAAACATGATTTTTAAGTGCTAACAATTTTTTTTAATGAGAATATTTATTTACACTAGACAAAACACAATTTCCAATATAGATTTATAAAACGATTTGTTTCACTTTGTTTACCAAGCTACTTCATCCCACAATAAATACAATTTAAAAGTAGCAAATACAAAAATGTATAAACAATATCAATATATCTTTATAAGGAAACCCTAACTCTTTTCGAGGTATTTTGTTATATTTGGAAGAAGGACAGGTTTTATGGTATTCATTTTACATGTTCCTATCTAAGTGTCCTATTATTCTTTACCAATTTCCTTTTTCTCCCTTTTGTGGGTTTTGGTTTCCTCTTCTAAGAAGTTGCAGTGCACGTTTCTCACTCCCTCGGGATGAGCTCTGATACAATGAAACCTAAGTTGAGGGATTGGTCAGTATCAATCGTTCTCCTTTAAGAGGCAGCCATTACCTCTTTGTCCAGTGACAGCAATGTACAGTGTGAACTGTGTTATTCTCTTCATTGTAAAAGCTACATTGCGTTCATTCCTTTTAATGCGTTTCTATCCACCTTTCATGTACCTTCTTCCAAAAATGAGCTATAACATGGTGTCCAGTGACCTGGAAAACCTGGGGAATTTTCTTGGTCAGGGAAAAATCATGGACAAGGAAGGGAATATTATTATTAATAATAATTATTATTATCATCTATCTATCTATTATTATCATTATTATCATTATCATTATTATTATCATCATCATCACTGTATCTTACTACCCATTCAGGCTGTACACACTTACACTGATGTGTAATGGTTGGGTGATTGTGAGATGAAATGAAGAACCTACAGTTTAACGTGGGATCCGAACCACGGTGGAGGCTTGGCATTTTCCACATTCACAAGTTGTGATTAACACACGGTGAAGGAAGGGTTTGACAATCAGATAAATCTGTTCCGGAACCAAGGATTGAACCCTGGACCCCGAGCACAGAGGTCCGACACTTTACCCCTAGACCGCCAGGTCAGCGGAATTTTATAAAATTTCTGGAATTTTCACATATCAATTTAAAAAATACACAACTTTTATTTAAAATAACATCCCCTCCCCTCTCCAGTTAATACTCACTTCTAATCCCTTTTAACGCAATTGTCCTTGATGAGCATACTAATCTCAATTCTCAAGGTCAACTTGTGATGTTCGTGTTGTCTTTCCTCTCCTCTACTGTGCGTCTTTAGCCAAAATTGAGGCATGGTTATGCTTCTGATAAAGAATTTAATTGCGTTATTGGAAATAGAAATTAAAAAAGAATCTGTTCAACAACAATTTTAAGCTGTGCTGGTGTAAGGTAATCTTTTAATATTCCAAAATGTTCTCAATGAAATTTAACTTAGATTGCTGATATCTTTTAACCTCTTAGAAGAGCGTCAATTTCAGAATGTGTATGTATCTAAAAATATCATTAAATTAAGCTAAGATCTTAATAAATAATGTTTGTAATATATAGTGACTAGAAAAGATGGAAATTGGCATTGGAAAATTTAAAGAATTATTATAAAATATAGTATGGCTGGACACCGTGCATAATAATGTATTGTAGCTGTCACAAAAATAGCATATAATTGTGAATAAAATGTTATTGGCACTACATTTATGAAACTATCATGATAAATAGAATATATTATTTTAATCATAGTTCTGGTGAGTACTTTCCAAACAATAATATTTTCTGTATATTTCAGCGCTTTCTTTGTAATGGTCGGATGCCAGAGATGTTCTATATCTACTACCAAAGACACGGCCAAACTGAAAGATGAAGCTTTATATAGTGAGCTGCTAAATCAAATCAAATTCCAACAGTATGTTGATGTTTGGATTGCAGCAGAAATACAGGTAGACCCCCTACAGCAGAAAAACAACTTTTGACAATATAAACAGGACTATTAAAAATACAACTTTGTGTGAGAGTTGTTAAAATACCAAAATAATATAATTTGTTCATAAACAAAATGACAATGAAAGAAACTTGCTTACAAAAGACGATCCCAGCCCAAATCCATTTTAAAGTGTACTTTTACTATTTATGACTAATCATTTCCTGTATTTTGTTATAAACATAATCCTGTTGTAATTTAATACGATTTGATACTTAAACTTACATGAAAAGTAATACCACAAAAGTTGTATTCAAAATTAAATTCCTGAAACTATCGTAAAATTAGGGCCTTAAAACTTTCCGCTCCCAATCTTGCTTGAAATAAAATATTCTCGATCCTGAGCCGAATACATGTCAGTCTCACCCACCCGTATTAAAATATATTGTTTTATTTAAAAATATTTAAAATGTTACTTTATAACAGAGAGTCAAATATAAATACTTATTGGTTCTAGTTCTCTAAGCAAAATTTTAAAGGTTCTGATTCTAGAAAAATATATGTTCCTGTTCTTTTTGGTTCTTAATTATGTTCTGGTTCTTAAAAATTTATATTTGCTAGTTATAATATAACTTTAATATTTGTAAATAGTACATTATGTATAAAACATAATTAACTTCAAATTATGAGTTATTTATATCAAAATAAGATTATTTTATTTTTGTTTGCAGAACTTTAAAAAATAATAAAAAGAACGCTTCTTTGATCTAGTGGTCAGTGTTCCTGCCGCATACAGACAGGTGTAATTTTTAATGTAAGCAACAGTGTAAAGCAATGAAAATGCTTTGGACATCACATAATCACGCCTTGAATGTTACTGTGACTCGTCAGTCACCGCGAATATGTTGAACAAACGGGTGATAATTGCCGGTACTGGTATTAATGCTATGTGTTTAATGATGTAAAGGGAAAATAAACCTGGACGCCATCGTTTGGTGGAAAACACAACTCTATAAAAAGACACAGAGTTCTGAATCAATATCGAACTTAAATACCTTTTCCAGTACCTTCACTCTTTTTTGGTCTGCCCTTTTCTCTTCGATACAACACTAGCAAACTTATTATTTAATTTTCACATTCCTCTGCATCAATCTCCAAGTACCAATTTCTAAACAGTTATCATTCTTCAAATATTTTTTGTAGGGATTTGTGTGTTTTGGGTTACACAAAGTCTCTTTAGTTTTGTATATCTCGATCAATTCAACAATTTCTCCTGACTCCACATATTCATAATTTTATCAAAGTCAGTCAAAGTAATAAAGTAAATAAAAATAAGTAAATTGAAAAAGTAAATAAAGTAAAGTAGGTAAACATAACACCATCCGCACACCCACCGTAAATCGCATCCAAATACACACTGCGAGCACTTTTGTGTTAGGTCTGAAAACCGATGAATCAGAATGAGCTTCCGCGCAAGCATTACATCACATGTTTGCTGGCTGTCCAAAAGAACGAATCCTGTTACATTATACCATTGCTTACATTACATATTACACCTGTTCATGTCTTTAGACATGTTTGCTGTCACTCAAAGCTAAATACATCTTACTAAGTAGTCTCTTAGCCTAAGGGGTAAAATTAGAAAACCCTACAAAATGTGAATCTCAACTCATTAGTGCGTACTGTTTAGTGCTCACTGATACTTATATAATCCCCTTGGAAAATAAATATATCTTACCATCACAAAAGTTCTAGAGAAAAGAGTAAACATTTATTTTCAAAATATAATTAAATTTCAGAAATACCATAACATTCAATTATAGACTTTTTTAAAAAAATAAAATATAATAACCTTTAAGATTTGATAATAGCCTTTACTGACCTAAAAATAAACATTGATTCCGATTTTTAATCACTTTACTTTTTGGGTTCCTGTTTCACTTTTGGTTCCCTAAAAATAATGGTTAATTTCTGTTATTGATTCTGGTTTGACTCCCTGCTCTTTAAACACTTCTCCGAAAGTGTGTTATTTATTAGTTAAGTGTGTTTGCATGTATATCAATAAATGAGAGTATATGATAATTTAAAATAAAACTATAAGACACAATATAATTTCTAAACCAATATGTCCTAGCCTAATCCAAAGGGAAACCGGTTTATCATCGGCGACAACAGAACTTCTAAGCCTTGCCACTTTGGGTCGGGCTACATGAATCGCCCTCTGAAACAGCACGTGTCCTATTACATTGTGGTGGTGGTGTTGAACCAACAAGGATCTGACAGAGTCTTTCAGACCCTCAAATTACCGAGTGCTCTTACTCTGGTGCAAGAGCCAGAGACCGTCAACAAGGGGTCTAATCTAGGCTGGATCGCTCTGTTGCTAATAATTATTGTGCCTGTCCTCTTATATTTACTATATAAAAAACGGTGAGTAACTCTTTTTAGTGTATAAGATTTAGCTCTTTAAGGAAAACTTTTATTCATTATATGAAGTACCTTTTGTTAAACAGGTGAAGGAAAGAGGTATGTAAACAAATAAAAGGTAACAAACACAATATGGCTTTTGAATTGAAAAGAGGAACAGAGTTCACACCTTACATTGCTGCCTCTGGACAGTGAGAAAATGGCTGCCTCATGTAGAAAACTGATCGTACCTGTTCAACCCCTCGAACTAAGTTTAATTCTATCGGAACTCAACAGGAGGGAGTGTGAAATGAGCACTCAGCTTCCTATAAGAGGGAAATAAAATAAACACAAAATTTAGAAAAAGGAAATTGGTAAGGAATGATTTATGTTCTATCGTTTTTTACCAATTTATTTTTTTCTCTCTTTTGTATTTTTTAAGATTATAGAAATAATCTTTTGTTCATATCATTGCATGTATGTCTTTATTAATACATTTTTTTTTAACTTATGAAATTAAGATCCAAGGAATCTAGAACCAACTATCAAGGCACTGAAATTAATTCTGTTTCATGTACTATTTTGTGTTTATCAATACATATGTTACATACACAATCTAAAAGTTTTAGTGAACGTGCAGTAATGTTATTTCAATAATAATCTTATTTTTCTAGGGTTTGTTTTCATCAAGTTCACAAACCAACACTAGAAATACGCATGGATTCAAGAAAAAGTAAGACACTGATATTTTTTGGGAAGAGTTTATATTCAACAAGAGATAAGAAACTTCATAAAAATAAGGCTTAATATTTATTTAAGTCACTAAGCTATACGACCAATTATTTATTAGTGTAGCGGCTTAAGTAAGCATATCATAACAATTGTGCATTTTATGATAAAAATATGAAATTTCTACCATAGTTAGTAAATACCATACTGATTATATTTAGACCTAGAGGGAAGTCAGATTTGACCTCTGAGGCCGATGAGAGGCCAAACACAATATGATCGCCATTCCACCAGACCTAATGTTTAAATATGCTTAACTTAGGAAGCATATAGTGTAGAAAGGCATTTAAGGTGTCATTTACAAATAATTTAGAGATGCCCATTCATTTGGTGACCTTTATAGATCTCCATAATTCAAGAAATTGCTATTATGTCTAGGTCAAAGGTCAATATTGATGTAAATAAACGTGAATAGCCTGTATAATTTATTTACGACAACATAAAATATATATAATTAACAAATTTATGTATATGTAACAAGTAATGAACAAAATCAACAATCTCTAGAACATAAGCACAGTACAGTGCACTTGAGTGCAGCTTCACCACACCTGCAGCGTCCAGTGCACACTTTCTTACAAGCCAGAATGTATCAATTCATGGCACGAATCTGATGCTTCAGAGGGAATGGTCCAAAGAGGCCTCCACCCAGATTTATTCTTTGTACAGCTCCAGTCAGAGGGCTCTGGCAGATCTGGATCCATGACTAATGGCTGGTTCCAACAGTTGTCCCGGTGGCATGCACACTTGATGTGCAGCTTGAGCGCTGCCCTGGTCGGAGGAATGTTTTATATTGCTCTAGACTTTTGTGTGAGGAGCTGCTTCTTCCATGATCTCACTGGTTTGGACATGCACAACAAATCATTCCAGCAATAAGAGTGACTCCTAACTTATCTCACTTGGTATGGATAGGAATTCATGGAAAGCATCATTCACCTCTGAAAAAGACTTCCAAGTATCCCAGGCAGTCTTCTTTCCTCTACAGGTGAATGTGGAAACAGTATCGCACCCGGCGAAAGCCTGAAATACTGGCAGAGTACAACACTGAGTCGAGGTCATTGCGGCAACCATTTCCTGAATAGCTATATACCGAAAGTTTGAACCACACCAAAGGCAATCCACAACTCATCTGGAGCTTATTTGATGAATGCATCCAAAGCCAGTACTACTACATCAATGTCAATGGTATGTACAGTCACCTTACACCCTTATTTGCACAGCATCTGCCAAATGCAAAAATATACGAGTATTGACCTTCTCTTGCGAAAATGGGGCTAGGTGGGCTAAGTCAGGAAAGCAAATGACTCCACTTACATATGCTGAATAATGCCCTCTACTAAAATCCATGGTGTCATTGTCATGATAACAGGTTATCTTAAGGACTGGTCCAATGAACTTCTCAAAAGTCAGGAGTGTGTATCTTCCCTGTAAATGTGCCCTCAGATCAGGAATCGCAAAAACCAATATGTTCTTTAGTCTGGTTGTATGAATACGTTTCTCGACAAACAGACTTAGCTGCTCTAGTCTCATCTTGTACAACTGACCGATATCTACCAGTTTGAAGATAGGAGCGATCATCACTATTCATGTCTTCTAATAATGCTGCTAGCTCAACAAAGGCTCTACCATTAAGGCAAGAATTATCTCCGTCATTGCCTTTGGGTGCATCTGGCCTGGCTCTGTTGTACAGTGAACTCAGACGGTATAGCTAGTACTTCACCTAAATGGCCATCTTATCTTCTGCTGCAAGCCTAGTCAACAAAGCGGTGTCCTCCAGTTCAAGGGCACAACTACGTACAATTGCAACCATCTTGTTCGTTGATGCGTCATGTAGGTCTGAAGAGCCAGCAGGACCATTGCATAAAAAGCAAGTAGGCTCTGAGGACTCTGAATGGCTGTGAGCAGATCACGTGTGCACATTAGAGATTCTTGATTGACATGGTTGACTTGTAGTTAATTCCCCATGACTTTGCGCCTGAAACGTCTTTTGATTAAACTTCAGCTGCCATTTCTTGTATCACTGAGCCTTGTGTGACTTAAGAGTGAATTCTGTGCTGTTACCGTCATCCAATCTTTCCAGATTTAGGTCCATTGGCTTATGTTGGAGGGTCTGAAACTGGAGAAGAAAGGTCTTTAGTCAAATATGCATAGCCACTACCAACGGGCTGTATAGTTGATCTGAGTGGACACACTAATGATTCATATACTACTACTTGGCAAAGGACACAAATTTTTCAATTAGTTCTTGGGGATGGTTTGGATCTCTTGGATGTAGAGGGTTGGGTATGGTCCACGAGTAAGTATTGCTACATGTTAGCGAGTAAACCAGAACCTTATCATTAATACAGGAGAGGGGATTCTGAATCACAAAAACAAACATAGCCACCATATACCATACAAAAATTTTTTTTTTATCTAATGATTCTGAAATTTACAATAATTCACTAAAGTCTAAAAATTCACAAATAAAAACTATCATAAGCTCTCTAAAGTGTCGCCAAATGAATGGGCATACCTAAATTATTTGTAGATGACACCTTAAATGCCTTTATACACTATATGCTTCCTAAGTTAAGCATATTTAAACATTAGGCCCAGTGGAGTGGCGGCCATATTGTATTTGATCTCTCTCTGTCCTCAGAGGTCAAATATAACTTCCCTCCTCATCTAAATATAATCACTATGGTATTTACAAACTATGGTAGAACTTACATACTTTTATCATAAAATGCACAATCAGTCTGGTCAGCAGCTCTACTATATAACAGAATTAAAATGTGTTGAAGTTAATTGTCGCTCAACTATTAAATTATTCATTGTCTTGTTGGTAGACATGTAACGCGAAAATGTATCTTGTTTTTTGCATTGTTTTTTATTATAAGAACAACTTGAATTCTTTATTGATATCTTTTATTTTAAGTTCAAGTAAAATATCAGACACAACATAGATAGACAAGAATTAAATGACGTGTTGAATATTTGTTATTTGTTATTTACCGACATAGACAAACAAAAGTTATTAATTTGCTCAATAAACTTCGTAAAATCAACAACCTGTGTCTTTGCTGTCCCAAAGTTTAATAGGTTATGGACCCAGGACAGTGCTGTAGGACAACGTGGACTAAAGCAAAGACAAGGAAAAGCAAATAATTTGCAAGCCGAAAGCAACAAGTCGAAGCCGCAAGACGTGAGCAGTAAGCCGTTAGTAGTAAGCCAAAAGTAGCAAGTCGTACGCCGCATGCAGCAAGCCATCACACGTCGACAGCAAGCAACAAGCCGTGAAATTTTTCGAGCGACACGTCATTTTATGTTTCATATTTACTTATTATAATTTGAACAGTATTATAACGTCAAGTCAAATTGTATTGAAAATTTTGAAAGACTTAATTAACGTCTAGTCAAGTTAAATTAATTACATTGATAAATTTGTATTAAAATCAGTCAGTATGGACACTGTAAGATCTCATTTAGAAACTTTAAGTGAAGATGCTCAAGGAAAAGTCAATTTTGTATCTTGGAGATTTAAATTAATTCTAACATTAAAGTCCAAAGGTTTATATAATATTGTAAGTGGTCTCACTGTAAAGCCAGCAGGTGGCGCTAATGATGAGCAAGATATAGAGTGGGTCAACAAGGACCTTGAGGCTCAGACTTTAATAGGCCTAAATGTTAGTAGTAATATTGCGATCAAAATTGCAAATTGTACAACGTCAAGACAAATGTTAGAGAAATTGACAAGTTTGTATGGTACTGTGACAGATGTCACTGTAGAAGGTCTGCAGAGAAAATTTTTCAGTTTCACTTATGATGAAAACAAGTCAGCCGTGGAAAATTGTATGGAGGTTGTGCAGATTGCCGATGAACTAGCAAGTGAGAATGACCCGATGAGATCTAACTGGATTATCACCAGGATTATCAGCGTACTACCTCAGAAGCTGGCACATTTTAGGACAGCCTGGGATACCGTCACAGGAGCAGATCGAACTGTCGAGAGATTGATTGAACGCTTGAGGATCGAGGATGAGAGAATCAGTTCTGGTGAAAATGCACCGGACCTAACCTCACATAGTGCTCTAGTATCGAAACATTATAAGAAGTCAAATCAGCAACCGGCAAACAAGCAAGAGAAGTCCAAAGTGACTTGCTATAAATGTGGAAAACAAGGACACGTTATTAAATATTGCAGAGGTAAGCCATGTGCGAAATATACTGAGCATTGCAAGAAACTGTATCCGTGCAATACATGCGGAACAAAAGGACATTTCGCAAAAGATTGTCCACAGAGCGATCAGAAGAAAACAACATCAAGTAGCAACAGACCAGCCTTGTTGACAATTGGTTTGTCAAGTGCAGAGATGAAACACGCCAAGCAGAAACAATATAAACGTAACGTCTGGATTCAGGACTGTGGTGCATCGCAGCATATGACTTCACATAGAGAATGGTTTTCACACCTGACGCATCTTGAAGAACCTGTTACCATTGTTATTGGAGATGCAACTGAATTGGAGGGCGTTGCCATCGGAGATATTGATGTTGAAGCATATGATGGAAACAACTGGAACCCAGTGAGTCTGAAAGATGTACTTTATGTTCCCAAGCTGGACTACAATCTTTTCTCAGTAGGACAGATCTTGGACAAGGGGTACATTCAAATGGCAGACAAAAATACTTCTAGAATTACTACTTCAGATGGTCAACACACGAAAGTCATTGCAGAGAGAGAAGGAAATTTGTACAAGATGATGCTACGAAAGGAAGGACAAGGAATCTGTATGATTGCAGACTCTATCAGGATCTGGCACGAACGACTAGCTCACCAGAACGTAAAGTACGTTCGAAACATTTTGAGCAAGAACAATATCAAGTATGTGGATGATTGGCAAGATTATACATGTGAAGGCTGCATCTATGGCAAACAGCACAGGGTCTCACATCCAATCAACACGAAAGTATCCAAAGAACCTCTGGACTTAATCCATGTGGATCTTGGTGAAATGGAAGTTACGTCGATTGGAGGAGCCAAATATTTTCTGTTATTCAAGGATGACTTTTCACATTTTAGAACGGTCTATTTCTTGAAGTCAAAGAATGAAGCAGTCACAAAACTGGATATATTCATGAAGCTGGTGGAAAATCAGTTTGACAGGAAAGTCAAAGCTTTGAGATCAGACAACGGATTGGAAATCAAGAACAAAGAAACAAGGAAACTGCTTGAGGAACTTGGAGTTTTTCACACCTTTACTAATCCATATACGCCAGAACAGAATGGTAGAATCGAGAGGGAGATGAGAACCGTAGTGGAAGCTGCACGTTCAGCTATCCACGCAAATGATTTGAGTAAGACGCTTTGGGCAGAAGCTGTAAACTACGCAGTCTTTACGATCAACCAGACTGGAACGAGTTCAGTACCTGGCAAGAGTCCTGCTGAGCTTTGGTTTGGTCGTAAGATGAATGTGAGCAAGATGAGGATCTT
The DNA here is from genome assembly GCA_902151425.1 of Timema shepardi. Classification (NCBI taxonomy): domain Eukaryota; kingdom Metazoa; phylum Arthropoda; class Insecta; order Phasmatodea; family Timematidae; genus Timema; species Timema shepardi. The sequence goes on along the minus strand of CABFVX010000153.1, from coordinate 51,821 downwards.
CGGAAGTGAATGTTTTGTACTGAAGCCAAAAAGAAACAAACTAGACAAAAAGTCAGAGAAAGGAATATTCGTAGGATACGATGTAGATTCAACAGGATACAGAGTGTATATACCAAACAGTCGTCGAGTAATTAGTACGGATAATGTTACTTTTAATGAAGCCAAGATGAGAAGCCAGAAGCAGACAGAAGTTGAATCAATTTTCAAGAAGGAAACAACAAATCAAGATGAAGAAGATGATAGAAAAGAGGAATCAGAAGAATCAGATCATGATGATGCGACCAGTAATGCAGAAGAAACACAAGAAGAACAGATTGAAGAGTCAAACGAAGATATTGATGAACAATCAACATCGTCTAGACAAGAAAAGAGAGTATTGAGAAATCGCAAGACACTGAAGAAACCTGCAAGGTTCTCTGATTATGTGATGAGTTACATCAGAGGAGATGAAAATGCAATGATTGGTGAAGTTCAGGACATACCAGTGGATGAGGCATTGAAAGACACAAACTGGTACAATGCAATGAAAGAAGAATATGACTCGCTGATCAGGATGAAGACTTGGGAACTTGTGAAGTGCCCACCGTATGCTAGACCACTCACCTGTCGCTGGGTTTTGAGAGAGAAGACGAATGGAAAATTCAAAGCTCGACTGGTGGCACGTGGATTTGAACAAGAGGAAGGAATTGATTATACTGATACCTTTAGTCCTGTGGCTCGTCACACATCAATTAGATTGCTGTTGAGTCATGCAGCAGCTGAGAAGATGAAAGTAGTGACCTTCGATGTTAAAACGGCATTTCTTCATGGTGACCTGGAGGAGGAGCTATATATGCATCAACCAAAAGGTTTTGAAGACGGATCTGAAAAAGTGTGCAGACTACGGAAAAGTCTGTATGGTCTGAAGCAAGCACCTAGAAAATGGAATGAAAAGATTTCCTCACACTTGGAGAAGATTGGATTCACTAGTACAGATGACGATCCTTGTATATATTATAATGAGAGCAGGACAATCATGATCTCATTATTTGTCGATGATGGTCTAGTTATAGGCAAGAGAGAAGACGCTATTTTCGAAGTCTTGAAGAAGATCAACGAACAATTTGAGATCATGTACGAGAAGAAGATCCAAGACAAGCTATCCTACCTTGGCATGGAATTGAAAATTGAACAGGATGGAATCTTCATAAGTCAGCCAAAGTACACCACAAAAATTCTAAAAAGATTTAATCTTGATCAGTGCAACACAGCTTCAACACCGATCGAAAAAGGGATGGTGACTGACGAAGAAAAACAGAAGAACGACAAACCAGTACCAGTGGGAACCCCCTACAGAGAGGCTCTCGGATCACTACTCTATCTGGCAACAATCTCAAGACCAGATATAAGCTACGCTGTAAATTATCTAAGTCGGTACAGCAACAGACCAATGAAAAGTCATTGGAAAATGATTAGAAGAGTGTTCATGTATCTGAAGAGTACTGTGGACTATGGCATCAAATTCGATGGAGGATCAAGACTAGTGGCCTACACAGACTCTGATCACGGAGGAGACAGAGAGTCAGGAAAGTCAACGAGTGGAGTACTACTCATGAGAGGAGGACCTGTAATTTGGTACTCCAAGAAGCAACCAGTGGTAGCAAATTCTACTGCTGAGGCCGAGTACAGAGCTGCTGTTTCTTCGATAGATGATGTCAGCTGGACAAGAAGAATCTGCACGGAATTGAAAATCCTGAAGACTGATGAACCAACTACCTTGTACGTTGATAATAAGTCAGCAATAACTATGCTGCATAACTCACATGAAGGCAAGACAACCAAGGGTAAAAAGCACATAGAAATTTCGAGAAAATTCATTCAACAGAATATAGGTAAGACTGTACTTCCTGAGCATGTTCAAACCAGAAGTCAGCTTGCAGATATTCTGACTAAACCACTTGCTAAAAGCTCATTTGTAAAACTTCGTAGAGCGATAATTAAGGAGGAGTGTTGAGGTTAATTGTCGCTCAACTATTAAATTATTCATTGTCTTGTTGGTAGACATGTAACGCGAAAATGTATCATTTTTTTTTGCTTTGTTATTTGCTGTAAGAACAACTTGAATTCTTTATTGTTATCTTTTATTTTAAGTTCAAGTAAAATATCAGACACAACATAGATAGACAAGAATTAAATGACGTGTTGAATATTTGTTATTTGTTATTTACCGACATAGACAAACAAAAGTTATTAATTTGCTCAATAAACTTCGTAAAATCAACAACCTGTGTCTTTGCTGTCCCAAAGTTTAATAAAATGTGAACAAAGAGTACATGTGTAGTTATATAAATATTAATACAGTAGGTCTACTAAGAGATTGTTTATGCACCAGACAGAGAACTTAAAACTATACTCATTTAAGTTTTTCTGTATAGTAAGTACGAAGTCAATTATTCATTTGCAGGATATATCACTGCCATTGGACAAAGAGGTAATGGCTGCCTTTTGTAGAAAATCAATCATTAGCAGCCAATCCCTCAACCTAGGCTTCATTTTATAGAGAGGTACCGTATTGTGAAACGTACAACATAACTTCCTAATAAAAAAAGGAAACAAAAAATTACAAAAGGGAGAGAAAGGAAAATTGTAAAGAATGATAGGACACCTATATTGAAACATGTAAAAGAAATAACATAAAGGACAAACACGAGAAATAATACATCACTCCATAAAATGAAAAGAGGTTTTCCTTATAGAGATTTACATTGGTATACATAGTTATTTATTAATTAACTATTCAATGATAGAGGCTGCTAAGCTAGTATCAAAATACAAAGTCAAAATATACAAATAAATAAATGATGATTTGGTTGAGTTTTGTGGCTTCCTTATAAGTTTATTGGAAAATTACAATTTGGACAGATGTTAAATCGATTCACTTGTCTACTCTGCAGGTATAGATGGTCAGCTATTGAAGCCACCTGCACCAGATCCTGAACCAGAGCCCGAGATGGAAGACTCTCCGGGGTCACTGCAGAAGTCACTCAGTCAGAGACTCAGTCGTCGGGTAAACATCAGCGATCTAGAAAACTATGTAAGAATGGCACTACAGTCGGGCGAGCTTCAAAGGCAGCATGCTGTGAGTAGTATGTCAGATTATTAAAAAAATTATGAAATGAGATGAGTTTAATTTTATAATAAGCTTAAGAATTATAAAAACAAACATGATTTAGGATATTCTGAATTATTTATTTTCTTGAATACTATTTTATTTTGACATAGGTTTATCTGGGAAAATACTTCATATTTTGTGAGACACATCAAAACCTTATTCATTCGGAATAATGGAGTGCGGGGACCAAGAACGAATGAATGAAAATCTCAAATCATAAAATAGAAACTTAAAATTATTCCATCAAGGTCAATAAATTTTGTAATTTTTGAAATTCCCTGACTTTCATGATTTTATAGACAAAAAAAAAGTTTGTTTTTTAGTATATTTTTATGAAAATGTGTTATTTAATTTTACATCTTTTACACATATATGTGGTGGTATGAGATGTATGCTTCACAAGTTGGATGTTTCTTGGAAGAGAAGGAAAAATTTGAGGATAAATTAGAAAGATACTTCGGAAAGGAAAGGCAATTGGTGATGGGAGACCATAATACCCAAGCTGGGAAAGCGAAATGAGGAAAGTGGAAGGTTACTGTAACTAGGGATAATGGATGTGAATGAATGAAGGTGGCAAACAGTTGGTACAAGAAGAAAAGAGAAAGTAAAAAAAAAAAAATACTAGACACAGTTGGGATGGGGAACAAAGGTCAGGGTGTGTAGGCTTCAAAATTAAAAGGAAAGAAAATTGTATTTATAAAAGGTAAGACGCTTAATGCCCAAGGATGAGATGCAAGGTGTAGATGTAGAACGAGAAAGGTTTGAGAAAAGTGTGGTGGGAGAAGTTTGGTGGGAGCTGCAGAGGAGGTATGTGGGAGGACAAATGATAAGAGGAAATGGAAGGAGACATCACGTTGGGAAGACAGAGTGAAAAAGCAGTATAGGAGAAGAATATAGCATTCAGAAGGAGTTTTAAGAATAAGACTGAGGAAACAAAGGCATAATATAGAGAGTATAAGATAGGAGTAAAATGTGTAGTACAGAAAACCAGGAATTTTTGGATGCAAAAATGGACATAGATAGTCGAAAGAAAGGAACTAAAGTGTTATATAGCCAGTTAAGAAACAAGAGGAAAGAGAAAATACAAGAAGTAAAGATGATGGGTTAAGAAGGAAGAATGATGAAGACAGGTGAATAAAAAAATAAACCACGTAGGAGATATTTGAGATGTTCAACCCGAAAGAGAAGAGAGATGATAGTGAAGCATAGAAGCATGACGACTCAGCAGATGAGAAGGGAGTGGATCTCACGTGGAAAGAGGAAGAGGGTGCATTAAAGATGAAACAGGGAAAAGCACCAGGTGGGGACAAACTAGCTGTGAACATGATAAGAGCTGCAGGAGAAGCGGGAATACAATGGTTATACAAGGTGCTGAGAATGATATGGAAGGAGAACAGACAGGGTACCGGAAGACTAGAAGAAGGGAATTATAGGGGAATAACGCTGATGTGCCACTATACAAAAATATATAAGATACTGGAAAAGAGAATAAGGAAAATAAATAAAACAAAGATGGAAAGAGGAACAGCATGGATTTAATGAACAGAGGTCTACAGTAGACTTGATCTTCGCTGATGGAATAAAGGTATGCATTTAGGAAGTACTTGATAATGGTTTTTAAGTATATGGAAAATACATAAGATTGTGTGAATAGAAATAAAGTCTGTAAAGCGATGGAGGAGGCTGTAGTGGTAAGAGAAGTTGTAATGATAGTAAAGAGTATGTATGAGGATAACATAAATTGTGTTAAGATGGAGAATGTGTGGATATAATAGTTAAAAATGAATAACTTTTTAACTATTACATTCACACATTCTTCATCTTACATGTGAGAAGCATGTTAGCTTTCACGAGGAGAAACAGGGTTAAGAATGAAGTTGTCCAGGAAAGATTAGGTGTACTGGGAGTACATGAGATAGTAGAGGAAGCAAGACTGAGATGGTATAAGCATGTAATGAGGATGGGAAAGGAGATAATACTAAAGAGATTAATGAAGATTAAGTATGTAGGAAATTGACCGCAAGGGAGACCCAGAAAGAGATGGGAGAAGCAGATAACATGAAGTGTGCAAGAAAGAGGAGAAAAATCAATGCGTTTAAAGGAGGAAGAATCGTGGAAGGAAAGAGGAAAATGGAGGCATTTTACCAAACTAAACTGACAGGTTGGAAACAGTATTGTTGTTGTTGATGATGATGATGATTATGACACAAGAGCCCTAAAAATCATGGTTTGTAAGAGTGGCCCTAATAAAAAAAAATCAATATCCATATAGCTTTTGGGAAGATTTGTTTTTAATCAATTTTATTGACTAATTAACCCACTATTAACAGTTATAAGAAGATTTTAAAGCTTTAATCGGGAGTTGTTGCTGTTTAAGATGAACACATATCAGACACATTATAGGGTTTAAAAATGAGGTGGCTCAATGGCTAGATAATTTTATAATAATGGAAATGGATAAAACTAAAGAAAAATGGAAATAAACTAATAAGAGTAAATTTGATGAAGAAAGCCCACTTAGGAAAAGAGGAAAAATATGGGAAGAATCTAATTCACAAAGGTGACATCTTCTTCCTTTCTATAGTAGTCTTTCTGTAGTAGTCTTCTATGGTAGAAGTAGTAACACACATTTTAACACAAATAGAATAATATTTCAGCATTGTTGCGTTTATCAAACAGAAAGAAAGAAAAGAAAGTACACTTGTGTTTCTAACAATTTTTCTTTAAATTCAAAATGGAGTAATCCAGTGTTTGTGTCAATTGTACTTTCTCTTCTTTCTTTCTTTGTGTTTGATAAAGGCAACAATGGCGAAATATTATTTTATTTGTGTTAAAATGTGTGTGTGACTACTTCTACAATAGAAGAAAGAAAGAAGATGTCACCTTTGTGCATTGAATTCTTCCCACATTTTTCCTCTTTCCCTTGATGGGCTTTCTTCATCAAATTCACTCTTATTAGTTTATTTTCCCTTTTTCTTTAGTTTTATAAATTGCCATTATTATAAAAGACACATTATTGGGTACCTAATAATAGTTTATATTGCCCACAGTGAATTTGTATTTATTAAAAAATGTATATAGGGAAATGTTAGAGCTCAGAAGGCTGCTAAATACACAAGTAAAATACAAAAAGTTTCAACAAATTCTTCCATTTACAAATATACGCATAGCATTAGTGATGCTTAGTGTATTCAAATATTTTACTTTTTACACATAAACAGGAAATATATAAACACAACAGAGCTCTATTCCTACATGCAATAACCTTAACCCAATGAACCAATATTTCTTATATATTGTAGTGTAGCTCCCATGAAAACCATAATTAGATGCTAGAGCGTATTTTATTGTCCAAAATCTGCATTCATATCTGTACCACTTCTATAATGTTGGAAGGTCACTACTATTTTGAATGATATAATTAGGATAATTAAAGACAAATCACTCATCTGTGAAAAGAAGCTTGAATTGTAGATGATAATTTACATTATGTGGCACTTTTTTATTTTGAAACTCGTGACAAAAATGTCTTCTACATTCTATTGAATTAAAAAAGTTTTAATTTTCTTTTTGTCACAAAAAATTCCTTGGTATTTTCAGGTTATAAAAAAAACCTTGTTCATCATCCATGCATGAGTATGAGAGGTTAGTTATAGGGACATAATTCTTGTGCAATGATGTGTATGCCTACTTCCTATGTTAAACTACCGGTTCTCAAAGAAGGTGCAACAGCACCATGCAGTGGTGTGATGGACCTCTGGGATATTATTGAAATATTGGAAAATTTATAATTAAATCCGGAAGTATTGCCCTCAAAATATTGTTTTAGTTAATATTAACTTGGACTCTACACATTAAATTTTTAAGCACAAAAGAGTATGCTTATGTTACATATGTTCCCTATTAAGGGTTTTCTTAACTCATAATATAATACGGAAATAAGGGCATTTCATGCTAATAAGATAAAGTTTGAGAAACAGTGCATTCAAGTATTAACTTTACATAGGATTTTTGAATTTGTTCACTAACTAATAATTTGGAAATATCCATGTTATGTTTATTCAAGTGACGTTTGCAACTGATTTATTTTAGAAACTATTCAATGTTGTTTGTTGATAGTAATGCTTACAAGCCAAAGTTGGATACAAGCTTATCAAAAATATGCATCACATATCACTAAAGTTAGTGAGTAATAAAGTAAAAGACTAGACCTTGATCAATATGACCTCTCATAGGACATGTACATTTTATTATGATTTAGACAACTCTTTGGCCCAGTTTGTGACTTTAAAATTATGATAATTTTAACTTTGAGTTTTTCCCCCCTTAATACACAATTTAACAATGAAGAGTATGCATCATATGCCCATCAGCTTTGTGATACAGTCGGTTAGAAATCATAAATTTACACAAACACTATTGCATGTGGATTATTTCTGAGTAAACATTAATGGTGATAAAGAGTTAATAGAAGTTTTGAATTCAGAACATTGTTGAAATATTAAATAATATTTAGATAAAAATTGCATTGTAAAGGCTCTTTTTTGACCATTTTAGAGTGGCTTCAGAGCTAAGCATTGTGCACAAATTTTTATTCTGTCTTAATAGGGACATACTGCAATTACTAACAATAAACTTGGTTGCTTTGTTCCCCCATCGTCACCCCATAAAATTTTGAGTAATCATTAAAATACGAATGCTCTGGACACATTTCTGGCATATCTTGGTATTTTCTTTTCCCTCTAACTTCCATACCTAGTGCAAGCCAGGAGCTGAGTTGGGCCTACTATGATACATGCTTTTAAAGCCATACACATAATTTGTAATAATTTATAGTTTAGTAAAAAAAATCAATAAATTTTGGATTCATTAAGATCTATTATCAAATAATCAAAATAAATACAGTTTTTTTAATCTAATATTTTCAGTTGTTCGCCCGAGGACAAACTCAACCATGGGATTATGGGAGACTTCCAGAAAACAAATCTAAGAATCGCTATGGAAACTTGGTTGCTTGTAAGTTGAAAACTATCAATATGAATTTTGTAATGATATTTAATATCTACTTCAGGCCTGGCCAACTTGTTTTATCTCACGATTTAATTTTTTTCCGTTAAGACCAATCGTGAGCTAGTATAGCCTACATTCCCTTAGTAACACATTGAATATTATAAAAGCTATCTGAATATAAAGATCAAACAGAAAATTGTTGTCTACAAAGAAAAATATATTCACATTTTAAGACACTGGATACATTTAAAAACATGTTTCTTACTAATGAGAAGATTGTGGTATCATGTCATCCATCAAGCTTTCAAAATGAGGTGTAAACTGTGATAGGACAAGTATAAGAGAACCTTTCAAATTTGCAAATTTGTTAAATTTGGGTGATGTTTTGTCTTCATTAGTTTCAAATAAGAAAATGCTGATTCATACAAATACGTTGAACCAAAAGAGGAGTGAAGCATTTAACTGCAATTTCTTATATTGGTATACTTTTCTTAAGAAACAAATCTCCAAAATTCTTCTTCTGATGATTGGGCCTTTCAGAACAGATCACACTGTAGAGTTATATCATTTTCAAGAGAAGCTTTATTCATAGACAAGCTCATACTAATTTTTCCTGCAATGCTCTTTGTTTCTAAGTCTGGTCTGTATGGGAAAGAAAAATATTCAACAATATCTTTGAATATTTTGAAGTCATTATGTCTGAATTGAAATTTATGTTGAATTTATCAATTTCAACAACATATTTCTCAGTTTCTAAGTCTAAACCTGGTTAGTTTTGATGGTGATCTTACATGTTTGGAAAATAGTTGTTTTGTTAGAGGTCAGTGATAATCAGTTGGAAATGGTTTGAATAGGCAGAAATCAAGCTGATCATGTCACTGTCTTATCTTTCTGTTTGAGTACTAGATTCAGAGAACTTAGTTTTTTATTAATTCTGTCAGAAATGTCAAACCAGACAATCAGACCTGATCCTCTAAATCTCAATATTTGTCTCCCCTTTTTTCCAAAAATGTTTTAATCTCACTCAATAAATTGCAGAATCTTTGGAGAAATTTACTCATGCTGCGTCACCTTACATCTATATGTAATAGTGATTTTTTTTTCTCCACCCATTTGCATCTTGAAGCAGTGCCTCTGAAGAGATTTTCCTTGGATTGAATTTACAATTTTGAACGATATGTCCATCACACTGTTTGTGTCTAATCACTTGCTGGTAAGTACCTGCTTGTGAATAATACAATAACAACTAAAAAAAATTAGGCATAATACAATGAAACCTTTAACATAGCCTGTCTTTGCTTTTGCTCCATCCATTGTAATTGAAATTAGCTTTAAAAGAGACAGTTTAAGCTTATTAAAAAAAGCAGCTTGAACCTATTAAAAATATTTTTGAAGACGTTGAATATGCCTAAATCTGAAGATCTCTCGTTCAGAGGAATTGTCCCAAGCATTTCTTGTTTTGTGTTAAAATCATTAAAAGCATACAGATAAAGACAATGACTTGAGCGGTATCACTGGCGTCTGTGGATTCATCAAGCTGGAGAGATAAGGCATTACAATCACATATATCTGCTTGCAATTGCTTACGCACATGTTCGCCTATTTTTTCAACTCACCGCATCACATTATGTTGTGATAACTGTGGGTTTCGAAAAGGCGTTCTCATTTCATTATTGTTTTTGAAATGTTCCAAAAGTACATTTGCTATTTCTATAAACATGTCCTTAATATATTCACCATCACTTAACGGTTTACAGTTTTTCGCGAGAAGGTAGCTTACTTTGAAAGACACACTTGTTGCTGCTTTAGATTTTAAAGCTGGCTTTACGAACAAAGTTTGTTGTGTCCATAACTTGGATTTAAGTTCTCTCACTATTGGGTGTAAAGTTCTAATTGTACTTGCCATGAAGGATATTGAAGTGCCCTTCCAAATTCTCTTTTTTTAATATTCAGGTATAACCACTGTAGCATTAGAAATTAAGCAAAAGTATTTATCTTTTATCATAAGAAAGAAGTAATAAAGCTCCCATTCATTGTTAAAATGATAAGTCTTACTATTTTTAGAAGCACTCATTTCTTATTTAATTATGCAACTTACTGCACTCTTTGTTATTAATGTTAAATTGTTACACAATGCAGTACAAGTGTAAGACACCAGCCTATATTAATGTTTATAAGAAACTAACAATATAGGAAAAATCAGTTGAATGTGGAATAAACCCGAAATAAACATAAACACAAAGTTTGTTTACTGAATACCAAGCCATTGATCCTATAAAAACCACGTCTCACAAGGATTGTCACCTCTCTGGTCTCAAGCGATAGTATAGGAACCTGAAATCCATTGTTTTTTCCCGTGCCTGTGTTACTTTGCACTCTGTCGGTCGTGTGATGCAATTTAGTTGAATGGCGAAAGCTTGTTGGGATATAAAATTAGCGTAAAATATCTTGTTCAATTTATAAGGATTTTAACATTTATTGCATACAAAATATTAGCAATCAACAAAAAATGATTCTGTGAGAGACCAGTAAATTGTGATCAATATGAATATGTTGGCTGGGCCTGATCTACTTAATAAACATTGATATATCCTCAAATGACCCACAAACTAATATAACTTAGAAAATAACACTCAATACTGAATATAAAATCATAGTGCAATACAAATACAATAATAGAATGTAGCACAGGGTTTTATAGAGACTTAATTTATTTCAAGCAAGAAGAAGATATTTTAAGTCTTATCTCACTTTCTTGAATGCAAAGCTTTATTTTTAACTACAACTTTGATTATAAAGTTTTAAAAAAATAGCATGTGTATAAGTTTATTTTCTAAAGCTTGCCATTTTACAAATAACTTTAACTTAGTTGTATGATCTTATTACAGATGACAGAACTAGAGTTGTGTTAAAGAAACTCCCAGGTGATGAATTCTCTGACTACATTAATGCTAACTACATTGACGTAAGTTGGAATTTTAAATTTGTAAAAAATAGATCTCTATAAGGAAAACCTCTTTTCGCTTTACTAGGTAATTGTATTATATTTGGAAGAAGGTATAGGAAAGGTGGATAGAAAATTTGTAAAAAAAGTTGTTTAAATATAATTTTAATGCTATTTGCCTGCTTGGGTAATCCTAAATTTCAACTAATTTAAGGAAAGAGGCTGAATATAGTGAGTTCTAAGAAAGTGAATCTGTGTTTACCTGGAGGTTGAGAGAACCTCTGTGGAAAACTGCCCCTTTTGCCACCTATCGGATTACTGCGTCAATCAATCTTTTCAGCACCAAGCCAAACTTGAAGTGTTCATTTTTGTTGGCAACATTTTTTTTTTAAAGTCAGAAACATCTCCATTTAAAAACGAATTCCAAGCAATATATGCAAATAATTTTTAAGTATTTTTAAGTTCAATAGCACATTACTAGTAAGGATTATATATATATATTCTTTACTTTTATTTAGAAATTCAAAAATATTTTTTTTAAATCAATGATGTGTTTTAATTGCATATCTATATTAAATGGAGTTTTAAAATAGGATAATTTTGAAATTTTTGGAACAAATACAGAAAAAAACTATGCCAGATATTCTATAAAAGCTAGAAATTGTGAAACATTCAATTTAAGACGTGTTAAGATCTATTAAGATAGAATTTTAAATCTAGTATGTTGCAAACCAGAGGGTGAAAATGCAGGAAGAATGTCGGTATCTGAAAGAAACTATAAATAGCCAGCCTGATACTACTCTGTAGGCACCTTGCAGGGTGAAGGGAATCCGTTGTTTCCAACAATAGTCTGTATAACCGGTTTTGAGTAACGCGATCACAGTTGTTTTCTGATTGGTTGCAGGGCACACAAAACCAACAGAGAATATCTCTCGTGGCATTTGGACGATAGTTATCTTTAAGTATGGATGTATGTATATGTCACCCGCATATATAATTTTCAACATTTCGTCGGTAATGTTTTTCATGTGGGTGTGAGTTTCACCCGCAGATATGTGTTTGTATCAAATAGATTAACTGACAAAATAATTTACATTGGCTGTAATTATTATTAAAGTTGATAAAATTAGCAATTTGAGCTTATTACTATACATCGTGTATTATCCACTATACGGCTAACCAAATTAAACTGCTAAAATTATAAAGGCTTGATTATTATCCATGTACCTAAAAAATTATCATCTTATAATAATCTATTCTTAAAATAATTTAACAATTTTAATATATATTGTATTTATTTTACTTATAGATGTGCGATTAGTCACTTTTCAATTCGAGTCGAGTTCGAATTGAGTTTGAATGAAAACATCAAACTTATTTCAAGTTCAAGTAATATGCAAAATGTGTGTACTGATATTTCAAGTTTAGTTTTTGATATAGATTCATGCATAAACTATAAATACAAACATATATTTTTTTAAAGATTAAATTTTTTGCTAAAAAGGATATGCTTACAAAAAAATATGTTTAAATTAATTTAATATTGTTATTCAATTAAACTTTTATTAAATAAAGCCAAAGGGATGATTAAAGGACTGTATTTGCTATGAAATAGTATCTTTAAATTGAATAGACTTAATTAAACTAGAAATTTTCAAGCTAAAGTGAAAATTCAAAGTAGACACTAAAATTTTTTGAGTTCTGTAAAAATCTTCGAGCGCCGAGTTTGAACAACAACTAAAGCGTGACTTGAACTCTAATTTTCAAGTACTCACATTTCCCTAATTTAATCCCAATAGTTATTATTATCTTATAGTTTCACACACCTTCACAATTTGAGACTGCAAATATATTTAGTGTGCACTTAGCCTCACTAATAGCCTACTCAATGAAACAGTTTAAATCAAATAACAATTGAAATACTTTCAAAACATATTTTTTTAAACATAAATACACACCATTCACATACACATTTTTATAAATTCAATCAAATCCAATTATGCTTTACAGATGTGATAGTTACTTACGTATAACAAGAATGCTGAATTGAATCGCATAACACAACTCTAATACTTATGATATTAAGCTGATTAAGTGCTCATTTAGTTAGAGGCTTGCATAGGTGGTGACACAAGTTAAACTGTCTAAACTGCATCACCAGTGACTGAGAGGCCAAGTTTTGAATCTTGGGCCAGATATATTGAGGGTGTTTTTTTTCGAAACCATTTCCCCCTTCTCTTTGTTCCAGTATGGCTACATTCCCTCTAAATTCTTTCTTACTCATGTATACCCCTATTTATATAAATAAATGTGAATAGCCTGCATAAATAGGATGCAGTTCAATCTTTATTTTTAAATAATTAATTTGCGATCTGGTCACAAGGTCCCTCAACTAGTTTGTTTTATTTGCATAATTACTTACTCTATGGCACTAGTAACTCAAAAGTTCATTACCGCGCTTATAAACCTATCCCTATCTTGAAATAGTTCTATCCAGTCTCTCTCATTACACCCTATCTTTAGCTAGTTCCAATTAGTTCCCCCTCATATCACCCTATCCCTGTATTGAGCTAATTCTATACAGCCCCCCTCATTACACCCTATCCCTATCTTGAGCTAATTCTATACAGCCCCCCTCATTACACCCTATCCCTATCTTGAGCTAATTTTATCCAGTCTCCCTCATTACACTCTATCCCTATCTAGAGCTAATTTTATTCAATCCCCCTCATTACACCCTATCCCTATCTAGAGCTAATTTTATCCAGTCCCCCTTATTACACCCTATCCCTATCTTGAGCTAATTCTATACACCCCCTCATTACACCCTATCCCTATCTTGAGCTAATTTTATCCAGTCCCCCTCATTACACCCTATCCCTATCTTTAGCTAGTTCCAACCCGTTTCCCCTCATACCACCCTATCAATATCTTGAGCTAGGTTTATCCAGTCCACCTCATTACATCCCATCTCTTTCAGGTCCATTCTAATGTTATTCTAATGTTTAGGTCTTCCCAATGATCTCTCCTCATTGGGTTTGCCAGTCAGTACCCTGAACAAGGTTCTAGAATCTCCCATTCATGCTGCATGTCCTGCTCACCTCAATCTACGAGATTTGATTATTCTGACACTGTTGTGTGATGAGTACAATAAACATGTTGATCATATGTCTAACATTTTGTGAAAGTAAGGTAGTTTGAACCTGCTCCAGTGGCTGAGTGGTCTAAGGCTTCACTCTCGTGTTAGCCTTGACTGCAGAAGAAGGGGATATCGGGGTTCAAATACTGGTCGGGTCTACTAACGGTGGTTTTCCTAAATTATTTCCCACTCTCTTTCCAAGCAAATGTGGGTGGATCAACACTTAAATGTTTCCTTCCTCATCCTTATCCCATTAGTAGAGTAATTATCATATATGCATTAAACATGAACAGGTAGTGTAACGATGTTACAACAAATGAGAACATATAACGCATACCACCCAGTAATATGGAATTACAGTACTCACCGTCTCACCGTCTGATGGAGCACAAACACACTATGACATCCTCTTCCTTGGATTAAACAACATCTACTGAAACGAGACTCTTTTCAGTTCCTCGCTCGTCATCGAAGCCCCGCCCACAACAAACAAGGACTTAACTTGATCAAGATCGTTTCAGGTTCCGCCATCTGGGATATTCTGTAAACTTCGAGTGGTTACTGGACTGACCACTAAGCTTCGAGAGCGCTAGTCATCTCCCTTCTTTTGTTCTTTGTTTCCACCCTACTTTCCCTCTTCTCTGAGGACATGTGTAGGTTGTATTTGCTATATAATGGCTGGTATTGTTTACCTCGGTACTTTTTTGTACTACTGGCTTGCACAAAGGTGAGGGCGCCGATATAAATTAGGGCTAGGAGACTTTATTCAAAATTCTGTTCTGATATAAATAATGGAGAGGATTCTTTTCTAAATTGTTGTTTGGGCTTACTTTAACATAATCATGTATTGTAGATGGGTTTTTTTGGTGGGGTTTAACGTGGATGAACCGTGAGTCAATAATATTTGTCTTAATGGGAAATCATGATTTGCGTTAGTACTCATTGTGTACTTGTGGCGCGCTCTCATCTTCATTTAGTTCAGTTAACCGATTACTTTGGTATATTTACAAGTTTCTGGGACGTTATTATGCTAATGTATAGTAGCCCCACGGCTTCTTTGGTGCTGACTGACAGCTCACAGCTGACTTCTGACAGTCAACATTTAGGTATATACCTAAATGTTGACTGTCAAAAGTGACAGCTGCTAAACACATGTTTTTGCAGATCATATGGTTCGGCGTAGGGATACATAATTTGGTCTGGTAGCTTTTCAAAGCTGTCAGCCAGCACCAAAGAAGCCATGGGGCTACTGTATGCATGCTTTAATTGCATGGATTATTGGATATATATTTAAATCAAATCAGGTTATCATGTTAGTTTGTATAGATTCTAACGTCGATTTATGAAATATATTTACAGACTTCAATGACAATTGTTGAGATTTATATATTTTAGATTAAATCACTTTATCTTATTACACTTGTTTCTGCTGTGACAGAATGAATTATATTATATATATATTTAAAGTAAATTTTATTGCTTCACAATTTCGTATATATTTCAACAATAATTGCTATATTATGTATATATTATTAAAATTAAGCCTTCTTGCTTTTTGGATTTGCATACGCTTTTGCAGCGGTCAGTTTGAAGTATTATATCGGTGGTTTTGGATTAACACTTTCGACCTTGGGAATACGGAGTTATCCTATTCATGTTTATAGAAAGAGCTATTATAGATTCTCTTTTAAATGACTGGAGATTTTGTTATTCACCTTTGGCCCAAGGTCGTCCACTCTCTTGATGAGAGTAAACTAACAACCATTTGTATCATGGTCTTCTGCCAAATATTTAGGAGACTTGTATAAGATTTAGAATCTAGAGTTTTTACTTTAACTATGTTCCCTTTGGGGACTTTATATCTGATGTATATTTATGAAGGTTAAGTTTAAATCGTCTTGGATTGATGTTTGTTGCCAGACGACACATTGGCTGGCTCTCTAATGCCATTTTGGGAATATATGATGTATCTTCATTACCTTTATATTGGACTAAATTAAAATAAAACTGTCTGTTTTCTCTTGTGACTCGTTGGTGGTTTTTAACCACACTTCCTGGTTACCTGTGGGCGTTACAGTAGTAAGATTCAGTGATAAAACAAAAAAATGTAATTTGATTTTCAAGACACACTACTAATATGGTATATTAAATAAGAGTTCATCTATAGTTTTTTTTCTTAGCACCGCATCTTACTACCTGTTTGGGTGTTGCATGTACTAAATACTCTTATAGGTTAGGGATTAAGAAGGTTGAAATTAGAGGACATGTACTTGCATTTGTGTGAGAGAGTAGGAAACCATTTAGGGAAAAAAACCACTTAGTACACCTGACCGGGATTGAGTATACAATGCAACATGAATTTAAGATTATTATTGCCGATTTCAGCATGATTATCAAATTTAACTTTAGTGGGGGTGAGTGAGGCGGTATCCAGCATCCATTTCTCCGAAGTGGGAGCTAGGCTAAAAAAGGTTAGGAACTACTGCTTTACCATGCGGCCACTGAAGCAGGTTTATCTTCTATAGGTGAAATCACAAATTAAAAATAACAAAAAACCCAAACAAATAGAATACTTAGCGAATAACATGTTATATTTTTAGACAAAATTTCTGATCTTAGGGCTACAAGGCAGACAAGTTCTACATTGCAACTCAGGGGCCTAGACCCAACACGGTGGTGGACTTCTGGCGAATGGTATGGCAGGAACAAGTGAGCGTAATCGCCATGCTAGCAAATGTCATAGAAAACGGCAAGGTGAGGCCAACTTAGAATAGACATAAGATATATTTATAGTGTATGTAATCCAACTATGCTCCAATGTTCATATGTGTGCCCATGCATGCACTTTGCTCATTTCCTCGATTGCTACCAGTTATCACAAATCCAGACCACTGTTATGAATGTCCGATTGCCTGCAAGGAGATGGGTGCCGATTCAGAAACATCCACTTTCAAATGAGATGATAAAAGTTATGCTTATAGAAACTACGAAAATATATTAAGGCCATTGATGGCTAGTGATTTTGTTGGCGGAGAGGCACTAATAATTTAGAGATTAGTTATTCGTTAAAAAGCTAAGGCCTTCTTCTTCTAAAGATTTGCATGTTTAACAATGATTTATCTTAGTGTCGTATTCATAATAGCCAAGTATAAATAAATGTAATTTGTATTACAGAAAAAGTGTGAGCAGTATTGGCCAGAGCTCGGAAAAGAAGAGACACATGGTGCTGTGACTATACTGACAGCTGATGTTAGTGTGTTTGCAGATTTCACATTCAGACATTTCAATGTATCATGCAAGTCAAAGAAGAGAAAGGTAATGTAAACCATAAACAACAATAGGCTTCATACTTAAGAACAAGAGAATTTACTGTCAAAAATCTTACACATATACACACAAATCTCACGTCTGACATTTTAAGCATACACACGAACCCGCTAATATAAGAAAGTTGTATTCAGGAGACCAATGATTAGGAATAAATAATATTGGCTAGTGCATTGAAACAGTGACAAATAAAAATTAATATCCCTCTTTAAAGAAGGGTTTCTTGTGCTCTTTTAACCTAGTGATTTCAAATAAATATATCACATTACTTATGAACTAGTTATAATAAGAGATTTATAGCTCAAGTTTAACTAGAAGCATGACAACATAATACTAAATGTATTTAAAAGTGAATATTTTGAACTAAAATTAAATCTCCTCTAATGGAGCTAGTTTTTTGATGCATAGATTTTCCATTCTCTTTTATAATAAATGCAAATCATTCCTATTAATTGCCTTCATCGTGTCTCCCCCCTCCCAATCCCCCAATAAAAGTGATATATTAGTCACAAATGAATAGTCGAGGGTTCAAGCACAGAATTAGTTCACCACCATTATGCTTGACTTCTATACAAGAGATTGAGATTTGAACAATTTGAATCCCTGCACTTACCAGATTGCATTTTTTTTTTCATTATTTAGGTTAATGTTGGTGTATTTACTTTAAATTATCCTACTCATGTATACTAAGATTAAGTTGTTGATACGCTTGCATTAGTTGGATAAATAAAAGAGTTGAATAAACCATTATAAAGAGACATGTAGAAATAAAAGATTAATGAAGCTGTTAGCTCCCTTGAATGTTTCAATACGCTGTTTTTCAAATAAGTAGAAAACAAAGGCAAATACCTGAATGGTCCCTAAGATTTAAAAAGGGAAATGGAGGAAAATAAAACAAGAGTTGCAATTACAGCATTGAGTAAGCACTATACAAAAATTTAATTAAGATTAGGTGCGATTGATTCAGGAAGATGTACTTTGGCTGAAGAAGGAAAGTCACTAGGTGATAGATTCAGAGGAAAGTGAAACATATGTAAATCTAAGATTAGCATTTTGCATAGTAATGTAAAAAAGGTGGAGGCAATACATATGTATATCCCACTAGTCGGGTACCCAGCAGAAGAAAAATACAAGATATAGAAAGACAAAGGAGAAACGAGTGGCAGGTGGGAAATCTTAACGAAAAAGTAGGGAAAAAGAGAGGAGGGCTTGAAGAGATGTTAGGGAATGAATGAAGGATGGGGAGAGAGAAACAATGAGGGTTGTTGGAGTTATGTGCAAGAAATAAAATGAAAGTGGCAAACAGCTGTTATAAGAAGGAAAGAGAAAGTAATAAGATCACTAGACATAGTTGGGTGGGGAGCAAAAGTTGGTGATAGACTACTTTATCATGGATGAAGAAATGAAAAGGCAGACAAAATGGGACGAGAATGTAGGAGAAAGGTATTAAGACAAGAAAGAAGAATAAGAGTGTGGAGGATAAAATAATGAAAGGCAAAATGCCTAATACCCAAGGATGAGATGCAAAGTGTAGAGATTGAATAGGAAAGGTTTAAGAACAATTTGGTGGGAAGGCAAAGGAGTTATGTGGGGGAACATATAATAATAGAAAGTGGAAGGAGACAACCTGGTGTAACGAAAGGGGGAAGGAAACAGTGGAGGAGAAGAATAAAGCATTCGGAAGCGGTTTTATGAATAGGAATGAGGAAATATAGGAAGAATATAGGGAGAAGAAGAAACGAGCAAAGTGAATGGTACCGGAAGCCAGGAAGGATTGGCTACAAAAATGGACAGAAATGCTGTTACCAGACGTAGAAGAACGTAACGTTTATAGCCAGGTAAGAAACCGGAGGAGAGAAAAAAGACAAGAAGTTAGAATGATGGATGAAGAAGGAAGAATGTTGACGACAGGAGAGGATGAAAAGGAACTATGAATAAGATATTTTGAGATGATGTTAAACCCGGAAGAGGAAAAGGATGATAGTGAAACAGAGGAACAGGAAGAAATATCAGAAGAGGGGGAAAGAAGTCCCACATGGAACGATGTGGGGGGCGCATTATTGAGGATGAAACAAGGATAAGCACCAGGTGTGGACAACTTGACTGTCAAATGATAAGAGCTGCATGTGAAGTAGGTATACAATGGTTAAACAAGGTGCTGAGAGTGATTTTAAAGGAAAATAAGGTACTGAAAGAAGGAAGCTATACTACATATTTTCAAGAAAAGAGATAAGAAGAGGTGTACAAATTAAAGGGGGATAGCACCGATATGCCACTGTACAAAAATATATGAGAAAATATTGGAAAAGAGAATAAGAAATAAAATGAAAGGAAGGTGCAGAGAGGAACATCACTGATTAAGGGACAGAGGTGTACAATATACTTGATCTTGGCTATACAACAGCTGATGGAAATAAAATATGAGTTTGGGAAAGATTTGATAATGGTATTTATAGATGTGGAGAAGGCATATGATAGAGTTGATAGAAACAAGTTGGAAAGCGATGGAGGAGGCCAAAGTGGAAAGAGGAGTTGTAATGAGAGTGAAACATGTGCATCAGGAGTTGTGTTAAGACGAAGAATGGGAGGACAGAGTGGTTACAAAAAAAAAAGTTGAGTGGAGCAAGGAAGTGACCTCTCACAACTACTATTTGTAATGGAAATGGTCTTGAACAAAGTGGGAGGAAAACTCAGTGAAGAAGGACTGAAAACCATTATGTTTGCTGATGACTTGATGGTATGGGGGTATAAGGAAGAGGAAGTATAGGAACAACTACAAGAATGCAATGAGGAAGTAAAAGAGTGTGGATTGAAATTTAGCATGGTGAAGTGTAAAGTGATGGTAATGATAAGGAAGAGGATAAGGCCTAGTAAAACTATTAAGTTGGATGGAGAAGAGCTGATAAAAGTACATACTGCAAGACATTTTAAAAACATGACTGAGCCGAAAGGTGGAAGTAGAGAGGATCTAATGAGAATAGGACAGCAGGGAGAGCTGTTATATAGGTGTATAAGATACCTACTATGGAAAGATAAATCTCCTTGAAGTGTAAGGAAGTGTTGTACTACAATATTATTATAAGTTCTTTATTCAGTACTTAATGTTTAAGGAATTATTTGTGGCACTGCTTAAATGTGTTATAAAACCAATCTTATAGAATAATCTCATCCTAGCAGAATGCTATATCTAAACAATACAGTTTGCTAACATCGAGAAACAAAATCACTTTTGTTTAAATTTTTAGGTGCAGAATTAGTTTAGGTAGTATTTAAATTTCCTGACTTTTCTTATTTTTGATTAAATTCCCTGGCAATTACTTGTTTTCCCTGACATAAAAAAATTCCCTAACTCCAGGTTTTATTTGTCTGTAGCCACCATGAATGTTAAGCATACTAAGTAATATCAGGTTTCCTAAACCAGAACAATATAAACAAAAAAAAACTCCCTTTTGTAGGTGAGTCACCTTCATTTCACATCATGGCCAGACCACGGAGTTCCCTTCTATCCCCAATCTGTGGCGGCCTACCTCAAGAAACTGCTCCTCACACCCCGGGGCACTGGACCAATACTTGTTCACTGCAGGTGAATAACAGCTTCTGAAGAATATTATTTTGGTTTATTTGGCGGAATCGATGAAAAGTTTATGGCAAAAATATTCAAGCATGTTGTTGGTAGTCCATTTTATTTATAATAGACTTCGACATTGATTAAGTAGAAATATAGTAATCTTCAGATTGATTAGGCAACATGATGTCTTTTTAGCACCGCGTATTTCTTCCCATTCGGGTTATATGCATATATAATAGTTATGCTAATGTGTTAGAGATGAAGAAGGTTGATTTTAGAGAAAGTATGGAGTGAAAGTGAAAAAACCATTTATAGAAAACCACCCTCAATACATCTTACCAGGATTCCAACCTCGATCTCCCCGTCATTGGCAGTCTAGTTTATTGAGTGTGTGATGCCATAGAACATGCGGCCACCGAAGTGGGTCTTAAGATGTTCAATACCAGATTGCATCTAGATAAAATGGGAGTATCAGGCTTGATGACCCAGGATTGTTCACCTTGATGTAAGGGAACTGATTGAGGTTTAGAGTGGAAAATAGATAAGGAAATTTAGGTCATATTAGCGTAGTTAAAAATTAAACTGCATGATAGATTGCATGGACTAATGGACAACTTTCATGCTAGACTAGACTGTCGGTGACAGGAAGATTCGTGTTAAAATCCTGCTTGGGTGTACTGAGGGTGATTTTTAACAAACGTTTTCCCACTTTCTCTCTACACAAACATGAGTACATCTACTCTGAAATTCTACCTTCCTAGTCCCTATTTTATTAGAATAATTAATATATGCATTTAATCTGAACAGGATCGCCTCTGTGATCTAGTGGTAAGAGATTTCAGCTACAGACCCAGAGGTCCCAGGTTTGATCCCTGGCCCTTCCAGATTTTCTGTGAAGCAGTGGGTCTGGAACAAGGTCAACTCAGCTTCATGAGGACAAATGAGGAGCTATTTGAATGAAAAAGAATCAGTTACAGCCTAGAAAACTGAGAATAGTGGTTGGAGGGTTCGTTGTGTTCAACACGACACCCCTATTCTACAGAGGTTGGCACTATCTTCGCCAACAGCCGGCGGCCACTCGGTCAGTATAGCTTGATTGTGGGATGATGCCAGAGTTTATAATCTGAGCGGGTATTAAGAAGTGGTAGGTAAAGAGCGCTAAAGATTAGCACCATAGGTTGAATTCCTAGTAGATAAGTAGGTATGTAGCTGGGAATCTTAATATTTGGTAAATATGTTTTTAAGCTGTGATCATTGATCTAACAAGTGTAATGACTTGTGTATTCATCCAAAACAAGGTGTCCATGGAAGTAATTCATGTGGTACAAACATGATGCACCATATGTTTAGGTGAGTGTCAAATGATCTTGACTCGCACTTCATGGATTGGAAACTAAGCATAGTGTCTTAAAAGTGTGAAGCAGCATAACACTTTGCAATAATCAAAGTGCAATTTTCATTAGACTTAGTGTAGCTTTATGACTAGGGTAATGTCTTGTGCGAATATAATAATCATTTGTTTGAATCTAATCATATTTTCCTAAATAGTTGGTATAGAGGCGAGTTATACTCTAACTTCTTTTTTGAATACAGATACACTCTTATGGCCTGAACAGACTAGGTAACCAAGGGATCAACCAACCTAAGGGTGTTTAAAGCTTTGAAATGTTGAAGCCGATGGCCAAATCTACTTTGCTTTGATTTCAACACCTACAATAACCTCCGCAGCTTTGAAACATTTCAAAGGGAAAATAAATCTTTGATATTAGAATAGTTTGAAATTTATAGTTAATTATTACATATTTAAACATATATATTTTTTGAACAATTATTTAACAGTATTTAGTGATAAATGGCATCTGTAATGTAAGCGTATGGATAAATTCTGATGTGTCAGAATAAGGACACTATAGTGTGCTTTTCTTTTTCTTTAAATATTTCTATTTACCTACATACAATAATCAATAGTTTAGAAATTAAAAGTAGTGTTATATGACAAAAAAAAAAATATATTTTCGAGTTTGCTATGCATGATGAATATGGAAAAGCTAATTTAATTGTTAACTACAGTTATAGCCATATCTTAATATCTTTAAATTCAAAAAATGACACCTAGACACAAGAATAAAATCCAGAACCTTTGGTTTAGTATGCCAATACTCTTACTACTGAGCTATCCATCGATCACTGGATCACTTAATTGTAGCTTATGATTTTAAACACGTCCATCATAGACTGCTTTAAAATATGAGTGAAGAATGACTCTATCCATGGGATGACTCTACGCGTGGGATGACTCTGGTTTATCTTAGTGGTAAGAGTATTGGCATACTAAGCCAAAGGTTCTGGGTTTGATTCTCGTGTCCAGGTGTCGTTTTTATAATTTAAATAATATTTTCTATGCATACTTCAATCTTTGTTTCACATTTAAAAAAGATACCATTGCACACTCTTATGTGATATTAAAATGATACCATTTCAGCGCTGGCGTGGGCAGAACCGGGACCATAATCTTGGCTGACATCTGCCTGCGCATGGCCGCTGCAGAAGGAGCTGTTGATATACTGGGATTCCAACAGAGCATGAGGGAGCAGCGACCAAACATGGTGGACAACCTCGTGAGTCCGTTCTCTCACAATGACACTGTGAACAGGACCTTAACCTGAATGACATGTCTGGTCACATGACACTAGGGAAGTAAATAATATTACTGATCCTAATTTAATTGTTTCATAAGGTTTCTAGTACAATAATGTTGGCAATCACTTCTAAGAAAAACTAACAAAACATGTAGTAAACTAAACAAGCTCAAATAGTTGATATTTATCAGAGTGGCCACATTATTATGCTTTTCAGAACTGGTGTTACAGACAAACGTATTGCAATAACATTACTGTTAAAATAACAAATGAAATAAAGCTAGAATTTCATTATAAGTTTCCTACCTTTACATATTTGTTGAGAGTTAGCTTCTGCAAACTTATTAATGTAGGGATGTAGGGGACGTGCACAGAGGTAATTCTTTTTACAGCTTTTATATCAAAACTTTTTTGGATTAACTCTAGATAAATCAAAATTGGCTTCAGTACAAACATAGAGATTAATTTTCTTCACGTGTTGTCCTCAACAATTGTTGAATATCGGTTAAGGGTGTCCTAGAATTAAATGACAACTTTTTTCTCTTAATTTAAAAAGTTTGTCATCCAAAGCCGGCTGTTTGTGAGGTGAAAACTAGTAGTGGTTGTTGTTTGTGAGGTGAAAAGATGTAGGTAAGGGCTTTTTGGTGCCGTTTTGTTTATTCATCACATTTTACTACCAATCCGGGCCATAGACATGTCTATTCTGCTAAAGGAATAGAGAGAAAGAAGGCAGAATTTAGAGGAAGTTTGCATTTGTCTAGAGGGAAAGTGGAAAACCACTTAAGTAAAAATTCCCTCAATATACTAGTTCAGAATTTGAGCCCCGACTTCTATTATTCAGAGTACCCATCAATGCAGGTAGTCTGATGCTGTTGATGATGTTTAGACAAACCAGGGTCTTTAGAAAAATTACCACTGGTGGACAGAAAAAAGGTGAATTACTTTTTATTCTTAACGTTTTTATATAGAGCTTTGATAAAACTACCACTATTCCATTTGTGATGTGTGAACAGACACGAGTAGTGAACAGGTGTGTCAAACAAGTATATTTACAAGTGTTTCGCATAAAACATGATGCACCTCACAATGACGACACAACAATTGCATAAACATACAACACCTACCAAAACAAATGTTAATCACCTTTTGATTGCTCAGACAAGAAGACCAGCTCTGACCTCCTTCTATAACCACATCGTCTAAGAAGGTATCACTCTCATGTTGGACCGGACTGCCAATTACAGGGAGATCAGGCTTGAATCTCGGTCAGGTGTATTGGTGGTTATTCCAAAATGGTTTTAAACTCTTTCTCCACATGAATACGGGTACACTTGCTCTGAATTCAACCTCACTCATACCTAACTCATTAGTGTAGTTAGTACATATGTGGGTAGCGTGAACAGGTAGTAAGATGCAGACTGAAGTTTATGGTAAGATTGGGGTTTGGATCCCTGTCAAGACATATTGAGGCTAGTATTTCCTATATTATTTCCCTCTATCGATGCAACTATCCTTAATGTGTATAACTCAAACCCAAGACAAGAACTGTTGGCAGACATGTTGACATGTACATAAGTGCATAACCCATATGGGTGATAGGACGCGATGCTAAGTAAATAGTATTTGTAAGAGAAGACTATTTGCAAACTGTGGTAAATAGTAAGGTTCATTTTGCACAAGGGACTTTAAATACAATATTAGTACAATAGGATTTGATACAATTTGAATGTCTAGTCGAGGACTCCAATAGTAATCACAGTGACAACATTGCTTTGTATTGTACAATCATCTAAAAGATATGTTCCATGAACAGGAGCAGTACAAGTTGGTTCATCTGGTGCTGTTGGAGTGTCTAGTTGAGGAACCCAGTAGCTACCCATGTGACGACACCCTGCCTCAGTTAATCAATATGTTGAGCGAAAGCGGAACTCTCTACAAACAGTTCCAACGCCTGCAGGAGGTGCAGTGGTTGGACCAAGCACTTAAACCACCTTCTGGTGCTCAGGTCGACAAGGCAAGGATACCACAGCCCACCAACAAGGATAGGTGCTCAAACATAATACCAGGTACTACCTGCACCACACCCAAACAACAGTTAACTTTTAGTCAAAAGATGGAGTACTCATAAATTAATTCATTTTGAAGTAGTTTTAACATTATTATTTAGTAGAGTTGGAGCGAATCCACTAACTTACGAATCTGAATTGCCAATTTAACTTAAAGTCTCGAATCCGAATTTTGGAAAAATTGTGAATGTAGGAGGAAATGTAAATATAAAAGAATAATAGTAAAAGTAATTAAATGTTAACATTTTTTCTTATAATCCATTAATTATAACCCTAATAGTCAGTTAAGTGTTAAATTACTGGTCAGGGGCCTGGTTATTAAGTTCATCCTATAATTATAATTGATTCTGAACCTCCAATAACCAGTATTAGAGCTCTAAAACAAATTTAATTTAAGAGATTGAAAAAAAAAATCCATTTTTTTGAGGACTTGTATTACAAATCCAAGATCTTTCCGAATCATCGAATATCCATAAGGATTTCCGGTTTTATAAGTTATTGGAAACTACTGGCTGCAATGGAATCTAGATTACTAATCTACCTGCTTATATGCCACTCAAGTTTACACCCAATATTCAAAACACAATCCAAGATATCCTCACTGGTGTTGGTCGATAAATTAGGATCAATCTTTTAGAAGGATTCATGTAACAATACTACTTAAAAAAAGTATCATGCATCCTTGAGGTTTTAATTATAAATTACTTTTTTAAACCAACACTGGTGGGTAGTAGGTATCTGGACTAAGTGCCACGCTCATATAATCTGGTTTGCCGGTTTTGAAGAGGTTGGGGTTCGAATCCCAACTAGGTTTTATAAAGTTTTTTTTTTTCAAAATAATTCTTGAACATCCCTACACAAAAATGTGGACACATTTTCTTTCAATTTCCACCTTCATCATCCTTACACCATTAGTATATTTAAATACAGATAGCATGGAAAGATAGTAAGACGTGGGCCAAATAAATGAATAAATCTTTTTAAAAACAGATTTCATACAGTTTAATATTTTATCAATCCCCAGGTTACAATGGTCGGGTGTATCTGACACGTTATCCACTAGAAGACACTACTTCAGACTACATAAACGCAGTGAGTGTAGATGGGTTCAGAACCAAGGATCAATTCATTGTGACACAGTTCCCGCTAAAGAACACGGTGGGTGACTTCTGGAGGCTGGTTCTGGAGAAGAATATTCCACTCATTGTTGTGTTAAATGAGATTGACATGAGTGATAAGGTGAACAGTTTTTTTTTTACAATTGTTTATGTTATGTTTTATATAATCTTACATAACTAAGCTAAATATCTAATTTGAGTTTCCTCTTATGCAGGTGTCAAACACTTAATTATTACTACTATCTGATTTTCATAGAAAGGGCTTTTTTTTTGCGGCCAACATTGATAACATTTTAATGTTTAATTTGTGTTATTTTATATATATTGTGTGAAAGCTGCAGATCAAATGATCTGACATATGAATTTGGGAAAGAAGATTTAGTGACTTTTATGTCAGATAAGGGCCCTTCTTATGAAAAATGCTTTTAACATTATTTGTAGGTCCATAGATCATTCATAAGTATTCTATCTTCTTTCCAGTCATTATCCATGTGTGAATTTCGACCATTGTCTGATCAACCTTTGACGCCGGTACCCTATTTGACAGTGCGATTGAAGCAACAGTCGCACAATGCAATATGGTCTGTGACCACATACCAGCTCACGGACACAAGTGTTACCACGGTAAGATTAGTTTTTTTTTTATCTAATTAAAAAGAGCCTGTTTAAAAGCTAAGCTTAAAACATAATTTAAAATTTAATGATTGATTAATAAATTCAGAACCCATCAAATGTAGCTTAGAGCAGACAGGGAAAAACCAAAACAGTGATAAACTTCAATTTGGTTTGTTTGTGCATTTCATTGTGTGATAGTGTTGTAATATTTGGAAGAATGAACATGAAAGATGAACAGAAACCTTTAAAAGGGAAGAAACACAATGTGTTTTACATTGGAAGGAAGAACACAGTTCACACTTTACATTGCTGCCATTGAACAGAGGTAATGGCTGCCTCTTGAAGAAAATCAATCATTGGCACTAAGTTTAATATCTCAATAAACAAGCTGACAGAGGGTTGGTTTTTAATAATAACAGTGTCTGGACTAGATTAATCTGTAGCTCAGTTTTGCGGAAAGATTAGCAAATACTAATGTACCGTTTGCCTAGGGGATGCCAGAATGTACTAATCATACTATCCTTTCCAAGGAGGATCTTTCCATATCCCAATCAGATGATGGGATGATAGTGAAATATATGGATGTGGAGCCAACAAAGATTTTGACCTAACTTAAGCTTAATTAACCAAACCTTGGTGACTATGAGAATTATTCCTCTTTTGATGAATAACCCCTGGTACCAACCAAGAATCAAACCTGATGCCTCTAAGTCAGCTGCCAAGAGCTCTGACCACTATACCACGAGACTGTTTGTCCAACTTAATAGGATTACAATTTGCTAATTGTTTTTTCCCATTCATTATTATTCTTGCTTGAAACGTACACTGACACACATTCACTTATTAATTTGTATTTTTAACTGTGTGTGGTATTCATACACTGTCCCGTGAAGCTGTGTACCACCTCTGCTCTCAGGGTGGGACTATGGGTGGAATAAAATATACATCCAACTGAATGGACGTCTATTTAAATTGTATCTTTGAGACATCTTATTTTTTTGTGTATGTGCCAGTACCATAAAGATTTCACGCAGTAGCAAACTCATTTTGTCCAATACTTGACTCTTAATCTACTTTCTATACTACTCACTAATTAAAAAGTTGTTAATTTTCAGAGTGAAGACTAAGTATTTAACACAAAAGCTACAAAATAGAAAGATACTTACCATCACATGTCAGCATTTAAGAACCTTAATTTCCCTTCTGGAATATAATAGTTAAAACTCTCTCTTATAATTATATTATTGTATATTTGGAAGAAGGTTCAAGAAAGAGTTTTAGGAACAAGACAAACTCAGTATGGTTTGTATACTGAGAAACAAACCACAGTTTAGCAAGTTCACACTTTAATATGCTACTAGTCATGTAATAAGGGTAAGAAATTATCCAATTACTATTCCATTCCCTTTACCCGAGGTAGGGCTTACCTGTGTGATTGAATGAACGAGAGACGATTCTAATGGGGGATGGAAATACTGAGCAGACACAAACAAATTTAATCATATAATTAATTTAATAGAAATCCTGGATATCTCAGTAGTATAGCATTGGTGCACTAAGCCGAAGATCCCGGTGTAATTTTTCAACTAATTTAAATCAAATGAATTGTGGTCTCCTCTTTACGGACATTGACCGGGTTACAATAATTTGCAGCTTGTGTGTTAATGTTCATACAGTCTGACACCTTAGCTCAGTCAATAGTGTGTCTGCCAACTGAGCTAAGTAAGGGTCCCGGGTTCGATTCCTGGCATGGACCAAAATTTATCATTGCTGAACATTGATAAATTAATGGCCAGGGAGTGGATGCTGTGCCTTTCTTAGTCTTAAGTTAGATTTTAAGGCATATGAAGTTACAACAGGCCTAGCAAGCCGATAGTGGAAAATGTATGGCTTGAATAAAAAATTGATCCAGGCCATAGGCTGGAAACAATGATGAATGTGAATAAGTGTTGATGTTCATACAAACAAATCTGTCAAGATAATACGAGATTATTCATGGTCGTGGTCTACAGGGATTACCCCAGCAACAGATTGTGCGGATGCTGCAACTGTCTGGGTGGCAGGCCAACTGTGATCTTCCTCCTAATGTTAACACTCTCTTGCAGCTGTGGCAAGAAGTGGAAAGACTCTACAGCGGCAAGTGCCCCATACTTGTAACTTGTCTGTAAGTACTCGCGGATTGATTTTTTTAACACTGGAATAAATGTTAGCACGACTTGTGTATCATAGAAATGGAGTGTGACAACGTGCTGCAAAGTACAAGACACATAAGGGGTTGATACACCTTTTAAGTTTTGAAACTCCTAACTCGTCCAGATTTTCTCTGTATCTTATATACAAAGTGATAAATAACAAAATCTCACTATTTTCCATTACATCCTCGAGACAATAATTACTAAGGCTATGAGAGCACTCCTTGCAAACTCAAACAATTTTAAGATAAAATTAAGTTTTCTATAGGTATGCTACTATGTATATAGAAAATTATTGCAAAAACATACCAAGAATTTTTAGAATTTTCACTACTTCACACTATTAAGAGACCAAATTCCTTGAATTTTCCACGTTTTACAAGTATGTAAACATTTGTATGGGGAAAAAAAATTAACTAGGAATTGAGTTTTATATGAAGGCTATTAACTAATAATACAATCTAATAATAACTATTGAACTTAATTGATCAAGCATATGTTGCTAACGATTTCCACATATCCATCACAGACTACCTTAAAATATGTGTGGAGAATGACCTCAGGCATGAGATAACTCCTAGATAGCTCAGTGGTCTAGCATTAACATACTAAACCAGGTGCCAGGTTCGATTCCCATGTCCAGGTGTCATACAATTTAAATTTTGTCATTGAGAAATATATTTACCATAATATTCATGTCAGTTATGAAACTAAAACAAAAAGAAAATCAAATTATATTTAATAGTGCTAGTACTACAGTACTTGAATTAGGTTAATTTTATGTCTCAAAATAAACAATTTAATGAACGCTGTTTTTTGAGAACCCCCCCNCCCCCCCCCAAAGGTCAGGTCAACTAGTAGAAATAAAAATACAACCAATTTGGATTTGAACCAGACTTTAATAAATATATTTCAACCTAAACAGTTGTATTTTTTCTATGAATTGTGACCTGTAAGCCAAGCACTATTGGTGTATTAGCTGTATGAATATAAACCTAGCATATCCCTAATTTTTCCTATATTTTCAGGGATGGGTCCAAGAGTTGTGGGCTGTTCTTAGCAGTGGCATTCCTTGTGGAAAAGATAAAGCTCGAACAACAGTGTGACGTCTGCCATGCCGTCCGAACAATACGACAGAATAGAGAGCAATTCATCACGACAGAGGTACTATTCATTCAAAACCGAAGAGTTATTTTGAATATTGTTTTAAAATTTACAACCATCTGGAGGTTGGAAAACAATTTTAAAAGTAAGGTATTTCAATAAGCTTAAATAAAAGCTTATTTGGTAGTTCAAACTACAGACCTTTGACTTGGTAATGACACATCAAGACAAAATGTGTGGAGTTCAAATTGTTGTTGGATCATTTTTTAAATATACTGATAAAAAAGTTAGTGTTATATGTGTAGGGAAGGAAGTCGGTTGCTTAAAATGTGTACAGTGATACTATATGACAGGGGTATGTGATGGTCACTATTTAAATGCAAAGTAAAGCCTAAAATACGCAAAGAAAAACCGAAGTTACGAGATAAATTTATTTTTGTTGTCACATAACACTTTTAGAAAAGCTTTGACAATTACTTAGCTAGGCCAATAAAAATATTGATAGCTAAAATACTCAACTTATGGTCATTCATTGCCATTCTGAGCTGTTATAAATCACAACAATATAGATTTTTCAAGCATAAAACTAACAAAAAGTATTCAAACTTTGATTTGACTTTAAATATATTTCATATATTAGATTCGAGTTTGCTTTGAATTGAAAAAGCGTAATTCATACACCTTGAGTTTAGAGAAAAAACAATGCACACAACATTCATGTATGATTAGTGATGGCATTTCTGAATTTAATCATACTCATGTTAAACTGGTCATTTAATCACTATTCTGTGCTAAAATACTATTTAGCAGATGTTTTAAAAATGATGTTGAAATATGTTACATCTTGCTAAATATTTTCATAATATCAAAGTTTTCTTCTTCCACCAAAATGCTTCAAAGATGCAAAGGTTATTGTGGGTGTCAAAGTCAAAAGGAAGAAAATTTTACATACTTAAATTCCAAATTTTCGCACATCCCTCTAATCTGAATGTAATCTTAGTCAAACGTGTTGATTGCCAAGTGTCCGAGTATATTAAAAACTAAGTTTGAGCAGAGTTTAGTTGAAATTTTAATCAACGGGTTTTAGTTGAGTTTTCAAAAGATATTTCATTTATAATAACTTTCTATAACATTCAGATTTTGAATAGCCTCATGAATTCATCATCAAACAGCAAAAGGAGTAGGTGCCAAAGGACTAGTATTTGAAAAATGTAAAAGGACTATAAAATAATGTAATTTTATGGGGAAAGAAGTCATTCTCTAAAGATAGATAGAAAAACCCAATATTATCAAAATTTTTGAATGTTACTGCCATTCACCTTTTTGCCCCCTTACTACAAGAATTATGAAAAAAAAAACACAAAAATTATGTGTAATAAGTGTGATAAGTTGAGAGCATTGAGAGATCCGAAGAGCTTGAAAGGAAGTTTACTCATTTCCATTAAAACAAAACCCATCATCTATGACCAAATTAAAGTAATAATTTTTTATATATTTTATATTTCAGGAGCAGTTTCAATTTCTGTATGCAGTTGCAGTCAACTACCTCGAAGCATTCCAAACATATGCCAACTTTAATTAACTGAATGAGTTGTTAGCGTCATATAAGATGTGATGCAACGTTGGCACAATTGAAGAGCAAATTTGCACCCATTTAAGAGTGCACAACTTATACATCATACCATTTCAATAAAATAAAACGGCGGCATATTATTATAATTCCTCATAATACTTAACTGCCTTCCAATAACTGATTAAGTTGGAATTAAAATAACATACATCTTCAACCCACATAATTTGTTTCAATCTAGTTATTTGGAATATAGTGCCAGCCTAAATCATGGTTACGATTGGAAGGGATAGCCAGATCACTTACCTTAGTGATACTGTAGCATAAAGTGTTTAGAGAGAACACTAAAAAACACACAATCACATTTTTAAGAACAAGCTTTCCTCGTAACAGGCAGCTTTATCAGGTTGAAAGACTAGACCGATGCTCTTGGTTAGACTGCAGAGCTGACTGTCAACAGCTGATTGTTTTTAGATTTCAATGTAAGCAGCACTTGTATTGAATAGAGAGAAAAAATAAAGTATTTTATATAATTTTTGATATACAAACCAACAAATTCATTCTCCAGCAATACAACTAAAATAAATTACCCTTTAAAAGGCCACCATAAGTGTGATTATGAAAACAAACTCTACCAACTGGAATGCAGCCAGTGTAAAGCACACTACATTGGTCTTACAACAGAAACGCTAAGAAAATTGTCAACGTGACACAAAAATGTAAAATAAAGATAAACCTGTGACGTCACATGCCAAAACATAGCATATGTACTTTAATCACAGCTACACCAACAAACTGTTCAAATCCTTCAACAAAGACATCTTCTGCAACTTTATTACAAGTGATGCCATCTATACAGTGTAAATCACAACTAAGGAAATCACTTGAGTCAATCTAGCAGTCTACTCTCTTGACCTGAAGAATCTGCCTGTGACAGTGAAAGCTTGTCCTTAAAAATGTGTTGTTTAGTGTTGCATCTAAGCAATTTCTATTTGAGTATCACCAAGGTGTGCTGACTATCCCTCCTAATTTTAACCACAATTTCAATCAAGTTAACAATTGTGATAGGGCTATTACTAACCTATAAATTGCATTTTATATTCATATGTTTTGGTATGTATGTCATTCATTATTCACAAAATAATATAAAATTAAGAAAGCAAATGGTGGATCAGTCATTCCTTTATAGATTCAAACACACTAAATATAATTTGTCTAGGATATTTTAAAAACATCTTTTAAGTTTTTATAGATGTTTTAATATTGTAAAGAAATCATATTCTGAAAATTGACACCTGGACATGGGAATCAAACTTGGGACCTTTGACTTAGCTCTAACCATTAAGCTATCCAGGAATCGTACCGTGCCCAGGGTCATTCTTCACTCTTATTTTAAGGCAGACTCTATGAAGGATGTGCAAAAATTGTCAGCTATAAACGTGTGATTTTATTAAGATCACGAGGTATCAAATAATACACCCACCTTCGACTCTGTAGTTGGCTTATTGCTGCCACTTGTACAATTATTATAATTGTAAGGGATTGTATATTTAAGAATCAAATAGCCAAAGCTATTATTTATTTATGCTTTTAGGGAGTCTGAAAATTGAAAAATGACACCTGGACACGGGAATCGATTAAGAATATGAATGTGCCATGTCATACTTCCCCCCTCCCTTCAGAGGCCTTGGTAATACAACTTTGTCCCTTTCATGAGACCCCATCAATAAAACTCCCTTCCCCTAAATGTTAAGTGGGACAATGTAAATACGACCAGTTGTTAAGTTCAAGCTCAAGCGTGGCTTGAGCTCTTAGTCAGTGTTTATAGTTTTGTTATAAAGTTTGAATAATATAAATTAGTGTCTATTAAATAATTATGGCAAGTATAAAAATGTATTGAAATTGAAGAGTTAATTGATAACATTAAAAAAAATGTAAGAACATTTCCCTAACTATTCTGAAATTACATTAGATTGATCCCAAGTTTCAGGTATGAAAATATTTTCCCCTGCAGGAATACCAAAATTTTGGATTCCTGTTCATCCCTAATAGCAAGTAGTTTCAAACCCAAAACCTTTTATTTATTTTACAACAAACAACTTGTATAAATGAATGTGTAAAAGAAAGTTTCAGGCATCTTTGACCTTCGACTTTGCTTGCGCATCTATCCTGGATGTCCAGGGTCATGTACCACAATTTTTTGATTTGTCTCCTGGTGATTATCTTGCTCAAGGGCATAGTTATAGACAGCAAATCAATATGGTAGGTTATATTATAATACCTGTTCAGGTTGTATGCATATATATTGTATACAAATTATACCAATAAAATATGGATGAGAAAGGTTGAATTTATAAAGGAAGTGTACCTGCATCTGCATGAAGGGAGAGTGAAAACTACTACCCTCAGTACACCTGACTGGGATTTGAACCCTAGCCTAGTACGAGTGTGACACCTCAGACCATACGGCTCCTAAAACGGGTAATATGGTAGTGCAAGTAAATACCAGAGATTCCTCTATAAATTCTTAAAACAAAAAGGTTGTGAAGATTTTTTTTTATTAAACAGCTTAAAGTTATTCTATATACATCAAGATAAAGCGCAGTTTGGTTATTGTTAAAAAAACAAAAATAAAACAAGGGGAAAGTTTCACCGACAAGTGTACACAAACACTTGATTGATGATTGTAGAGATTTCTTCACATAGTCAGCTCCTGAAAACACATTATTTGACAAATTAAACCCTATATATTTATAAAATAAACCAATATAGAAATTGTGTTCTATTTGAAAGAAACAACAAGAAAGGATTCTATCCTCTAGGGCTGTGCAAAGCTTCAACTTGGCTTCTAAACAAACATCAGCTTCAACTTCGCTTCACCAATAAGATTGTTATTAGCACTGCGTTTTACTACCCGTTCGGGTTATATGCACTCATGCTAATGTGTTATGGTAGGTTGATTGTGAAATGAAATGGAGGACCTACAGTTTAACGTGGAATCCGAACCACGTTGGAGATCTGGCATTCCACACATTCACAAGTTGTGAATAATACGTGTCTTGTCAGAGGCGAAAGAAGGATTTGGCAATACGATAAATCTGTGCCGGGACCGAGGATCGAATCCCAGCACAGAAGTCTGACACCTTACCCCTAGACCACCAGGTCACTGACTTCACCAATAAGAATAATGACAGCTAAAATACTTCATATATGTTCTAATGTAGAGGTGTTTTGAGCTGTTTTTTAAAATTACAAATTTATATATATAGAAAAAATCAGAAGAAATTGCATTGCATGTTGTGATAATAGCTTAATTTGTCAGACTAATATGGAAAATTAGAAACAATTGTGCAATAAAACATATTCAAAGTGATTTTAGTGCATAAAGTTATATAAATAACCACAATATAATATTTTTTCAAGTATAAAACCCCTAAAAGAAAATATTTGTACTTTGATTCGGCTTTGAGGATATATAATATCTATTCAAGTTTGCTTAGAATTGAAAAAATTGGACTTGGCACATCCCTACTATCCATCTTTCCTGTATCTTCTTTTAAATATAATACAATTACCTCATAAAGCAAAAAGAGGTTTTCCTTATAGAAATATACAATATAGAAATTAGTATTTACAACTACATGAATCAAATATACAATCATTATTCTAGACCCCTGCTTACCCACCTGATAACCATACATTTTTTTTCAAAAGATTTGCAAATTCATTTAGTTTCTGACTCTTTAATTTAAAACCAGTCTCTACACAAAATAACTTCCAACTACATGTTTATTCTGTATACTCGAGAGATATGAAAATCCAATACCATTTCCACAAAACATACATTAGTTAGGGGAATTTTATGTTCTTAATTCATTGAAATCATAGACGAGGAAACAGATCTAATGGTTTTTCTTTCTCCAAGCCTGCCTTACTACCTGTTGAGATTATACGCTTATTTACTAATGACACTAATGTGTTAGGGATGGGCGGGGTTAAATTAAGAGTAATTGTACCCCTATTTAGCTAGATATTTGGAAGAAGGAACAGGAAAGGGAGCTTGAAAACACATAAAAGGGACATACAAAATATGGTTTTTACAATGAAAAGGAGAACACAGTTCACAATTTACATTGCCGCCACTGGACCATGGTACCTACTAAAAGAATTGATAATTTAGTTAAGTGTTGAGAGATTTTAAGTGAAACTTTATTCTGACTTCATGACCCTATATTTTGTTATGTATTTTTACCATTAAGTGTTAGAAGACAACAACTCTTAGCACATTAGGCCTTCAATTATTTTTTAAAAGGATGGGTACACCTTTTCAGGACTGGGGAAAAACTCTGGCCCTATAATTTAATTTTTAAAAGTAGGAATAGTGGACTTTCTCAATCTCAAACCGATTACATTGAAAACACTTATATTCAAAATAGAAAATGCTCCACACACACTTTAATAGCAAAAAATTAGCAATGATAGAATAATTGTTACTGTTCAGTCTGCCAAGGTCATTCAGCAATGAATATTTATGAATGAAATATAGCGAAACATCACCTGTGGTATCATCATCACAGTAACATAATAAAAAGAAATAATTGCATAGGCCTTATTTAAGTATTTAGGAAAACGACTGGAAGAGAGGTCAGTAAAGAGATAGGAGCAGATAAGAGAGATTGTAAAAGTAAAAGAATACAAACAATTAAAGCAGGAGGAATGGTAGTGGAAAATGGAGGCATAAATGACCTGACCAAGGGGTGGAAATAAATCATAATGATGATGATAAATTACATAATGGATTAGAAATGTACTAACACATTGTGGAAACATTGAATTAATGTGATATAGATATATCTCTTTAAGGATGTACGAAGCTGCGACTTGGTTTTCTTAGAATATTTGAGATATAACACTGCTTATTGGTTGTTCAGAACCTTATTTAATTATAAAATGGGCTTAACAAGCAGGCCCTAGACCAGTAATTTAACAATCAACTGAATGTATGAATGTTATAATTAATGGATTATTAGAAAGAATGTTAACATTTAGCTACTATTTTTATTTTCTATTATTCCATTATATTTATACTTATCTTCATAATTATACTGAGATATGAATTTGGATTGGAGGATAAATTGGGGATTCAGATTACTAAAATAGTGGATTTGACCCCCCCCCCCCCAAAAATAAAAATATTAGCTACGAGAAAAAATAATAATCTGATTTTGACAATTACAATTGTGAAAGCTAAAATATTCAATGTATGTTAAATTTTTTAAGTGCTGCATCTTACTACCAGATAGGGTTATATGCCTATGCACTAAATACAATGGGTTAGGGATGAGGAAGGTTAAACTTAGATAAAGGGTGCCTAAATTTGCATGGATAGTGTGGGAAAACATTTTGGAAAAACCACCTCCAATACGACTGATCCATGATCGCCCAGTCATTGGCAGTCTAGTCTAGTCTAGTCTAGTGTGAGTGTGAATGATGCCTAAGACCATGCGACTTCAGAAGCAGGTGTATGCTCAATTATTGCATTTTTAAGTGTTATACATGATAAATTAATGTTTGTGTATATNATATATATATATATATATATATATATATATATATGAGAGAAAAATCCCTAAGTGAGAGTAAAATGTTGTTTTTCACTAATAATTTGATTTAAAAAATTAAAATTAAATATTACAAATAAATGCGCAATATTTTTTAAAAACTGATTTCAGTGCAGGTCACTTAAACAACCAAAATGTATTTTTTTCAAAGCACTGCGCGACTAACCAAAATATTAGAACTTCACATAACCCTACTTTAAGGAAAACCTCTTTTCACTATTTGAGGTACAATTTGTTCGCCATGGAAGAAGGTATAAGATAGGAAGCCAAGCTGAAAGGACAGTTAGGTTAGGTCTTAATATAACACAAACTTCTTTTTATTCTTTATCTAACATTCTTCACAATTTGATCTTCTGATAACATTCAAAATTATTTTAAATTATGAGGTGTAAACATAATGAAGAGTGAAGTTAA
Organism: Timema shepardi; assembly: GCA_902151425.1. Taxonomy (NCBI): domain Eukaryota; kingdom Metazoa; phylum Arthropoda; class Insecta; order Phasmatodea; family Timematidae; genus Timema; species Timema shepardi. The sequence continues at coordinate 13,343 of CABFVX010000153.1, read as the reverse complement.
TTTATTTTCTATAGTGGCCTAAGCTAATTATACTTTTTAAGTTGTAAAGTTTACTTACTGCATTGTAACATTACATTAAATCACAGAAACATTATTTAATTATAATGTGTATTATATTTGGAAGAAGGTATAAGAAAAGTGGATAGAAACACATAAAAGGGAGACAAACACAATATGGCCTATACAATGAAAAGAAGAACACAGTTCACACTTTACACTGCCGCCAATGGATAAGAAGGTAATGGTTGCCTCTTAAAGAAAATTGATCGTCACCGCCCAATCCCCCGACCCAGGTTTCATTCTATCGGAACTCATCAAGGAGGAGTGTGAAACGCGCAACACAAATTCCTAAAAGAGAGAGAAAAAAAAGGGGAGAAAAAGGAAAACGGTAAAGAAAGATAGAACACATAGATAGGAACATGTATGTGTGTACTATCTTTCTTTACCATTTTCCTTTTTCTCCCCTTTTGTTTTTTTGGTTTTCTCTTTTAGGAATTTGCGTTGCGCGTTTCACACTCCTCCCTGATGAGTTCCGATAAAATGAAACCTGGGTCGGGGGACTGGGCGGTGACGATCAATTTTCTTTGAGAGGCTACCATTACCTCCTTGTCCATTGGCGGCAGTGTAAAGTGTGAACTGTGTTCTTCTTTTCATTGTAAAGGCCATATTGTGTTTGTCTCCCTTTTATGTGTTTCTATCCACTTTTCCTATACCTTCTTCCAAATATAATACAATTACCTCATAAAGCAAAAAGAGGTTTTCCTTATTAAGTTATATCATTAATTATAATGTGGTAATATGTGTGACTCGAAATTATAAATTTCTTTTTAATACTGAATATCATTTCTAAACATGGCTGCCTCAAATTCCCAAGTTTGAAAGCACTTAGCAACATACTGACCATTATGGCATTGACAATGTCATTCTGGTTGTTCTTGAGTGCCTTGATGGCCTTCCCCCTACTGACGTTGGCCTGTGACATGACGAGGTCAACATCCTTCTCCTCCACACCTGTCTCGTCAACATCTTCTTCCTCAGACTCCTCTTGAATGGGTGCCACCACCTGTAATACACAAAAACAACTAATGAGACTAATCAACTGGCATAGGTGGATATTAAAGATGTAACTCAATTGGAACAATTAACGTTTTTTTATACATACACATAAAGCGCAAACAGGAAGTAAGACGCAGTGCTAAAAATAATAATCATACTTGTTCATATTTCCTTGGGAAGTATTAAAAATAAGTTATTTTACTAGAATCTGAGACAAATATTTTTACTAAGCACAGTCTTTATTAGCTGTTTAGGTTATACGCATTTGTACTAATTATAATAGTGAATTAGGGATGAGTAAAGTTGAATTTTTATGAAGTTTACATGCATTTGAACAAAGGAATAACCTAAGTACACCCAACCAAGATTCAAATTCCAATCTCACCATCATCGGTAAGCTAGTCTATTGCAAGAGTGACGGCTAAAACCATGCAGCCACCAAAGCAGGTATCAATTAATTTAAAGTCTACTTTGAACTCCCCACAAAAAGACTATTCCTTATGAAGAAATTAAAGCACACACACAAGACCAGTGGAGTTCTAGTCACACAAATCAAAATCATTGTCAAATTGCTCACAGTTTGACTGCCAGCACCATCTGCAGCTGGAGAGTCTTGAGGAGCCTTAAATTTCTCTGCCTCTCTAACTTGGGCCTGTTGGCTCAGGTCTTCAATCTGGAACAGACAATATCGATATTTAATTACACATAAACCATTTGATACCAATGAAACTAAAGTTGTTACGATTTAGATTCTTAAATTTTAACACACAATTTTTTTATTCTTGGTTCCTCAACATTTATGATCTCAAACTCTTTTTTGCATCCGGCCCCATTAAAAATGTTAGTTATTTATACATTGTATAATATTTAATTTCAAAAAGCAACTTACAAAAAACCCACTAAAAAGTGATGATGGTAAAAAGATAAACAAAAACAAAGATATCAAAAATTATCATACTAAGATTTATTTTAAATTCTTTAGATATTGGCAAGAATCGAAGTTATTGAGGAACCAGATTGATAAAGGTACACTTTTTCAATTCGAAACAAAGTCGAACCGAATATTATAAAATCTTCCCGAAGCTGTATTGAAGTTTGAATATACATAAAAAGTTTAGTGTTGGTATAGAATATAGCATATTGCTATTTTAGGTATTAAATTTATTTTACAATATATTATATCTTAACATGTAATTTAATTATGCAAGATTTTTGTTAACTGAACATTAATTTGAGATGACATATTGACCTAATTTGAGATGACATATTGACCAAATTTGAACTTAAGTTTATGTTTTAACTTTAAATATTTTGATTGGTGAAACTTCGTAATTGTCGAATTTGGAATTTTACTTTCGAAGTTGAAGATGACAAATATTCAAAGCAGAGTGCAAGTTTTTGAAGTTTCGCTCCCCACCATTTTACATTCTTAACTCAAACAAAAGACATTATGAGATGAATAAATTACTACAATATATACAAGGGTCATCCAGAAAGTAGAACCTAATTTGATTTTAAAAAAATTCAAACAAAACCTTTTTAATGTAATTTTTTTACTATGACATTCCTTGTTTATTTCCTACCTAGTCCTCAACAAAGGTTCAGGCACTTGCCATATTGTGTGACGGGTTTATGTATCCTTCGCCATAGATATCTGCCTACCATAATTACATCTAACCATTCCTTCACTGCAGCCTTCACTTCATCATTTTCAAATTATGTCCCGCCCAAAAATGTCTTCAGTTGAATGAACAAGTGAAAATCATTTGGCACTAAGTCTGGAATATGCGTAGGGTGATCCAAAATAACAAAACAAAATCTTGAAGCAGTTTCTGTGTCTTGCTGCAACAATCAGGTTGCATTATCGTGCAGAGGCACCATACTGCTTGGTAATGAATAGGCCATGCCGTCGGTTTTGATTGGTCCACCATAGTGTTGCGCAATATGCTTATTTGCATTGATTAATGTGCTTGGTGTAGTTACTCAACAAGCAAGACACCTCTTCGGTCCATAAAAATTGTGGCAATGACTTTGCAGATGGAAAGTGTCTGTTTGAATTTCCTCGTTTTTGTCAGGGATCTATGAAGGTGCCATTACAATGACTTGTGCTTATTATCAGAAGTGAAAATGGGAAACCCAAGTTTCATCCCATGACAATGTGGTCAGTAAATTTGTCACAGTCTCGCTCGTAATGTTCAAGAACCTCAGTGCATCTCACATGTGTGTGTGTTTTTATATGCTCATCAGTCTGTCAATATACGTAGGAACCCCCCATGTCCCCAAACCTTTTCTTTTTTAGATGAAACATATTGATTTGCGAACTATTAAGTTCGGAACTTTTTTTTACGAAGATTACTAAGAGATCCTGTTAAGTAAATTAGTCAATTTGTTGTTTCAATTCTTTGGTAATGTGATGGACACTGAGATCGCCCATTGTTGTGAACATTAGTTCTCCCCACATTAAACATCAAAATCTCACAGATGATTGATCCAATACACCTTCACCATAAAATGCTACTAGGCCAGAAATTTCTGCGTTTAAAAACTCAATAATATATTGCACTTCACAGTAGGCGGAATTCTAAATTTTAACATTCATATTAAACACTCACAAAAATGGCAAAACTGATGCTATAGGCACGAAACTCGAGTGGAACAAAGCCAGCGAGTGACTAAAATTGGGAAACCTTGAATTCAATATTGAGCTGCGTGAGTGCTGTGTGCAAACAGATATTACTTTCTGGATGAGCCAATGTAATGATATATTAAAATTAATACAGTGAGCTCAAGCAGGCATGATCAAATGAATTTATTTTTATATATTGTGATCAAAAATTGAGGTTTTTTAGTAAGGTCCATTGGCCTGCTGCACTCCTACCAGAACATTCTCATACTCAGGGCTAGGAGTGGCAGACCAGCTCACAAAAAAGAGAGAAAAGAGATTATAATGCCAATAAAAGAGAATAAAAAACACCAAAGCGCCAAATGCTCAATATGTACAAATGTTTGCTACTCATTCATATTTTTTCACACCAAAATGTGTTTTTTTTAAATAATCCCCAACAAAAAAGGCTGGTCAAGACCAGAAAAATATAAAGCACACACCCTTTCTAAAACTATTAGACGAGAAAGAAGTTTTCCTCTCAAAACCTTAGTATGTGAAATTACCTAACAAGCCACACTAAAAAAAACTGAAAAGATTTTTTAGCTTGATATAAAATGGATATGCAATAATTTCTGCCTGATGATTTTCTTTCCACTTAAATTTCTCAAAGTTTGTCAATTCAACCATTTTTAACTCTACAACTTCCAAAAAATATGATACATTATACAGTAGAATTTACTTAATGTGTGTATATATATATATATATATATATTAGGGTTCTGCGAAATCTCATTTTTTTTCATTCAAGTCGAGTATTTCTGAAAGCTCTCGAGTTCAAGTATATTAATAATTTTAAAATGTTAAAGTATATTAAAACACATGCTCTTAAAATATGAATGACATTCATTTTTATAAAGAATAACTACCCCTGAAAAAGAGTCAAACAATGGACATATCAGTTTTTAAATTAGAATTAACACTTATGAAACACAATTTAAAAATAAAAACAACACTTAAATAAGAATCCAATAAAAACAAGAATTAAAATAGTTTCATGCTCATGTCTTTAAGGACATTAAAATTACAACAATATTTATAAAAAAAAGTTAGTAAAATCGATAATTGCATGATGGCTTGGAAATGTATAACAAGACACTGTAAAACACTGTACAATGATGTAAAGTAAGTGATAGTGAAGGAAACCAACCTGAAAGGATAGTTAGGTTAGGCCTAGAAAAGAACAAAACCACTTCTCTTTTAATTATTATACATTTACACTTCCCACTTCTTCCTACTTCCACAGTTGCAAATTCGTTTGAATTTTCGGGAATATTACTTTTTCATTAATATCTCTTCATAGAAAAATAAATATTTCTGAAATTCAAAAAAATGTGCAACTGTGGAAATCAGAAGTTGGAGGTGTAAAAGTGTAGAAAAAAAATAGAAAAGTTGTTTGTTTATATCAAGGCCTAACCTAACTATTCTTTCAGGTTGGCTTCCTTCACTATCACGTTACATTATTTTAGTGTGTTTCTACACTGTCTTGATAAAAGTAAAACGTTAATAAAATCGATGTTTTAATAAGTTAATATTTCCCCAAAATATGCTCCAGTAACTTAATTCACCCTGTAAGAAATTATAAGAATCTTAAACAAAGAAACTTGAAGTGTTTCGTATTATGTTTATTATTCCTTAGTGTAATCGTAAATTATCACGTCTTCTGTTCCATTTCCATTCCTTAAAAATAATATTTATAGCAAACAATACTAAATAGTAAATGTTTTTTTAATATAAATAGGTTTGGTAAAATATTCATGCAAAAAATAAGATCAACATTGATTTTAAACAGGTTAACCAACATAGTTCTATAACTAAATAGTTACTAAACTAGAGCTAGTTTTGTAGCTAAACGTATTAATTAATATGAGTTTTAAATATCTTAAGTTAAAAACATTTAGTATAATAATATATTTTTGATATTTAATTTAACATAAATTATTATTTTAGAAAGGGAGCTGGTAAAAATAATAAAAAGAATCATTCAATTATTTAGTAATCTTCTTAGCTATCTTTATTGGCATTGCATTGTCATGGCAATACAAGTGAACAACTTCAATCAAGTATAATTCAAAATGGACAACAATATTGAATAAATATACCAGTCTACAGCGGTTTTAAGGCTCTATTACGTTATTAATGTGGAAATTGAAATTAATTTTTAACAATTTGTTAAGCAACCAAATGATTTATAAGTGGGAATGCAGATATTATCTCAATTAAATAGACTATGCTTACTATTACTTTTTAAAAATTGATTATTAAGCAGATCAAGGGAAAGCTGGAAATGAGCCTACAAAACTTTCGAGCTCGATCTCGAAATACGAGTACTCGCAGAGCGCTAGTGCACACACACACACACGCGCGCGCACACACACACACACACACATTAGTCTCACTAATCCGGCACTATTAAAGATTAGGAGGTGCCGGATTATTGGAATATTCAGATTACTATTTCTTTAAGACAACTATCATAGTTAATTAATTTATCTTAAAATAGTCCTTAATTGATTTTTTTTGCAACTTGTAGTCGTTTTTTTTAAACTTTTTCTCGGAGGTTTCAAAGCACTATAACATCCTTAGCAGATACATCGTTTTCTTCAGACCATGTTGTACAGGTATTGAAACAGTTAAATGCCGTATCTGGTTTGATTTTCGGAGTAGTAGTTGGTGGATCTAATATTTCTGTAAAGCTTTATTCTTCTTGTAGTACCTTATCCCATAATTTTTCATCTGTCATCATTTGCGCTCTTTCTTCAATGTTCCCTTCAAACCAAGAATTTAAGTCTGCCTCACTTATTTCGTGTCCTCTTTCTGAAAAACTTTGCAACCAATCAGCAATAGGTAGATCTTCTTCTGTTTCTTGTGAAGTGTTCATTGTAGGGCCATAGTTTTTTCCACGATGATTGGATTAAGTTAGGTGAAATAGAGTCCCATGAGTGAGCGAGGAGAATACAACATCCTTCAAGTTCAATTCACTACCCTGAGAGATGATGTGAAGGAGCAACTTATTTTTATAAGCCTTTACTTTTTGGATGATATTTTGGTCCATAGGTTGCAATAGAGGTGTGCAGTTTGGCGTTAAGAACATGGTTTGGTTCTTCCCATCCCTTGATCTAAGTTCTTGTTCATTTGGGTGGCCTGGAGCATTGTTAAGCACGAGTAAAGCCTTTTCGGGAAAGTTGGATCTTTTCATAAACTTCTTCACTTCTGGGACAAATTCTTCATAGAACCATTGACTAAACACTTTTCTTGTGGCCCAACTTTTCCCTTGGTTCTCATAGCAGACAAACATTCTTTAGCTTTAACAATCACCAACAAATCGAGTTTGTGCCCTCCAGTAGCATTTGAACATGGCATAAAGGTGATTCTGTCTATACTCACCTTATGACCTGTGTCGCTTCTTGAGGATACAAATGTTTTATTGAGCAACATCCTCCAGAACAAATCGCTCTCGTCTGCATTTTAGACTTGGTCCGGAAGAAGACCCAGTTCCTCTATTTTTTCTTTAAAACGTAGGATAAATGGCGGCACGACAAATTCGTCGCTTGAGAGTTTTTCACCTGATATGGATAACAAACAGATACCAAGTCTCTTTTTTAAACTTATCCAACCACCCAATACTGGCACGAAAATCATCTTTTTTGGTAATTTTCTGATAAAACTCGATTGCCTTCACTTTCAAAATTTCTTCAGAGATAGGAGTGTGTTAAGAATGCTCTTGCATGAACCGCATATAGAGAACGTTTTCCATCTTTGAACAGTCACCAACTAGTAATGTTTTACGCTTTCCTGGTCCAGACTCCGTCTTCATGTGCTCCACTATCTTCCGTCTGTTTTTCTTAAGATCGTGCACAGTAGAACACCCAACTCCATACTCTTTCGCCAGTATGCACATGTTTTCTACACTATCTAACTTCTTTAAAATCTCAATTTTCTCTTTCAATGTGAAAGTCTTATGATTCCGTTTGCTCGACATTTTGACCTATGCTATTTTGATGACAAATCACTCACACAGCGGAAGGTATGTGCTTAAGCAAGAATGTGCGTGCAGCAGTAAGTATATGTGCAAACGTAAGCAAGCTTTAGCTCACACAGAGAGGAAGGAGCGCGGGAGGGCGTAGGAAGCGGCAGAGAGAGCGGTGCGGTGGCGTAGAGTGCTGATGTACTGAAGTGCCGGATTAGTGAGAGACTACTGTGTACACACACACAAACACGATTTATCATTTGGTGTTTTAGGCTAGGTTCATTTGATTTTGGTCCTGTAAGTTATTAAATAAAAATAATGATTGGGCTACTTTTTATCAAACAAAATGCTAAATTTTGGACATCTAAAACACGAGTATGATAACAATATTGTTATTTTTCAACTTTGATAAAAAAAATCATGTAAAGAGCTAATGTTTATTCCTAAAAAAGAAAGAAAAACTGAGAGATACAACTACTATTTACAATTAAAATGAAACCAGAATTCTTAGGTTTTTTGGCAAAGAAAGCAGTGTTCAAACTATTTTTTCTTTCATCTACAGTTTCTCCAAGTGTTTCCATTTCCTTGGGCTTTTTCTGGATCGGTTTCACACATAGTTTTAATGTCCTCCAACATACCCTGTGCAACAATAACTTCCTGCAAATTCTCCCCTTCTACATTTGCCTCATTTATCGTTCATTAGGTTCTTTGAACAGCTGCTTCAGGATTCTTTATTGCCTGTGATATCTTACTTTCTAACTCACTAATTTTTTTTTCCTGGACTCATTATTTTAATTTCTTGGGCACTCGAAGGCGCAAAAAAGGAGAGAAAAGAAACTTATTCTGTAAAAAAGACTATAAGAGATTAACCCCCAAAAAATATACTAAAAGCTAAACAAGAGGCCGGGATCCTAAGCCTGCATACTGTCCATAACCAATTGGTAGTCCCCATAGGACACATTACCTTTTCAAATTATTTAATTTATTATTTTTAGCTAATGTGGTATAGAGAACTAGGCTAAATCATAGTTTAAATTAGGAGGGTTAACCAGCACACTTACCTAGGTGATACTGGAGTAGAAATTGTTTAGATATAACACTTAAAACACACAAACACATTTTTAAGGACAAGTTTTCACTGCCACAGACAGCTTCATCAGGTCAGGAGAGTAGACTGATGCTTTTGGTTGAACTGTAAGGTTGACTGTTTTTCAGTTATGACCTTAAAATTGTGTTTTGTGTGTTTTTAAGTGTTATATCTAAACAATTTATATTCCAGTATCACCTAGGTAAGTGTGCTGGTCACCCCTCCTAATTTAAACCATTATTTTTAGCTAACAAATTTCTGTAGTGTGATGGTGATATTTTGACATAAAATGTTTTATTATTTATAGACGTTTCCAAAATGGAAAATAATAAAAACATGCTTTGTGTATGAACTGTTCTGCATGTCCAATGTGGTTAAACACAATAGCCCATACATGAATGTATCCCCAAGGCACTTGTTGGTCTAGATGGAAAGTTCAATTGCAGACCTCAATATGTTAAAACTAGGGATCTGCGAGTACCCGAGCTCAAGCCTTTAATACAAGCTTGGAATTAAACTCAACCCCTTTTTGGGCTTTGCAAATTTGATATTGCCGTATTAGGTTATTTTTATGTTGTATTGTGGGGTTGATGGATGAAACTTTATTATTTTAATAATAATTTGATTTTTAAGATACAGTGAAGTTTTTAAAGTATATATTTCTTGAATTAAATCTCAGCTCGGACTCTTAAGGAGATTTTTGAGACATTCAACTCGAAATGGAAGATCTTGAATTCACAGACCATTATTTAAAAAAAAAACAAGACTTAAACTACTACTTGGTAAAAAGAGAAGAAGGGAAAATAATCCCAATTGATACATTTTAGGTTCTCGATGGGGATTATTAAACCCTGAACTCTTGGTTAGTAAATAGACACAGAGCCCACTCTGACACAATGAATCAACTATAATTAACATTAGGACACCTTACCTTTGCCTCTCCAAATACAATGTATGTATCTGACGCTGGGTTCTTGTATACATCAGGCTTGTTAATGACAAACAAGATATTCTTTGATTTCCTTATCGTCACTCGGCTCACACCTTGGACCTACACAAAATAATAAGAGTTGTTAATAGAGACAGGCCAGCTACTTCCAATTTTCCTACCTTTCCCGATCAGTTTCCACCCTGTAACTACCCCAAAAATTCTCAACATTTGCTTGCTTTTCAAGAAGACTTAGAACAAATGTTACTGTTCAGTCTGCCAAGGTCATTCAGCAATGAATATTTATGAATGAAATATAGCGAAACATCACCTGTGCTATCATCATCACAGTAACATTTATTATAAACATTTTTAAATGTTATTTTTTCCAAACAAATGCTTCGAAATTATGCAAAATATAATAAATTAGTGACACCAAAATTCCGCGAGATGTGTTTTTATGAATTTTTACCCTGCACATTATTTTGAATTAATTATAAATAAAAATTTAGCAAAATTGAATCTTACCTAAACATTTAACTACCTGACCCTCAAGCAAATAATATTAAATTTTGTTGATTTTAATGAAAATTTATGCTATGAACAAAATGTAAATATATATTCACTCAAAAGCAGATGTCATTCTTTGCAATTATTTTTGTCTGAAATTTCCACAGGCAGGTATTTCAAGATTAGGAGTTATAATTTTAGCCATAATTTTTCTATTCATAGCCCTATACCACTTACGTGTGGATTTGATTTAGTTTTATTATCTGAATCAAATATTTTAGTTGACTTTTTATATCAAAATGCAACTTTTTATTTAACGAAATCTGATAATTTCCCTATCCTAAATCAAGGCCTCTAATAAAAAGAGAAAATTTCTTTAGTAATTATGTGTAACGTGACATATTAACAAATGACCTCTCAAAAATGTATAGAACTCTCATACCCATAAAAATACATTTTGGCCCCTTTTCCCTCTTTCTTTCAGGATAATAAATCAAAAGAACAACAATATATTTGTTTAGCTGTTTATCTCGAGAAAAAATCGCTGTGCTGAAGTCAATCAGTATTAGATAAATGGATCCCTTCCTACTCATGTTTTCATGAAGTATTGTAGTCACACAAAATGGATGTGTGACAGGAACACCAATTAGTTTTTTAGCATAAACAATATTAAGGTAATCTGCTTTCGTGGCCTCACGGTATAAGGCGCTACTCTCGAAGTAGACTAAACTGTCGATGGTACTGAGGGTGGTTTTTTCCAAAATTGTTTCCCATTCTCCCTTCATGCAAATGTGAATACACTTCCTATAAATATAATCTTCATCATCCATAAAACCACTAGTGTGATTAGTACATAAGTGTATAACCCGAACAAGTAGTAAGATACGGTGCCAACCCCCCCTCCTCCCCAAGGTAATAGTTATTCTTACACTTAATAATAACCCCATCATAAAACGTAAGAATATAGTAACGTTGGTAAGCATAACTAGCACACAAATATAAAGAACAATCAAGGAGTATACTGAGCTTGTCAGGATTCGAACATGGGATGTCGAGTGATAATATGCTGCAAGTGTTAAGATAGGGCCAAATTTTCAAAGGAAGAACCTTATCTGATAGTTAAAAAGTTCCTAGTTATACTTTCACAAATTCTTATGTCAAATTATGTAATCTGTAACTGTCACTTTAGATAGCTAGTCGAATAGTCACTAAAAGCCTGTGACAACACAACCAAATCTTGACCCAATGATGTTTTTGTATGAATGCCACTGTTCAGTCTGCCAAGGTCATTCAGCAATGAATATTTATGAATGAAATATAGCGAAACATCACCTGTTCTATCATCATCACAGTAACATTCATTATAAACTTATGTCATTTTTTAACTAAGCAAACCATAAGAACCAAGAGAACATTCATCTTGAAGGTAGAATACAGTGTTCATATTTATGGAACCAAAGCTTAACTCTGCTCAAAGATTGAAATGAATTTGTTTGAATTTATATGAAAGATAATTCCTTTTAGATCCACCTTATAATTATTAATAGGGCTGTGGAGTTGACAGGGCCAGATTTACGTATGTGAGGCCTCGGGGCGGCATACAATGTGGGGACCCTCATAAAACTATAAATTACATCATAGCATGTCCAAAGAAAGGTAAAATAGAAACAACTTTTTGATTTCCCATAAATGTAACTATAACAAAGTTAAATGAAGTAGGTTACATAAAGACTTCATAAAAAACGTTGGAGCCAGAACAGTCTACAGGAGTTATGTTGGTCCTGCGTGTCAGGAAAACTTCTCAATTTGGCGTAATAAATTACTTTTATTACTATTAATACGCTTAGCACACGCGCGCACACACATATATAAATATATATATATAATTTTTCTGGTCTTACCAATTAGGTTAGACTGTTAGTAGAAAGAAAGGCTTGTATAACCCGAATGAGTAATAATATGTAGGGCTAAAAATAAAAGAAATAAAAAAGTAGCAAGAACCGATATGTTCATCAAAGGCAACCTTTACAAATAAAAATCGTTATTAGCATGGGGAGGCAATGGGAAATTCACAACAATATTTACTTTTTTATAAACATGCAATAACTTGGTAAGAATTTTCGAGTAGCAGAGCTGCGCGAAGTGTCTTTCACAGACATTTTCACTAATCGACTGGGATCAGTTTGGTAATTACTTGCTCACCAGTTTGCCCAGGCAGTCGCTCAGTGACTCGACCGCTCTCTCGCTTGTCAGTCTACCCGAACTCTTAAGGTACCTTTTCTTGTATCACATCACATAATCCTCCACAGATGACACTTCTAAAAATAGTATGCTACTTAATTACCTCATTAAAACACAAACTGGCACTCACCACGAACAAAACCGATATCTGAATTTCATCGTTTCTCAAGAGTAGCCGACTGAATTTGTCAGAGCAACAACAAATTGAAAAACCAAAGTTGTATCAAAGGCACAGCTGAGAAAGCGGCACTGTAATTGATTTGTGGAAACACTTTGAGAGGAACTGCCGCAGCACACCGAAAGGGAGGCCAATGTATCTCGAGTTAGCCCGCAAAATTGTAAATGATCCAACAGGGATTTTCCTAGTAAATTTAGTTAATTTAAGCTGCACACACATTAATTTGTTTATATATTATTTCATGCAGGAATAACATTATCTTTTGACACAAACAAGAAAGCAACCCTGGGGCGATCACTTCTTCCCTCTAAGTTCGGCCTTGGGAGTTGATTCCCCAAGGCTTCGACCCTGACTCCTCTATTTTCCTATTGTCCACTCAAGACTCCATAAATGGCTAAAGTATATTAATTAGTAATAACAAATTTATGGTGGTAAAATGTTTTAAAACAAATTGCTTCAAGGGAAGCTTATTCGAAACTGTGAATGTATATTCAAATAAATTTGTCAAACAAAATTACTTATATTGGTCCTAAAAACAAAAAAATACTAGAATATATTTACATTACCCAAATACTGCTTGACCTTCAACTCATTAAAACCCAGATGACTCTCTCCCTGTTCATTTACTGGGTCATTCCATGTCAAATCAACCAAAAAAAATTCAAATTCAAATTCACCATCACCGATTTCAACCAAACTCAAAATTCTGAT
>CABFVX010000152.1:428961-441206 GCA_902151425.1 Timema shepardi | reverse complement strand
GGACACGCAGAAGAGCCAATCAAACAAGTCTGCTTTCCACCATAGTTGTCCACAACCATGTCTTGTTATCATTGTGGACATACAGACGAGCCAAGCCAACAAGTCTGCTTTCCACAATAGTTGTCCTCAACCGTGTCTTGTTATCATTGTGGACATACAGAAGTGCCAATCTAACAAGTCTGCTTTCCATCGGGGTTGTCCTCAGCCATGCCATGTCACCATTGTGGACATACAGAAGAGCCAAGCCAACAAGTCTGCTTTCCACCATAGATAGTTCTCAACCGTGTCTTGTTATCATTGTGGACATACAGAAGAGCCAAGCCAACACGTCTGCTTTCCATCGTGGTTGTCCTCAGCCATGCCATGTCATCATTGTGGACATACAGTCGCTACATTAACATGTTTTATTTGGGCTAAATTTCAGTTTTATCGTCCTTCGCATTACCATTTAAGGGAGGAAATGTTGCCCTTATTCACCCGTAAGGGTCCATCCCTGATGGTTTGAAATATACTTTTCGTTTGATAGTGCTCATGGTGTGAATCCCCACAGTTATTGTTTGATTAAATTTAAAAAAAAAAAGTATGCTAGGTGTTAATTTTATTGTTTATTTTCAGCCACCATGTTCATAAATTTGATCTTTGATAAAAACCTGTAATAATCTTAGTCATAATTGGTGACGTTTTACTGTATACATCCATATTTGTACAGTTGAGACTAGATAAAGTGGCTCATACCGTTATCAGCTCAAAGGCAATGAGTGTGAGTACTGCGATGTCCACCAACACCACTACAAGAATCAAAGGGCTGTACAACGCGGACACCATCCCCGCAAACCTGAAAACAAATGTTCAACATGAGCAGTTGGCGTTGTTTGACTTATATCAAAGGGCTGTACACCGCGGACACCATCTCCGCAAACCTGAAAACAAATGTTCAACATGAGCAGTTGACGTTGTTTGACTCGTATCAAAGAATCGGGAGGAGCTGATCGCTACAATAGTGTTTTCGACTCTTAGCACAATGAGTCTGAATAAAGATTTTCTGGAAAGGGACTGTTTCTATAATGTATTTTGTAATTCTGATTCCGGGCGAATACTGATGCAGTACCTATTTCTCAATCATGTACACTCAAGTTAAAGCTATTTAGGCCGTCGATTATCATTTCTAGTATCAAAAAATAGAAAAATCGCATTTTTTTTGTTCAACTTCTTTCAATTTCTTTGGGATATTCATATGTAATCACAGTTTTGGCCTATGGATGAGGAAGGCGGAATGTTAAGAAAATGCACCCACATTTGCGTGTAATATATAGTGAGAAATAATTTAAGAAAAAAACAACAGAACATCTGGCCTGAAATCGGTCCCCGACTGGCAAGCCCGACTAGCTGATCTTGGCATTTTGAGTGCGTGCCCACCGGTTACAGGTAAACATTATTTTGGGCAACTTACTCAGGTCTCCTAGCCCTGTATAGGGCCCCCCTAACAGTTTTCCAGCTCTCAGAGTGAGATCTAGTGTCACCGCAATCGCCGGAACTAGGGTCGGGTGTTAGGAAACATTGTGTGTTTCTTATAATACTTATGATGACTAACGTTTGTAAAAGTTTTTTGACTTTTTATCCGTACTCACAATGCAATATATTATCGCCTCTTTTTGTGTGTACTTAAATCTTCAAATTGCATTGTTCTCTCATAACCAAACATTATTTTGTAAGGGATTGATTTTAATTATCTGGCCATACCGCCAATAGTATTTTTTTCACACTAATATATCCTACAGCATAAGTGTGTTTAATGAATGTTGGAATGTCTTTCTCTTTGTAATTGTTTCAAAAATGATTGATCAATGTCGCCATTAAATAAATGAAAAATCAAAGTTTATGCATCATTCACATAACTTGGCACGGCAAGGAATAGAAGTGACACCACTATTAATTATATTTTACTATCCCGTACGATAGTAAAGATAGAGCTTCTATTATTTCTATTCCTCTGTATACAAACCCTTTTGCGTTTCTTATCCAACTTAACTTAACCCGAAAATTACATCATTTGGGCACCCCTCTCTCATCCTCACAACTCACATCCTCAACCCGTCCTTTCGGTGATAATAAGTGTCGCTTTATTTACTTGAGTATCTGATTGTGGTGTTGGATACAGATGACAAGGTTCCTCCGCATTTCCTGGTTGATTTCACTCTGGGGGTAATCTGCCATCACAAAGACGTCTTGTTGGTTGTCTCCGCAGGGGGGAGACTTGTTAGACTGATCATCTTCTTCCTGTTCCTCTAAGACCATCAGAGATGCTTTCCACATTTGATGTTCAACCTCGCCATCTTTTCCATTGACTGACCTTCTCTGACGTCTCTTCTCCACCGCCTTGACGGAGTTCTCTTTCAGATGTCGCAGTGAGTACTGCAGGATTTTGAACTGGTAGCTCATGTGCACGAGGCACGCAACACACAGCCCGTCAAACGGAGGATAGTTCTGCGAAGTGACAAACAACGCCACGGCCGTGTACATAAACACGATCTCGTACGTCGGCGAGTTATCGATGGAGAGCGGGAACCAGATGCGGTACGGCAGAGGTCTGGCGATTAGAGTCGCGTTCACCTCGCGGGTTTGTGTGTAGAGCTCCACCAGAGGGGTCAAGGTGTACCCAACAATGATGGTCATGCACATAAATAACCAAAAATAGGCGAGTTTCCTCGTGGTCCTCTCTGCCTGGTCGATCATCCTGCTCTCTACATTGTTGTTACGTTTTATTGGCAGCAGCAATACTTCTTTCAAATAGCAGACCAGTTCAATGAATTCGTCATATTTTATGTAGAACACTATTAAGAAAGTGAAAGACTCGATTTGGAGGAGCATTAAATACACAGTTTTAACTGCTAGCCGATTGCTGGTCAAGTTATCCATAACCGTGAAGATGATGACCAACCCAATAATAGCACTGTTCCGTATGGTGCGAAGTCTACCGAAGAACCTCGAACCGTCGGTGGGCCATCCGATGTGGTATAGTAGTCTTAAGTTCAACGATAAAAGTTTATCGACGTTTATGAAACCAGTTGATTGATTCGTCTGGCGCATGATTTGTTTTGGAGGATTGCAATATGGTAATTAAATACAATACACTGTCAACATTTAAGTGAACATATTACCTAATCATATTTTTACATTTATAGAAAATATTCCTTCATTTAACCAAATATATTATTGGCATAAATATGATTTACATTTGATGTAGCAGTCGGTCTTGATTTGCTCACAGGTAGCAACTGACTTCATAATTTTTTTAAATAAGTTATATACAGTATATATATATGTATATATATAATTAAATTTAGTAAATAAATGAACCAACACACACACACATATATAGACTCATCACAAAAGTTATCTATGCTATTATTTACATTCTTTAAAAAAAAATATATTCATTAATAAACCAATAAAATACAAAACAAAGATGAGCAAGTTATTAAATAAAATATAATGTGAGAATGAAGAAGTGTGTGTATCTATATTTATAAAAGATTTAGCTTGAACCAGTTATATTAGTTTAGTGGGAAAAAAATAGGTCCTATAAACATATTTTCAAAAGAAATTTCAAAATTGTCTTATTAATTTAATGGAAAATAAACTAAGTCTATTAAGCATTTTGTTTTTTCAATAGTAATAATACAGGCGGTGCTATACTAGAAATGAGTTTCACAAAAAAAAGATACAATTTCATCCACTAACAATGTTGTGGACATGATTAAAAAATGAGCTAAAGAGATTTCATTATTAGATTTACTAGTCGAACATCACAAAAATCTAATTTTGTCAAACGAATTCAGATGTATGTATGTATGTATATAGATTCATACAAATGTATATCAATTCATTGTGTTTGAAGTAGAACATGTAAAGATGGATTTATGATGCATATGATTAATCAGGTTGGACAAGGTTTCATCTCAATTGCCATCTAGAAATGTTTTATTTCACAGTCTTAACTTGAGTTTATCAATAAACTGAATAAGATGATCAATAAAGGTTCATATTTTATACATATTTTCATTAAAGGTATTCTACACTTGAACGTAGTGAGGGGAAGGGCGCTATGTGATCAAACTCTCCCTCCCCCCCTCAAATTTTCTGAAGCTTTTTAATATGAAGCTAAGTTAGTCTTGTATCAAACTTTTAATAACTTATAGAGGCATTCACTTTTCAAAACGTTTCCAGGGAAGTACCACACCAAGGGCATTTAGTTTAAAAAAAAATCCAGGTCAATATCAAACTAAATGGCTTCTAGAAGCATCATATCAAAAAAAAACTTTAGTGGGCCACTCCAAATAGTTTATATATGCACATAACTTTTAAAAAAAATCCAAGCGAGGACCATTTCAATTTGCTTCTAAGGGCATCCAATTTTAAAAATATGCCACTTTGGTTAGCTTCTAGTGGCATCTAATTTTGGAAAAAAANAAAAAAAAAGGAGCACTATACATAGCTTTCAGGGGTATCCAAACTTTAAAAAAAATTGGGTGAGGATTACTTCATATAGATTATAGGGAATATATATATAAAAGAATTGGTGAGCACTTCTTAAAGAGCTCTTAGAGGCATTCGATTTTTTTAAATCTGCCAAAGAAGAGACCACACCAAACAGCCTCTAGGAGTATCCAAATTTCAAACAATTTAGAGGTAATCAAAATTCTAAATGGTTTTAAAAGAGTAATCTTAATTTTTCCAAGCGATGATAACAACAAGTAGATTCTAGTAGCATCCAATTGTCTAGCATTGACTGGGAAAGAGGAAAGTAGAAACTGGAAAGTAACTAACACATTCTTTTTTACTTACCCCCTATTCCCGTTTCACACAAATAAAACTTCCACAACTTCTGTATAAAGTAACAATATACTTATTAGGGTTTAATAGTAAGTCTTAACTTCATTTCATAAAATTATGATTTTGAAACCCCCAAAATTAAATTCTCCCTACGCTCATGATTCTACGTATGTTATAAGGTATTTAATAAACTATATAGTATACATTTATTTAATATATATTATTTAAAGACATAATACAGAGAACAATCTAAAAAGTCTTAGTTTATCATTAATATAGATAAATATATTAAAACATATATTATACGAGTAATAATAATATTGAATATGATATTTTTTATTGTTAAAAATACATGAAATTATGGATTATTAGTACTTTATAACTACAGGATTTTTATAGGATAATTAAACTACCAGATAAACCAAAGAACCAGGTTGAGAAGGGAAGATTTCGAAGAATCGCACCACCATCCCCTTGGGGAGCGAACAAAAATCAGTTTAACAACAAATCACATCCTTAGTGAACAAGGTTGGGATTGAACCTTAGCCTCCTGAGTCGGAGCTAGGCGTGATAATCACTCCCCTGATTCCACGGGTTTCAATATTCAATGTGACACTAGTGCTGAAGGTCATATCATACTGGCGGATAAGTGATGTTAGGACAGACACGCCTCATTCATTATTAAAAATAATATTTATGAGCTAGGTTTCAGGCTATTAAAATAATTGTTTGCGGGATTAATCAGCGAGCACGTTGCAGATCATGAGCTGTGTTTTATAGTGGTTTGAAAACATATTTATTCAGATTCCTGTTAGTTTTACTGGGTAAAGTGACCTATGCGTGACCTGGTGGTCTAGGGGTAAGGTGTTGAACTTCTGTACTGGGGGTCCGGGGTTCAATCCTCAGTCCCGGCATAGCTTTATCTGATTACCAAACCCTCCCTTCACCTCTGACAAGACGTTGTATTAATCACAACTTGTGAATGTGGGGAATGCCAGGCCTCCACCGTGGTTCGGATCCCACGTTAAGCTGTAGGTCCTCCATTTCAACTCACCCTACCATAGCACATGAACGTAAGTGCGTATAACCGGAACGGGTAGTAAGACGCGGTAATAATAATAATAATAATAATAATAATAATAATAATAATAAAGAGACTTATCTTGGTGTGAAAACATCCTGATAGATGAAAGGGTAACTTGCCGCTTCTGTGATCGCGTGGTCTAATGCAGTGGTTCTCAACCTTTTTGAGCTAATGCCCCCTTTGATATATCATCACATTCACACCACAATCCACTCCAACTTTTTTTTTTTACCAAATGCCCACGCCTACACTTCCAAATATACTTTGAGACAACTATAATTTTTTTTAAATATTGATTTCTAATCTTTTCTTTATCCAAAAATAATATTTAGCACAGCGTCTTAATACCCGTTCGGGTTATACGCTTTAAGTAGCTTACTAATTACGATAATGGATTAGGAACTGGGACGGTTGAATTAGAGGAAGTGAACCCGCATTTGCGTGGAGGGAGAGTGGAAAACCATTTAGGAAAAAACACCCCCAGTTCACCCGACCAAGATTCGAACCTCGATCTCCCCGTCCTCAGCAGTCGAGCTCAAACACGACTAGCGCGTTAGCCAACTACGCCACCGAGGCGGTTTTTTCCCCAAAAACCAACGTAACATTGACAGCGTAACGGTACACATAAATTGACTGAAAATCATTATGATGATTGATGGAATTTTGTTTTTATGAGTTTTTGAATATTGATTCATACAAGTGGTAGGCAGTGTAGCCAATATCTCAAGAAAAAAATATCTTACTTTGGAAAACGAATTAAAATAATAATATATGCAATTCTTAGCCGATTTTAACGTAATTTTCAAATTGTGCTTTACGCCTCCCCAGGGGGCCGCGCACCCCAGGTTGAGAACCACTGGTCTAATGCGTCACTCTCGCTATAGACTAAATTAGAGGGAGTTTAGACTGTTGAAGGCCAGGAGATCGGCTGGTTTTCCCTAAAAGGGTTTCCACTCCAACTCCACGAAAATGTGGGTACAACTCTTCTAAATTGAACCTTCCATATTCCTAGCTCATTAGTGTAGTTAGTACATGTGTTGAACCTGAACGGTTAGTAAGACACGGTAATTTGAAAAAATCAGTAACCCATATAACCGACCTACATAGATTGACCAAAATTGATTAAACCCGGTCTAATTTATTGTTTTACTTTTAACACAACATTTATAAGCGGCCGGTGACCTGGTGGTCTAGGGGTAAGGTGTCAGACTTCTGTGCTGGCGGTCGGGGTTCAATCCCCGGTCCCGGCACAGATTTATCTGATTACCAAACCCTTCCTTCACCTCTGACAAGACATATTGTGAATGTGGGGAATGCCAGGCCTCCACCGTAGTTCGGATTCCACGTTAAACTGTAGGTCCTCCATTTCATCTCACAATCACCTTACCGTTACACATTAGCGTAAGTGCGTATAGCCCGAACGGGTAATAAGACGCGGTGATAATAATAATAATTTATAAGCGACCTTTCCTTAGGAGCGAAGCTTACCTTTGAGTAAATAGTATCCACATTAGCGCGACGAGAGAAGAGAAAAACCAGAGTGAGAATCATTTTATGAAATCCACCCCCAGGGCACAGAGACCCGATTCGAACAAGGACCTCACTTACGTCGACTAAGCGTAAGACGAACTTATAGTTGAATTTTGATAGGAAGTATCTTTAAGAAATTATAACTTATCTTACGTTCAACATTGATAACATTTTTCTTTTTTCCACCGCGTCTTTCTACTCGTTCGAGTTACACGTATTCACAATACATTAATTAATTTCACAATTGGAATAAGAATAAGGAATACATAACTATAGATAAATGTACTCACGTTTGCGTGAAGTAAGAGTGTGAAACCATTGAGGGAAAACACCCTCAGTGGACCCGACTGGGATTCAAACCCCGATGTCCCCAATCTAGCCCAACACGAGAATGGCGCGGTTTTACTTGATGTTGTTATTTCATTGTCGGTGGTTGCAGATCTAACGCAGTGGTATTTAGCCTGGGGTACGCGTAGCCCCGGGTGTACGTGAATACATCTTAGGGGAGTATGTACAATTTATATATACAAATATATAATGTTATGATGACCACTAAATAATCAGGGTCATACCACGGGCTAGTCACCAGACACTCGAAGTTAATGTGATATAGGAGCGCCATTTTATCTCTATTTAAGTCTCCCTCCTAGATGTAGATTATAGAATGTGTGTAGCTTGCATTATGCATCAACAAATTTGGGGGTACACAGTTTGAGAGAAATTATATCTGGGGGTAGGTGAACAAAAAAGTTTGAATACGACTTGTCTATAGTAACACTCTCGTTTTGAAGTGGATTACCGGTGACGAGGAGTTTGGGGTTTGAATCCCAGTTGTGTGTACTGAGAGTGATTTTTTTTTCTAAATTGATTTCTACGATCACTTCACACAAATGCGGGTGCATTTCCTCTAAAATTCTACCGTCCTCATTCCTAATTAATGTTTGAGTGTAACCCGAACGGTTGCTAAGACGGGGTGAAGTAGAAAGAAAAAAAATCCTCGGTATTGATTTTAATTCTGAAAGTAACATTGGCAGATCACATGACTTGGCGTATGAATTTACAAAAATTGTTCTCATAACTTGTATAGCTATCAAAAAAGTTCCTTACTATCAAAATAAGACTTTTATCTTAATATTTAAAAACAATAACTCGTCTCACTACTCTAATTGGATTGCTACTTTTCCATCTAAGAAACACGTCTTGTTTGCCGGCACCTGGGACTTCCTGATTAAAGTGAGAACTGGGGCACCAAAGTCCTGCATTACTTAGAATGCGGGCGTGTAAAGATGTCCATCTTTCTTTCTTTATACTTATTGATCAAAACATTCAAGAGTCTTAAATCAAAATGATGGACGTAATCCATTATTAAAACTTTGTCGATCACAAGTATATAAACCAAGCGATAAAAAAAATTAATGATCTAATTAAATATTTAAATTAACTAACGCTGATGACATTTTGTTCTACAAACAATAATTATTATTATGTGTTATAAACTCATCGATATAATTAAATGGCTGGCAGACGCAATTCGTCTCTTATATTCTAACAGGGCATCTGTCAGATTGTCCCGTTGGACGAAAGAACTGGAAGTCTTTTCAGTTATCACAAGTCTAGAGAACATTAATTGTAGGTAATTAAAATATCTTCACTGATATGATTCTGTGTTTGGTAGGCATTTTTAAACCCTGACTGATAATAATAATAATGATAGTAAAAATGGTGACCTGGCGGTCTAGGGGTAAGGTGTCCGACTTCTATGCTGGTGGCTGGGGTTCAATCCTCGGTCCCGGCACAGATTTATCTGATTACCAAACCCTTCCTTCACCTCTGACAAGTGCCAGGCCTCCACCGTGGTTCGGATTCCACGTTAAACTGTAGGTCCTTCATTTCATCTCACAATCACCCTACCATCACACATTAGCTTAAGTGTGTATAACCCGAACGGGTAGTAAGACGTGGTGCTAATAATAATAATAATAATAATAATAATAATAATAATAGTTCATAATGTTGTATCAAAAAGCTTTGGGTGCTGAACAATAACCTCTTTAGAGGAACCATTTTCAATACCGTTTGAGCTCTCTTTACAAATAAAATCGATTTGTTTTAATCGCTTGTAAAAACATCAAAATGTGTATTGATAAAAACGAACGGATTGATCGAATTGAAAAGCCCTCCCTGTTTTCATAAATTAGAACGCCGTTGCTGACAAATTTCAGACAGTTAACAAACAATGAGACATAAACAGTAGCTCACGACGTCCCAACATTGGACGAGACAAACAAAATCGAGCAACAAATTCATACAATAGAAAAGCTAACGAATTAATTTTTTTTAGGAATTTTTTAAGGAATGAACATTAATGGGTACATTTTAGATGGTCGTTGACAAAATAAGTTAAAAGGGAGTGGGGGGAAAAGTGTTTCGTTTTATATGTTTCCGAGTTAGAAAGTGGTGGGGTTAAAATTATCACCTTCTTGTTACAACCACAAATTTTTACCACCGCACCCATGTAGCTCTAAATACAGTATTATCATTACTAAATATAATCTATATATAGATATTGAATTTCTTTACTACTTTATATGCAGTTGGAAGAAATACAATGAAACTTCCTAAAATCCTCATAAATGTCGCTGCAGCTGTGAAGCCTTTGTTCCTGGTGTCAAAGGTCTTAGGTTTGGCTCCTATTACGAATGTTACAGATGACGATCATGAAGGCGAATACATGAGATGCGTTTTATCAAGGTTTGGGGTCCTCCAAAGCGTCGTCATGATTCCACTGATTACCGTCACGTTTATATTACATTTGAGAGATTGTTTGGGCACTACCTACAATGTGTTGCCTGCTACTGTCGTGCTGTCTGACTTGACTAGTGCCACCCTGACGACAATTTCATCTACAGTTGCTTTGTCTCTCTCCATGACATCTAACCTAAATCGTATCCTAACTGTGGTGCGCAAGGTATTTCAAGTATTCCCACGTGACGATTACTCGAATTATGTTTGGCTTTTTTCCGCAGAAGTATTTTGTTTAGTTTTGACAACAACACCATTCTACATCTTAGTAATAATCAATGAAAATACAGAATACAAAATGATAAACACATTGTTTAAGAACATATCACATGCAGTCAACATTGTCATCTCCATGCAATACGTTAACGTGGTTCTTCTTTTAAAAGACAATTTAAAGATTTTAAACAGTAAGTTGTCTGAAACATTAGAGATTTCCCAAAAGAAGACACGACGTGTGACAAGTATTTTTCAATCTGCTCTACGTCCGTATGGATATTATCGAAGATATCCCAGAACTGAAGATTCAGCTGGATCCGAATTGACCCCGTGGACACATCTTAGCTTTAGGGATTTGAAAAGTCTACGTAATTCCCATAGTGATCTGTGTGATATCGCTTTAATGATCAATACTATTTATGGTCTTCAAATGTTTTTGAATGTAGTGTCGTCATTAGTTTCATTGACAAAAAACATGTATATGGTAATGTTTTACTTTAAAATGTTAAATGGCAAAGGAATGCACCTATCAACAACTAGTCTAGTCATCGAAATATTCTGGACAGTTATATGTTTAATAAAGCTGGTGTTTATCAATACTATCCCTGATACTGTCATAATAGAGGCGAAGAAGTCGGCGACTATTCTTCAGAAGATGGCGCTTTGCAAGTTCATCAGAGAAAACAAAATTCTCGGCGAAGTTCAGCTTTTCATTCAACAAATAATGCACCGACCTTTTGAATTCACTGCTTGGAACTTTTTACACTTGAACGGTCGAAGGCTGTGTTCGATTATTAGCGTTGTTGTGACTTACACAATTATTCTGGTGCAGATGCAAAAATCATAATCTAAAGTAGTTCCGTGGAATTAAGGTAGAAATAATTAATTATTTATAGATATCCATTAAATTTTCTCCATGTTGTTATCATTATTCGTGTCACACTCAGCGTGGTATTGAACATAATTAATATAAAGATGATATAATTGATAACAAAATAACTTAATTTACTTAAATGGATAAATTATTTTCTATCCTATTTAATCTTCATGATTACTTCATTACATAATTAAAATCCCAGTTACTGACACATAATTTAGCAATATTTTTTTAACACAGAATAGAGATTATTTAATAAAATAGTAATGGGCTCTTTTCTTGATTTAAATTATGTGTGTTGTGTTTGTTTAGTGATGTATTAATGTGTTTAACAATATTTTGATAAGTGTTTTAATTGTAAATGTCCAGATAAGTAGATCTTTTACAAAATATGGATTGTTTGGAAAGTGGTTTGGAAGAATTTATGTTAAAAACTATAAACAGATATAAGTTCCCACCTAACACTTTTCTTATTAATTCCTGACTAACATATCAAGCTTGATGTGGTTTTTTCCCTAATCACTTTCCATTAATAAAAATTTCTTATTTGTAGATCAATTTTTCGTAAAAGGTTTTCTTCCAAGTATTTTATATAGAAAATAAATATGGAAAACTATATGCTTAAAATTATAACTAAAGACTTAGATAGTAATTAATACAAATATTAACGAGAAAGAAAAGGCTAAAAAGTAAAATCAATGGAAAGTGATTAACTAATGAGTTAAAATCATTTAATTTAATAATAATCTTAGGTTGAATAAAAACATAAAAATAATATGAGTCAAAGGGGGCTAGAAAAATGGATTAAAAAAATATATGGTTGACAGTATTTATAAATAAACCTGCAAGTCAAGAATATAAACAAAACACTAAGTGTAATATGGTCATAACAAATAAAATAAA
>CABFVX010000152.1:384475-428072 GCA_902151425.1 Timema shepardi | reverse complement strand
CGGCACTCACATGTTCTGGGGCGTCAATTCAGCAATATACCACATTTCTGGTGATGGGGAGGTTGAATTTAAAATCGGGGCTGGGTGCGCTGGGTTATATTTTTCTAAATGCTTTTCCACACCTCCTTCATTTTAATGAGTGTACATTTCCTCTAAGTTCCACCTCAACACCACTACCACCACATTAGAAGATGTGTATAACCTGGATGGATAATGATACGAGGTGTACCGTGTACAAATGAGTATATAGTAACATATAGTATTCTGGGACGTGTTTATATTGAATGTGTAGACTAGTATGTATACTGACCATCAGCCTTACCAGAGATTTGGCTAAACACATTTAGTGATGAAATATTTATCTCTGTGGAACATGGACTGTCAGGTTCCAAACGGCTCAGGACTAAAAATGTGATGGTGGTACATTCATTAATTCCACTGAAACCATGGCGAGGTGAGGTATCCAGATTTTTATTATTGGTAGGCCTAAATTTAATCTTGAGGCCATTTTAGTTGGATTATTGTTTCGCTATTCAATCAACTTAAAATATCTGTTTGTATTTTCTAATGACATGAGCAAAAATACTTCTAAATTTTGAGACGGTATCTGGGAGTCTATTTTTGAAATATTGAACATTTTAAACAGATCACACAACACCCGATACTTGTGTAGATTACAAAGAGAGAAGTCGGTATTTACTAAAATATTATTGGCACCACAGTCGACCTCGGTGAATGCAGCCGAGGAAAGTTATGTTTTCTAAATGATTTTTAGCTTTCCATCATCTCAACTGTTGCTACATTTATTCTAAATGCTACCTTCTCTCTATCTCATCTAGTGTAACCGTGTGGACAGCCTGATTGGGCAGTAAGGTGCGGTGAACAAAAATAAACTACAATAATAAATGTTTAATAGTATTTATTATAATTATTTTCTTACATATATTTTCGATATTGATATGAAGTTATTACATGAAAAGGGACAATGATTTGTATCCCATAGCCTTATATTTACTGAGGAAATATATCTAATATACTCACATCGTACAAATATATGTTAACTTGCAATCTTTTATCATATAATACTTTAAAATTGAGAGATTTTGAATCGATAAGATACAAGATTTCAAACTACACATGCCACATTAATTACCAACAATATTATTGTAGTTCGCACAGTCTGTAAGATAATTGTACATTGGTATTTGGATAGATTTATCAAGTTGTGATAGCTTTTACTTTTAGTGTTACACAAATTGTGTACGACATAAGTACATCCCGATTATTTGTGATAGATATTTCCAATTATTATATTTATAGTTTAGATCACAACTTAATAATGCCTTGTTTACTAACACCATATTGGAATCATTATAATGAATTTATATTTTCAATTACAATCAAATCACGATATGTATTTTATAGTAACTTATGTGTTTTTATGTGTTAAATGTTTGTGAATAAGATATTGTATAGTAATGTACATGATATAATCAATAAAAACACTTTTTTGGAATGTAAGCCGTATTCTTAATCCAAAAAATACCATACAAAAGAAAAACAAACAATTTATATGTGTCATTCATATTAAACTATTTTTTTTCACGTATAAAGTACATTTTTTTCGGACTTGAAATTAATTTCTTTTAAATCCCTATCGCTCTTTCTAATAACAATAAACCCACCCTCCCTCAATTTTTAGAGTCTTAAATCACAAACAATACAACTTATTGGCCAATTTGCTGAGTGGGAACTTTATAAATGAATAGGCCTACACAATCTTCAAGGCTGATACGTATTTACAGCTCGCAGTTGATTTTTCTAAACACTCGGATCATGAGCATAGGATAACTAACTCACATTTCAAATAACAACAATTATTGTGTTTAAGTTACTCTTGAGATCTAAAATATATCATTTATAAAATAATCAACTCTCGTTAAATTTGCCATGTTTTTCTTTTAAAATATATTTACATATGAATTTAAATAAATGAAATTTCTATTATGAAACAAAATCAATTCATATTGATCACCTGAAGACTGAAGTAGTATGATCCTTTAAATTTGCAAGTCGAAATGAATGAATAATTTGGAACACGTAATCCTAATAAAGACTAATCTGTCTAAAGCTAGCAAATATTAGAGTGTGTATAGTAATAGTAATAATATTTTTTATTTGCAAATTGAAGGCTATTCACTACTACTACTACTACTACTACTACTACTACTACTACTACTACTACTACTATTATTATTATTAGTAGTAGTAGTAGCAGTAGTAATGTTATTAGTAGTAGCAGTAGTAATGTTATTATTAGTAGTAGCAGTAGTAATGTTATTATTATTAGTAGCAGTAGTAATGTTATTATTGGTAGTAGCAGTAGTAATGTTATTATTAGTAGTAGCAGTAGTAATGTTATTATTAGTAGTAGCAGTAGTAATGTTATTATTGGTAGTAGCAGTAGTAATGTTATTATTAGTAGTAGCAGTAGTAATGTTATTATTGGTAGTAGCAGTAGTAATGTTATTATTTTAGTAATGTTATTATTAGTAGTAGCAGTAGTAATGTTATTATTAGTAGTAGCAGTAGTAATGTTATTATTAGTAGTAGCAGTAGTAGAAGTGAAGAGCCTACAATTAGCAAATAAAAAAAGAAATTTTAATTATAATATTTTTTATCACCACGTCTCACTACCCATTCGGGTTATTCGTTTATGTACTAATTACACTAATGAGGTGGAATGAGGAAGGTTGAATTTATACAAAGTGTACCTGCATTTGCGTTGAGAGAGATATAGTGGGACAACTTTTAGGAAAACCGCCCTCAGTACACCCGACCGGGATCGAACCATAGTCTCCCCCGTCATCGGCAGTCTAGTTTATTGCGAGAGTCACGCTTTAGACCAAGCGGCCACCGGAGCGGGTCATGATAGTTATTGATATGGTTTGTATGCAGCCTAAATTTTTAAATAAAATAATACATTCCATTATTATTTATTCGTACGCACGAGGGTTATTGCTGATTAACAATTACCTATACAATATAACGTAAAATAACAGGCTAAAGAGATTGATTGTTTGAATTAGCGCTTGCCTTTAAAGGACGAAAAGCCACAGTGTCTAAAAGCAATACCCGGTGGAACCGGGTGGGTCCGAACCCCAATCTCTAATTTCGAGTTGGTTGTACTAAACGAACGATTGAAGGTGTCAGTAAAGTAATCAAAGCCTGCCGTGAAAAAAAAAGGAATATTTCAAGCGTGTTTTCTGATGGTTGCGGTCTTTGAGTTGAGAACCCTGATGAGAATCATACAACCAAGTGCCCAAATCCTCACGGGTTGTACACTTGACGAAGTACTGCATATGTAGAGTACGCAAACTTCACGATCTGTAACAAGAATAATTGCCGTACACCGATTAATAAGTTTTAAAAAAGAGCATTAATCACAAATATGATGATTAGACTTGGCAGTAGGAGGAAAACAAGAAGATACAGGAGGTTTGCTCCAATTTTCATAGTAAGGGCCTTAGATGACAGTTATAAACATTATTATAACTACTTTCACGTAATCATACGTCAAGTCTTGTGATCTGAAGCTATCACTTTTGATAGATATTATCAATACCTAAAAAATAGCACTAATAATATAGTAAGATAATATCAATGTTGACCACAAAAAAAAGTATGTATGTATATGGTAAATGTTCTTTCCTATGAGAATTGGACTGTAGATGGTATATCTCTCTTATTATAGACATGTGTAAACATCTCTGAGGACATAGCTGCCAATTTAACAATGTTAACCACCTCCCTCTCCCCCCTGTCCACCTTCTCACCCCTTTCTTGATACCCGTTAGGTCTGGAGCATTTTAATTACTCTAATGGTGTGTGCATGAGGAATGTAGAATTTGGAGGAATTGTAGGTTTTACCGCATTCGCAGGGTGGAAGAGCGGGAAAATAAATATTTAAAAAGCATATCCCTCGGTGCACCGAGCCGGTATTTGTGTTCGTGTTTCCGGCAAAACAGTCTACATGAGCATGGCCTTCAGTCCGCGTGCCCTCCGATGTGGGATTTCAACCCTGTTAATGAGTACTACTTATTTTGGGCGTCATATTATCTAGCTCACAATAGTTGACCCAACTTTCTCCAAAATAGTATTTTGTAACACTAGGCCTATGGGCCAGTTTCATAGTCAAATTTAGTACGCCTCGAGTGTGGCGCTACACTAAGTACATGACGACATCTACCTAAAATAGAATGGGCCGTTCTCGCATAGGAAACTGGCCCATTCCATTCTATTTTAGGTAGGTGCCGTCATGAACTTAGTGTAGCGCCACACTTGAGGCGTACTAAATTTGACTATGAAACTGGCCCTATGTCCTACCCACAATACTAAATACCGACACCTTAGCTTAGCCGTTAGCGTGTCTTGTCTATTGAGCTAAAGCGTCCAGGGATTAATTCCTGGTTTGGTCAAAAAAATTATCATTGGTGAAATGTTTCCCGTTTCATAGTGATGAATTAACAGCTTGGGAATGGAAGCTGTTACTGTTTTAGATTTAAATTTGTTTATAGGCTGGTTTATAGGCACTTTGAATACCTAAAGTGATTGAAAAATTAAAATAAGTTGGTACACAAAAACAAAAAAAAAAGGCCCATGGTCAAAAATACTTATGGTGACGTCATTTTAAAGATGATCTTGAGGGTCGTCATTGTGCTGACCTTGGAGTAAATCGTAGCGCACACACCCCATGAATTATACATGACAGTATTATGTAATTAGTTTCCATCACTAAATATACTTGTATATATTAACGCACCAGGTTATGTGATTTTTTGACATGAATCGTGATTGTTGACAGCTCTAGCCAACATATTTAATATCATTAATGGTGACCTAGCGGTCCAGGATTAAGGTGTCAGACTTCTGTGATGGGGATCCGGGGTTCAATCCTTGGTCCCGGCACAGATTTATCTGATTATCAAACCCTTCCTTCACCTCTGACAAGACATCTTGTAAATGTGGGGAATGCCAGGCCTCCACCGTGATTCGGATCCCACGTTAAACTGTAGGTCCTCCATTTCAGCTCACAATCACCCCACCATTACACATTAGCGTAAGTGCGTATAACCCGAACGGGTAGGAAGACGCGGTGCTAATAATAATAATAACATTTAATAAATACAAGAAGTGTGATTTAGCTCATTTATTTAAATAAAAGTGATGTATGCGGCCCACGTGACACGGTTAGCCCGCCTCACCCCTTGGAATGTCTGCAGTGAGATGGGGTTGAACTGCCCCACGGTGAAGGTGGCAGTCTTGCTGGTCCGCGTGAGAACCGTCCTCAGACATGTCTTGAAGGCGAGAGGCGCTTCTGTCCAGTCGCTGGAGAACGCTGCCTCGCACACCATGTCGCTCTGCGAACAGCGCATACCAGACACGGGCAATTATGTCCACTAGTTCCAGTTACAAGGACAAGAGTAGTATGATTGATACTGGTAGATAGCCACGTGACTTCACTGGGGATCACACGAAGGTTTTTATACCACGTTGGTTTCAAATTTACCGTCCAAACAATCGCTGTTGAGTTTTCTTTTATATTCATCTATTTGAGAAATGATACCTTACCTGCTCATTGAACCAGCAGTAGATGAAGGGATGTGACAGGAGTGTTACCTGGTCACTGAACCTGTAGTGTAAGTATAATTTTATCAAGAGAATCACCTTGGTGGCAACCAGATCGCTGAACCAGCAGTAGATGAAGGGGTGTATCAGGGTGCACAGGAGAATCTGCACCACTCCTGCGAACTTGACTGTGCCAACTGACGTCTGGGCAAACATCGAGTCAAATGTTTACTATTAATCTATTGTGCAGTAGAGTAATGTCAACCTTTAATAGCTATGGATCTCAACATTCCTTATACAAACTCAAACCAATAAAAATATTTCTTTGCGGCCAACATTGATAACATTCTACTATATTATTTGTGTTATTCTATAGGTATTGATAATATCAGCTCTTATCAATACTTATAGAATAACACAATAGATTATATCGAAAGTGACAGCTACAGATATCATAACTTGATGTATGAATATATTTTAAAAAAAAGTTGCTTCAGTAACTAACTTCTACTGTTCTTCATATCAAAATCATACTATACCCCACGCCTCATTTCCTTAGTAAGCCTCTTCAGTGCTGCCAAGGGCTTACCGCTGACACTGGAGCCGTTCAGGAGTCAACACACCTTCGGGTTGAGTATTACACACACACACACACACACCACTCGGTAAAAATCCGTCAACCTCAGTGGGGTTTGAACTAGTGAATATCGGATCTTGAGGGGCTAACACTTAACTTAATCCCAAGACAACCGATGTCGAATGAGTCTATACAAGTTAACACTTAAGAGCCCGATGAGTTGCAGTAAACTCACCACCATCATCTCAAATGCTGTGAGCGTGAGAACAATTGTGCTGTCCAGCACGATCACCAGAATCATCGGACGCAGTAACGTGTTTAGTTCGTCAATTGACCTGTAAGCACCAAAAACAAATCGTATCACAATAATCTACATTGTGCAAACGACAACACTCCAAAACAGCTAGGAATGTTTATTTTTTTAAACACTACGACTCACTACCCTTTCAGACTATAGGTATTACAGTGTTAGGGACGAGGAGGGTTGAATTGAGATATATTGTACTGACATATTCGTGAAAGGAAAAGTGGAAAACCATTTAGGAAATACCACCTTCAGTACACCCAACCAAGATTTGAATCCAGATCTCCCCGTCATCAGGTCCACTCTATTGCTAAAGAGATGACTTAGACAATGATACAATTGAAGCTGTTTCTAGGAAAGTTATAGCTCTACTTTCACGCATTAATACGTCAAGTCATGTGATCGGCAGCTGTCTAATCTGATAAATATTATAAATTTCTATAAACTAAAACAAATGAAAACTATATTGTACTCCACATGATTTGTGAGTAAACGACTCTCGTAGTTGCAAATATTCCAACAGTGGCAAATTGACTCGAAATTATCATTCCAAAAAGTCGACATAGATTGTCCCTTCGTTGACCGTAGGTAAATATATATAAGCTATAAGTATGTAAGAGTCTATATGTCTACCAGCTTTGTTTGAAATTCTTAAATAGTTCAGAATTATTGAGAAACTCTCAGAAAGTACACAGGATTGCTCTAGTATTTTTCTTACTTCATATTTGTAGTAATTAGACAGTAATAAGATGGGTGTAGCTAGTACCATTTGTATCTTAACTGCGTTTGTGATGATTTCCTTTGTTTGTTTGTTTGTTTGTGAAATTATTTTTTTGTTTGTCCCCCATCTGTCATCAGATATTTTTTTTAGCATGGGGATTATAACTGATCAAGCATGGCTTTCTATTATGCCATGAGTTAATCTTCCCATACATAACCCTCCAACTTAATAAGTAAGCCAATGGTACACAGGTATGATAGTTTAATTTTGAATAAAATTGCTACTTTTTATAAACATTAGCTCAGTATGACTTTGGAGTTAAAGGTCTCAAAAATGAGCCCTGACTTAGCCTAAAAATGTATGAAAAGAAACATTGGCTCTCTTATTTTACTGTGATAATTAATATCCGGGTAAATGGGCACTGTGCCTGTTATAGATTTAAATTAGTTTGTAAGACTTTGCTGATATATTCAATTATTTAAGGAAGCTCACGTTAACCATTTTAATAAATAACAACAACTAAACTAATCAGAATTCAAAGTTATGTACCTGTAAATATCCTGATGATGCTCAATGCATGAAAAAAGACATTGTGTAAGTTCTGCATCCATTTCTTCTTGTGTACATATATCATGTTTCAGATGGTTATTTCTTTCTTTATTTGAACTAGGAAATTTATTTATGTCCCATTTACTATGGTTGCCTAAGTTTTGATCCCTTTTAATATACGGTTCATCTCCGAACTCTATTTGGCCAATTACGTAGCTCTCGTTATATTCCTGCAGGAAATTCACGTTTCGAGGGTATTTATTCTCTTTATTCGTCTGTAATATTTTCATTGAATTTTCCTTGACATTTTTCAGAGACTCGCACAAAATTTCAAACTGGCAACATATGTGGATAACACAAGAAATGAACAAACTGTCAAAAACTACAAAGTACAATCCGACAATAAACATCGCTGAGCCTAGAATGAAATAGACAACTTCGTGAATAGGCGAGAAATTGATATCAAAGGGAAACCAAGCTTTGACAGGAAGGGGTAGATTCTTCACGGAACTGCCATTCTGAGAGTTTTCATGTAGATACGCCTCGACCAAAGGAGACAAGCAGTATGGGATGTCCACCATCAATGCCATGGCGTACCAGAAAATGAAGAAACGCTTTGAGAATCTTTCGCAAGCATCGATCTTTCTGGTATTTTCTTCGGAAGTCTTTCTCGGGATGACGAGTCTTTCAGACACGTTATTGAGAACACGCTGGTACGCGACCGTATTTTTGATGAAAAATAGAGAAACCACGAAGGCTTCACCCATGACTAATATCACGTAGCATATCTGAGCTGAGATCCCTTGCTCGTTCCAGTTCAGACAAACGCTGATGAAGGCAGCGAAGAAAGAGATGGCCAATATAGAAGATAAAACCACAACCCTGATTCTTGTAGGCCAGCCGCCTTGTGACGGCCAAGATACGAATCTCAAAATCTTAAACGATTCCAAACACTTTATATTTGAAAGATCTTGCGAAGGATTCATTATTTCAATGAGTTATCGGTGTTTTTACTTTTGATACTCTATACCATTGAAATTATACTGTTTATTAGTGATTTAATTTGAATTTGTTTTCTCATAAATGTGAGGGTTTTTTTTACTTATTTTACTTCGAAATAAACTTAATATTAATATAAATGTTTCTAAAATAATATCCAAACTAAAACAATTCCTTGTACTACTACTTATATTATACAGGAAACCCCTTTTGAATTGTTAAATTATAAATAGTAATACAATTTTTAACTATTGTAAGCCACCTTAGAGAAAGTAAAATGATATTTAAAAAGGCGAGTGAGCTATTGCTTGCGTTACCCTTTTCGACTTGGCAACTGATGCCTGAGTAAGGAAAGAATATCTTTTATAAAGTAAATCTTTCCTGACATAATAAAATAAATAAATCTTGGTTTTGGGATATATCTGTTTATTTTTATTCTAAATCACATATATCACATAACCGTTAAATGAGCCAAGCCAGACAAGAGCTCAGCGGTTTTGCACGTATGAGGTCGGGTGAAACCATACATAAATAAGTGGATACTCATCAACTATGGTAAAATGAGAGGGAAAGAGAGGGGGAGGTTTTGATATGCTCATTAAATATGCTCAAACAGCTTCTTTAACACAAAGGTCTTATATGGAAAGTTTGTGTCATTTGTAACAAAACTTTCATGTTTCGCACTGCGAATCTAAAATATTAAATTTGTAGTCTACGATCAAAGGGTCAAATGACTTAATATTTAACGAAACGTAACTAAGAGTGTATGCATATCTAATTAGCTCCTGAAATTGAAATAAAAATGTTTACGGGACCATTGAACAGCACCACGTATAAGAATTGTAATAAATAAACAATATTTGTGGGCGTTTAAATTTTAGTGGGCATGTAAAACGAACCAAATCATTACCTACTTTTGCTAGCGTTAATTATTAATAAGTTATCATTAGCGTACATTATTGACATTTCCTTCTTATCATTCCGTAGTTTCTAGTAGATGATTTGTATTTAATTATTCGAAGTATCTTAAAAAATCTATTTAAAAAATTCAAATTATTTGTTTTTCTTAATTTTTATATCATTCTATTTGTGTACTATCTTTCTTGTGTCAAGCTCGTCTAAAAGCCCTTAGTAACGTTAGTGAACAGTACCAAAGATCTGAAAATCATCTAATTATTTGTCGTGGTCAATTTAAGAACCTCCCCCGCCATCTCCTCATTAGCGACGAAAACAATATCTTATGTATACACCATAATTATTGTTCTACGATAAAAATTTGTTAGTATTTAGAAGTGTGTACCCGATCAACCGTGTGATCTCGTGCCAATTTTCATTCAATCGTGTGAGAAAACTACATCATTAAAACTCGCTATTTATGTCTTATAAACTAGAAAATACATCAAGTACTTTCAAATAATATTTGAGGGTGACCAAAATAACCTTAATCGGTCGTAATGGGTAATTTTATAAAAGAATAAAATAGCTTAGTATGAAAACGAACTTTTTTTCCTCCTACAAAGGTGGGGACATAAATAAATATGGAAAAATTGAATTTAATTAATAAATATAAACTGTATTTAAAAATAAAATGAGAAGTAGAGTGAATAAACTATGTGTGATCGCAAAACCTTTGATAAGTGTGTGAATCGATCGTAACCCAAAAAGTTTGCCAACACTGTACTGTATAATATTTCAACGTATCTAAAATCACTCGGATCTGTAGGACTGATAGATTGTCTGATAATATTTATCTGAGAAGACAGAATTTAATTACAACCGATTTAATTGAAGTTCCTTTGTGGTTATCCATCCTCCTTCCATGCTTATACACGCACAATTTCTCTCTTATAATTTCTTTCCCACCACACATACGCAGTTAATAGTCTTGTTTTCGTATCAATAGATATAATTATATAGCCTGTATATAGCCTATAGTTTTGCAATTTAAATATGTATGATGGTTTATTTTCTAAGTCATCTTAAAAGCTAGCTCACTTTACACAAATATCTCCCCTCTATAATTTTAAAGCAATTTATTCTAGTTAACCAATATTAAAGTATAAAGTGGAACCAGCGCCTGTCTTTTGCATTCCTTCTTCAAAGCGCTTTTTCCTGTTTGATTAACTATTCTAGATCAACTTCGTTGCATTATTTTCCCGCATGAAATAAATAGGTACGGTACTATAATTTGAAAGTACGGTGGGAAATTATTTTAATACATCTTTCATTCAACCGCCCATATTTTCAAAACATCTAAACTTTGTGAAAATAGACGCATCCCTTTCTTTGCTAAGAATTTATAACTGAGTTTGAATGTCGGTGGGAAATATATTTCGAGTGAATGAAGAAAGAGTTGGTCTTAGGGAAATAAACAACGATTTCTGTATATAAACCTATATATCTATACCCAGGTGATTGAAATGAAAAGCTCAATGACTCACACATTCAGCAACAATGATATGCTATCACTCAACCTAAGGCTATTGTACCACGTTGGTTGGCCCACAGACGGGTCAAACTTCTACGGGCGGCTGCGACTTTTACGGAACTGTCTGTTCGTCGCGACGATCCTTTTCGTGACCTCAATGGACGTCGCAATAGGTCTAACAAACCGGAGCATACACATCAACACCCTCTGTTCTCTATTCTTGACGTCAGAGCCATTTTCATTCCTGATTGTATTCTTCTTCAAGTACGACGAATTTATTGAGCTCATTCGATACTTGAAAGAAGTTCTGATATTCCCTCGACACCACTCAGTCGTTGACGACGACAGCAAAATCATCGACGAGGCGGAGAAGAACACAAGAAAACTGAGCTTGTTTTGGCTCTTTATGGTTTTTATCAACTTTAGCTGCTTCGCTCTGTCGCCGATCGCAGAGCGTCTCATCAACCCGTTGAGTGCCAACGATACGACCTCTTCAAAACCTTTGCCTATCCCCGCCTGGTTCCCGTTCGAGGTCGAAGAAACGCCCGTTTATCAGTGCGTCTACTTGTTTATGACGGCATGTCTCTTTGTGACCCTGGGGAGTTATCCATCTTTCGACGGACTATGCGTCGCATGCATCATTCACATGTCCTACCAATTTAAGATTCTTCAGAACTCACTGCGGTCACTGAAGGAAAATGCGACCAAGAAGGTTGAAGAACGACGTTGGCAAAAAACTGCGAAGGATGCACTGAGTGACCCCATGTGGGGATCTAGTCCATTCTTCATGGAGGCACCCCTTGAGGATAGAACCCGTAGTCAAAATAACTATTCTCTTGTTGGAAACAAGGCAAGACACGAGCATAATATCATCACGACATTAGAACTGCAGGAAGAAGTGAACCAGGAGATGGAAGTTTTGTTTAGAGAGTGCATAAAACACCATAATCAGATCCTCAGGTAAGATGACATTCATATCCAGTAAGGCCAGGTGTGTTGTGGCCTTTAAACTGAGAGACAAGGACTTTGGATTTCTTTATCCACTCTCTAGGCAAATTCTTGTGGGTTTCCTATAAGCTATCTTCCTAAGCCCTGCTCCTTCGAAGCCAATCAATGCCCAGTGGATAAGTGTTAGGAGCGGTTGTCCACAAGCCTAGAGAGTCCTGGCTCGATTCTGGTTGGGCTGGAGAAGATATTTATTATTTGTTTGTCAGTTTGAACTCCACCTCACACTCTTTATCGTTGTGATGGTTGGTATGCAAGAACTAGTTTGAGAAATATTGTAGCGCCTATTTAATATTCATGTAGTTTAAGTGTTGAGATTTGGTGGTATTACACTGTCATATTTATTTTGTAAGGCAAAAAAAACTTTCTTTATAAAATATAATATATCATGAGGACAAATGAGAGGCTACTCGAAGGAAAAGGTAGCTGTTCCGGTCTAGAAAACTGAGATAAACGGCAGCAGGGCTCATTGTGCTGGTCACATAACACCCTCTATACTCAGAAGTTGGCAGTATATTCGCCGACAAATGACAACCACTCGATTGGTTTGACTTGATTGATGACGCAATGGAGTTATTTTTAGCACATGTTTTATAAAAGATCTTTGATGGCTGGTCAAAGATACCTCCTATTTATTTTATTAAATATACCTAGGTGGTCTTGTGGTAAAGTTCTCGCCTTAGGACCCATTTTCCGTAAGTTCAAACCCAGCCGGTCTCGGTGGATTTTTCTTGAATGATAAAAATCCGTAGCACAATTTCCTTCGAATGGGAAGTTAATCCATCTGTCCCATGTCGATTGTAGCATGAAAAATAACCCTGGAAGTTATGTGTAAATAGCTTTCCTGGCAAAATTGGTAGGCCCTTTCGCGCTCGCTCATACACATTCTCGTATGCTGATATAATCAATCGGTTCAGAAAGTGCACGTTAAATACCTTAAAAAAATACATTTTATCAAATAGTTTTTATTTTGATGAAAGTAATATGAGAGTGTAATACCTCCCCTAAGTGTCCACGCCTTCCTCCTCTGCAGGTTCGGCGAGATGGTCACGGCGGTCTTCAGTCCTTTGATCCTGGCCGTGGTCCTGGTGGACGTGGCGGTCCTCACCCTCATGGCTTTCGATCTCATGCTGGTGGGTGTACCGACAACAGGACGAGGAGCTGCGCCTGGTCGCCGTCCACCGGTCACACATTCGTTTTCCCCATCCTCTTTCCTTGTTTATGTGGGCGCGCATCTTCTCTAACCTACCCCATGGATGAATAGCCCATCTAGCGGCCGATTTACCTTGAAATAGTCGACCCTATGGTCTAGTGGTCAGCGCACCTGCCTACGGATCTTGGGGTCCCGGGTTCTATTCTTGGCTAGTACCATGGATAATTTTCCCGAAAGAGGAATTAATCCAACGTTCACCAGGGTTTAATTAATTAGGCTTGAGTTGGGTTTAAAAATGTCTACCGGTTTCATATCTTCATACTCACTATCATCATCAACTCATCTCATCGGGAGATGGAAGGAGCCTCCACGGAAAGGTAGTACGATTAGTACATTCGGGCGACCCTGGGCAACGGTACATTAGTACCGGCTAATATTTCCATTACTGGGCTACGAGTGGTGTAGCCCAGACACGTAGGTACTTATATATACTCCAATTTGATTAAAAACTGATATATTTGACAGCTAGAAAAAATACTTGATATACTTTATCGTATTCATACGTCAAGTCATATGAGCTACAGCTGTCACTTTTGATGGATATTATCAATACTTATAAAATAACATTAATAATATACTCGTAGTAACATGCTAAACCCTTCCTTCACCTCTGACAAGACAACTTGTGAATATGGGAAATGCCAGGCCTCCACCATGGTTCGGATTCCACGTTATAACTGTAGGTCCTCCATTTCATCTCACAATCACCCTACCATTACACATTAGCGTAAGTCCGTATAATCCGAACGGGTAGTAAGACGTGGTGCTAATAATAATAATAATAACATGCTATCAATGTTGACCGAAAAAAAAAGCTTGCATTTGGTAAAAGTGTTCCAAATATCCATTCGCTAGAAAATCAAGATCGATACTTGAGTCATAAAACGCATCTAAGTGTGACTTTATACCTATTTTTTTTAACTTGACAAGAGTGAAATTCAGATCAGTTTGATAGTTTTCATTATTTTTAGATAACCAATTTTAAATGTTGTTATTAATTTAAAAAATAATAATATAGTGAAATGGTTTCACCGTTCTCTGCTCCACTGTTTTCTAAAGTATGATGCAGGAAACCACACCACGATACGATGACTAGGTCGAGTTGTATTACCTACGTAGGTTAGGTATTATCCGTGAGGTGAGACGGACTCTTTAAGGGACCAATGGATAACACGTACCTTGTGTCGGTAATAGAGCTAACACCAAAGATCCTGAATACACATAAAAAGTTATTTTTGCAATACCATCTGTCCGTGTGTCCGTATCTGGCCCAGAACCACTATCCTTTACCACAAATATTGGTACATTTACTCTACATAACCCGCCTCGGTGGCGTAGTTGGCTAACGCGCTAGTCGTGTTTGAGCTCTACTGCTGAGGACGGGGAGATCAAGGTTCGAATCTCGGTCGGGTGAACTGGGGGTGGTTTTTCCTAAATGATTTTCCATTCTCCCTTCACGCAAATGCGGGACCACTTCCTCTAATTCAACCTTCCCAATCCATTAGCGTAATTAGTACTTAAAGCGTATAACCCGAACTGGTAGTAAGACGC
The DNA here is from genome assembly GCA_902151425.1 of Timema shepardi. Lineage (NCBI taxonomy): Eukaryota > Metazoa > Arthropoda > Insecta > Phasmatodea > Timematidae > Timema > Timema shepardi. Next base: position 413,097 of record CABFVX010000152.1, on the reverse strand, counting down.
GGTGATAAATATTATTATTTAGTCCACTAACGTAACCAGATTTATATATATATATTTTTTAAACGGAGTAATAGTACCCATTCAAACTAGATAAGCACACACATATAAATATGTATATATCTATACATATAACCTATATATATATATAAATCTATGTTGTATATATATATAATTACTATTACTCCGTTTAAAATAATAATATTAGCACCGCGTCTTACTACCCGCTCGGGCTATACGCTTTAAGTACTAATTACGCTAATGGATTAGGAATTGGAAAGATTGAATTAGAGGAAGGGTACTCGCATTTGCGTGGAGGTAGAGTTGAAATACCATTTAGGAAAAACCACGCCCAGTTCACCCGACCGAGATTCGAACCTCGATCTCCCCGTCCTCAGCAGTCGAGCTCAACACGACTAGCGCGTTAGGCAACAACTATGCCATCGAGGCGGGTCCGTTTAAAATGAATAAACAAATAAACATAACAGGGGTGGATAAGATGATAGAAAGTGTTGATTACATTTACATTAAACTCTATTTAAACGAGGAATTGTTCATTTGATTGATAGCTCACCTTCTCACCTTTTTCCCTAACCACTCGACTATGGTGACGAACTAACTTAAAAAGTAAGTGTCAAATCATATCTTCTAGGGAACATTAGTTGAAATGACCTTAACTCCTGGCAGACAGGACAAGTGTGGTTTGGAATACACTACATTCAGGAGGCTCAAAGTCCAAACACCTCATGCTTGTTAACTATATAAGATAAAAAGCAGCGAGGCAGGCGATAAATACATATCAAGTGAAATGTACAACATAATCTCCCCAAACTTTTTTTTTCCAGACTGTAACGGGATCTTTTAAGTTCTGGTCACTAGTTCACATCCTGGCATGTGCAATTTCCCACTCTCTCTTCTTCTGTTGGATCAGTGAATATGTGGCGTCACAGGTAAGAGACCAATTCGGTGAAATAGTGTTTTATCTAGTGTAATAATTATATGGATTCATACATATAACTATTGAGAAATGTATTTAGTACACTAAATTATTACTTTATTATGATGAGTCAGGTGGATGATTTAAACAAATATAGGCTGTCTTTAAAACTGGATATTGTGGAAAAAAGAAATCGTAAGGGAATTCTTTTATTATTATTATTATTATTATTATTATTATTAGCACCGCGTCTTACTACCCGTTAGGGTTATACGCACTTACGCTAATGTGTATCAGATAAATCTTTGCCGGGACCGAGGATTGAACCCCGGCCGCCAGCACAGAAGTTTGACACCTTACCCTTAGACCGCCAGGTCACCGTAAGGGAATTCATTTGGTCATAAAATTGTCATTTAATTTAGTTAGATATTCTAGAATTTCCCAAAATAAAATAAAAGTCTAAATCACGCTTTTTTTTTTACTCCAAGGCAGCGTATAAAAATATTATAAACAATATAATTGATAAAGATGTTTCTTAGAAAAAACAACCTAAATGACCGTACATAATCAATATTGTGTTTGAAAACCTGTGAAGAAAACTATGGGTATTATTTGTGGCATAGGAAAATAAATGAAGACTGGAATAGATAATGAATTTTCAAACAATCTTTGGTTCGGCACCTTGATTTTGACTAAATGTTTTGAACTTGACGGTATAGGATGTTTGTTGTAATAAACCTAGATTCCTTGCAGACACACATTAATTATTAATAATGCCAAACAACACGAATGCTCTGTGAGAAAGCACAATCCATCCATCGACCTATTGATGATACTTTCATGAGGTCCTCGGCTCATTTGTTAGTCACATATGTGCCCCACTGTTTTTCCAGGTCCAGGTGAAATTAGGACGTTGTTTATATCCGCTTCAGTGGCCTAATGGCCTAAGGCGTCACTCTCGTGCTAAACTTGACCTGCTGAAGACGGGTAGATTGGGGGTTCGACCCCCGGTCGGATCATCTGAGGAGGTGGTTTTTCCTAAATAGTTTATCAATCTTCTTACGGTTATATCACCTTTAAAATGCCTATTTCCTCATCACTAACCCATTAGAGTGATTATCATACATGCGTATAGCCTGAACAGGTAGTAAGACGCGGTGATTAGAACAAAAACCTTGTTTACATTTCAGAGCGAGCTGGTGGCCAGAGCAGCCTACGAATGTGACTGGTACGAAGCCCCCCTCGCTCTCAGGAGGTCCCTGGTACTAGTGATGGCTCGTGCCAGGAAACCAGTCACTCTTTCAGTCAGCAAGTTCAACCCTCTCACTTTACATACCTTCGAAAGAGTAAGTCAATTTTATTTTACAGGAATATTGAAACATGCAGTTCTTTACACAAGAGAGAGTGTGATTCCATTATAGATTTTGAGAGATTCCGATCAAATTTGATACACACCTTAGTCCCTACAAAGACACGAGCGTCTGAAAAATGTGCATCTGCGCATGCGTGAGTAGGATCAAAACTTGTGCATTTGAGTCGAGCGCCTGTAGATAGAAGTCTATGTTTTCTTGCGCGCATGCGTGGATATAGAATAAGAAACTGGAAACAAACACGTATACGTACAGTCCAATTTTCATAAGAAGGGGTTTTTAGACCGTCTGGTTTGAGCTGTATTACCTACCTAAGTTAGCTGCTATCCGTGGGGTGAGACGGGTTCTTGAGACGTCTGGTTTGAGCTGTATTACCTACCTAAGTTAGCTGCTATCCGTGGGGTGAGACGGGTTCTTGAGACGTCTGGTTTGAGCTGTATTACCTACCTAAGTTAGCTGCTATCCGTGGGGTGAGACGGGCTCTTGAGACGTCTGGTTCGAGCTGTATTACCTACCTAAGTTAGCTGCTATCCGTGGGGTGAGACAGGCTCTTGAGACGTCTGGTTCGAGCTGTATTACCTACCTAAGTTAGCTGCTATCCGTGGGGTGAGACAGGCTCTTGAGACGTCTGGTTCGAGCTGTATTACCTACCTAAGTTAGCTGCTATCCGTGGGGTGAGACAGGCTCTTGAGACGTCTGGTTCGAGCTGTATTACCTACCTAAGTTAGCTGCTATCCGTGGGGTGAGACAGGCTCTTGAGACGTCTGGTTCGAGCTGTATTACCTACCTAAGTTAGCTGCTATCCGTGGGGTGAGACAGGCTCTTGAGACGTCTGGTTCGAGCTGTATTACCTACCTAAGTTAGCTGCTATCCGTGGGGTGAGACAGGCTCTTGAGACGTCTGGTTCGAGCTGTATTACCTACCTAAGTTAGCTGCTATCCGTGGGGTGAGACAGGCTCTTGAGACGTCTGGTTCGAGCTGTATTACCTACCTAAGTTAGCTGCTATCCGTGGGGTGAGACAGGCTCTTGAGACGTCTGGTTCGAGCTGTATTACCTACCTAAGTTAGCTGCTATCCGTGGGGTGAGACAGGCTCTTGAGACGTCTGGTTCGAGCTGTATTACCTACCTAAGTTAGCTGCTATCCGTGGGGTGAGACAGGCTCTTGAGACGTCTGGTTCGAGCTGTATTACCTACCTAAGTTAGCTGCTATCCGTGGGGTGAGACAGGCTCTTGAGACGTCTGGTTCGAGCTGTATTACCTACCTAAGTTAGCTGCTATCCGTGGGGTGAGACAGGCTCTTGAGACGTCTGGTTCGAGCTGTATTACCTACCTAAGTTAGCTGCTATCCGTGGGGTGAGACAGGCTCTTGAGACGTCTGGTTCGAGCTGTATTACCTACCTAAGTTAGCTGCTATCCGTGGGGTGAGACAGGCTCTTGAGACGTCTGGTTCGAGCTGTATTACCTACCTAAGTTAGCTGCTATCCGTGGGGTGAGACAGGCTCTTGAGACGTCTGGTTCGAGCTGTATTACCTACCTAAGTTAGCTGCTATCCGTGGGGTGAGACAGGCTCTTGAGACGTCTGGTTCGAGCTGTATTACCTACCTAAGTTAGCTGCTATCCGTGGGGTGAGACAGGCTCTTGAGACGTCTGGTTCGAGCTGTATTACCTACCTAAGTTAGCTGCTATCCGTGGGGTGAGACAGGCTCTTGAGACGTCTGGTTCGAGCTGTATTACCTACCTAAGTTAGCTGCTATCCGTGGGGTGAGACAGGCTCTTGAGACGTCTGGTTCGAGCTGTATTACCTACCTAAGTTAGCTGCTATCCGTGGGGTGAGACAGGCTCTTGAGACGTCTGGTTCGAGCTGTATTACCTACCTAAGTTAGCTGCTATCCGTGGGGTGAGACAGGCTCTTGAGACGTCTGGTTCGAGCTGTATTACCTACCTAAGTTAGCTGCTATCCGTGGGGTGAGACAGGCTCTTGAGACGTCTGGTTCGAGCTGTATTACCTACCTAAGTTAGCTGCTATCCGTGGGGTGAGACAGGCTCTTGAGACGTCTGGTTCGAGCTGTATTACCTACCTAAGTTAGCTGCTATCCGTGGGGTGAGACAGGCTCTTGAGACGTCTGGTTCGAGCTGTATTACCTACCTAAGTTAGCTGCTATCCGTGGGGTGAGACAGGCTCTTGAGACGTCTGGTTCGAGCTGTATTACCTACCTAAGTTAGCTGCTATCCGTGGGGTGAGACAGGCTCTTGAGACGTCTGGTTCGAGCTGTATTACCTACCTAAGTTAGCTGCTATCCGTGGGGTGAGACAGGCTCTTGAGACGTCTGGTTCGAGCTGTATTACCTACCTAAGTTAGCTGCTATCCGTGGGGTGAGACAGGCTCTTGAGACGTCTGGTTCGAGCTGTATTACCTACCTAAGTTAGCTGCTATCCGTGGGGTGAGACAGGCTCTTGAGACGTCTGGTTCGAGCTGTATTACCTACCTAAGTTAGCTGCTATCCGTGGGGTGAGACAGGCTCTTGAGACGTCTGGTTCGAGCTGTATTACCTACCTAAGTTAGCTGCTATCCGTGGGGTGAGACAGGCTCTTGAGACGTCTGGTTCGAGCTGTATTACCTACCTAAGTTAGCTGCTATCCGTGGGGTGAGACGGGCTCTTGAGACGTCTGGTTCTAGCTGTATTACCTACCTAAGTTAGGTGCTATCCGTGGGGTGAGACGGGCTCTTGAGAGGCTACCAAACATTGTCGACATGTTTTCTGTCCCCAGATCTTGAAGATGGCCTACTCTTACTACACCGTGTTGCGGCAAGTTTACACCGAGTAGAAGAGGATCATGGGAGGCAATGGCTACCTATATCCGAGTGGACGGATTCAACCCCACAGCAAAGCAGTTCATATATTAAATAATGTATATTTTAGTTGTAGTGCTCACCTGACACCCTATTTCCTCGTGAGTTGGAACGGTCTGCGCCAACAGATGGCCCGATTGCGGGATGGTGCCATGGAGTTTTTATGATAATTGTTTCTAAGGTTTCTGATGATACATATTACATACTAGCTTACTTCTAGAACAGATACATTATCCTTAGCGCCACATATAAGGACGAGATGAAGGGGAGCGAGGGTTAAGGTACATATATTTACAGTTTTTGATAGTAAACAAACTTTTTGGGCAAAATAAATAAAATATTGGTTCATTAAATACATTTAGTTTCATCTTCTGTACATAGTAATCTCAATAGTTCTCGAATATTTTGCTTGAATCTTAGTGATATTCAAACATAAACCTTTTACACCGAGATTAAAAGTCCTTTCCAGATTACGCGAAGCCCATAACAAATACGAAAACTTTTGGGATCTCTATGTGTATAAAATCAAAAAAATATTTTATCTATTTTTTGTCCCAAATAACTTTTTCTATAAAACCGCAAATATATCTACCGTCCATCCTTATCTTAATTCACCATAGTGAAGGAGAAAATCATAACTGAACCAATAATACATACTGTATTATTCGATCATATCGGAAACTAAACTCTAGACCTTTAGCCCCGAAGACCATGAAAGTATATGGGTAGGTTGACACATAGTAATGATCTCACACATGTTAGATTTAGCAATGATCACAAGACAAACTATAGATGAGGATAATTTATCCCACATGCTAGATTTAGCAATGATCACAAGACAAACTATAATGAGGATAATTTATCCCACATGCTAGATTTAGCAATGATCACAAGACAAACTATAGTGAGGATAATTTATCCCACATGCTAGATTTAGCAATGATCACAAGACAAACTATAGTGAGGATAATTTATTTATATTGACCGTCTGATACGATATCGATGACTTTATTGACGCCGTATTTAAACTTAAGGTGCGGCAGAAGGGAGCGCAAGTAATTTTACAGTTTTTGTAGCATTAAATTTTTTTTGACCAAAATAAATCAAATATTTCTCCAGTAGCAACAGAGAGTTTAGTTTTCTGCACATGCTAATATCAACAGATCTTGAATATCTGTTAGGGTGTCCTAGAATTTTATCAAAACTTTTTATCTTTATTTAAAAAGTTTTCACAAAATTCCAGGACACCCTAACAGATATTCAAGATCTATCGATATTAGCATGTGCAAAAAACTAAACTATGTTGCTACTGGAGAAATATTTGATTTATTTTGGCTAAAAAGTTTCAATTCTATAAAAACTGTAAAAATACTTCGCTCCCATTGGCCGCAACTTAATTCTAAAAAAGATATAACAATCATACCCTAATCCGATTCACTGAAATTAATTGGGCTCGTCGTTTTAAGAAAGTAAAAATTTAAAATTTAACAAGGAGATTAATACCTACGTTACCCACTACGGTGGCCGCATGGTCTAACGTGGTACTCTTGCAGTAGAATAGACTGCAGATAATGGGGAGATCAAGGTTCGAATCTCGTTCGGATGTACTGAGGGTGGTATTTTTTTCCAAAATGGTTTTCCACTCTCCCTTCACGAAAGTGCAGGTACACTTCCTATAAATATAATCTTCCTAATCTCTAAAACCATTAGCGTATAACCCGAATGGTTACTAAGACGAGGTGCTAAAAAAACACAACTTACATTACATATCAGACTTGTAACATCAATAATTTACTCCAAACGTATTATGTCCCATTTTAAGAGCGTACACACTTGTAATGATACTTTTTTGGACCCCTTTCATATATTCAAAAATGCATGGATGAAGTGTATTTTTCTTTAATAAACCGAATATAAAATATCCTTTTAATACCTCATCCATGGAGAATCACGCGCTTTTAGAAATAATTTCAAAACACTACGTTTAATTTTTTTGTTGTAGTAAATATCAACTCCTTGTACTAAAAGGCTTATGTGACACGCTGGCTCCCTCCATCCAATAGAAGCCAGCCTTCACAACACCTGTTGCCAAGAGTTTTCCCATTAGTTAGTTTTAACACTGGTGACAAGGGGTCCAAGAGGCAAGAGGTAGGTAAGATATAAGCCGCTTGTGCGTATGAATACAAACAGGGTCGGTAGCAAAAATCTGCACAGCATGCAGTACTTAGAACGCGTAACGTGCAATATTACAGAAAAACAATTTTAACAAAAACAGTATCACATAATATCACATCTACAGTGCCGAAGGTGTAATCATTCAAATAAATCGTGTGCAACATTAAAGTTCTTGCTAATCTCATAGGTATATGTATCACATATAATCAGATCACACATACATGTGATAAGTGCGCAGTAAGGCATATTGGCCTACGCGTCATCGTCATAAAACCCGCTAACGTCCACATCCGCATCAAATATCTCAATATAAATCTCGTATTATTATAATTTACGCCCAATCGCGGGGCTTCATTAAAACAATAAGCCCGTGCGTATTTCTTCAATTGGCGCCCATCGCGTGGCAAGGATCTTAGTAACATTCCGATATCGCTTTACATTCTTATGTGTAATTATATGTTTGTATTCTAAATAGTAGTTAAAACCATTCTTTTGAAATATTTGCAATCATATAGTAATTAATTAATGATTCTTTTAAAGAGTCAGATACTAATCTATTATATTGTAGATTCGATGTCTGCATATGGTTACACAAACAAAATTAAACAACAAAGCTTGTATCTATAAGAAGGACGTGTATTCATTGATTTTAAAGCTCTCACTATAATTAGTACACTTCATAAAGGTGTTGTGAATTTCGTAATGAATCAATAATAATTATTTTTTCTTTAGTGAAACAGGGCGTTACGTGACTTGCAGCCGCTACAACGGTTTACCCGGTAATAACCATAAATTGCCTGGGTAATTGCTCCGCTTGCTTCCGAGAATGTTCTGTTCTGTTTCAATACATCGGACGCTTGGCTACTGGCTATGCATACAGTCCAATTATAGCAATAAGAACCTTATCTGACACTTAGAAAACTCACTAGGTCTAATTTAATGTACTCATACGCCAATTATTCTGATATTCAGCTGTCAATTTTGATAGATTTTACCAATACCCACATAATAATTACTAATTATATAGTAAAATATTGTTAATGTTGGCCGGGAAAAAAGTTTTTATTTTCCAAAAAAGTATTTTCCTATGATAATTGGACTGTACCTACCACCAGGGTGAGGAAATGAGGATTACCAGCAAACATTAAAAATCCTGCGCAGCGTATCTTACTGCCCGTCCGGGTTATTTGTATTTTTACATTTATGAAGTAAGGACGAGGAAAGTTGGATTTAGAAGAACTATACTGGTAATTCTGTTTGTAAGAACTATCCAATATTAGAGCGTAGGCGTAACTCCACCAATGGAACAATCAGGAAATTTTTGTTGCCAATGTTTCTCTTTGTTTATAACCTATGTCGACAAACATAACCTTTTTGTCTCTACAACTCGAATTGAGGAACATTTCAGTTTGGTCTTTGTTCGTTTATGGTTCACATTGTTGCGGTAACATTATTATTATTATTAATAATAATAGCACCGCGTCTTACTACCCGTTCGGGTTATACGCACTTAAGCTAATGTGTAATGATAGGGTGATTGTGAGATGAAATGGATGACCTACACTTTAACGTGGGATCCGAACCACGGTGGAGGTCTGACATTCCACATATTCACAAGTTGTGATTAATACACGTCTTGTCAGAGGTGAAGGAAGGGTTTGGAAATAATTTAAATCTGTGTCGGGACCGAGGATTGAACCCCGGACCCCCAACACACAAGTCTGACACCTTACCCCTAGACCACCAGGTCACCTTGCGGTCACAAACTGTCCACTGAGTCTATTCATTCACTCAAGATGTGGTTCGACGACGATGAAGCCCGCCTTGTTGTACCAGCAGCAGCGTCTTTTATCATTTATTTTAAAATCTGAGTCAAATCACCTCTGTTTCGTTTAGGTGGGAGTTTAGTGAACGCGAGGGAAGGCAAATATTTTTGTGGTTTTTATAGCAAAACTTTTTTTTTTCCTGAATAAATACAACATTTCTCCAGTACAGACAAAAGAGTTTAATTTTCTTCACATGGATATATCAACAGTTCTTTAATATCTGTCTAGGGTAATTTAATGACAACTTTTTCTCTTCTTTTAAAAAGTTTCTCATCTAATGCTTCTATGTTCATGATGGTTATTCAACAACTGTTGATATCCCCATTTGAAGACAATTAAACTCTTAGGTTTCTACTGGAGCAATATTTGATTTATTTTGGGGAAAAAGGTGTTGATATAAAAACTGCAAAGATACTGGGCTTAGCCCGCGTGCCCTTACATCCCACCTTAAGCTTATTTTAAATATATCGACGAGCTTTGTTTTTCCCACAAGAAATTGCACTTAATCATAGGCGAGCCATTTTGAATTAAATGATGCACCTATTTTAGATTTGTTTTAGTAAACCATGTTTTATTTGCATTCTCTATAAAGCCGCGCAATCAGTTTTTTCTTTACTTCTGGCAAATCTGCACCAGTAACCTCATATAATTTAACCCATTCCTCATATATCTCGTTTCGACATTTATTTTTTATGTCAGTAGGATTTCATAAACATTTGGTACAATCGCATTAAAATGACATATTTTCTGCTGAAAGGAAACACAAACACTAGACCGCAACCGGTGACACAGTGTCTCCGCCACGGCAACAAGAAGTTACATCCAGGGTTGCTTACACAATGTTCCAATCGATTCTTTTGGTGTTACCACTTCACACGGAAAGATGAAACAACCAGCGACATCTTGTTTCTGTAAGGCCTATATCACACCAGGATGTCACGGGAGCACTCACTAGTGCAGTGTCTCTTCATCCGGATTGGAACTCTGCCCGTCTGAGCTATAGGATATCCCTCGTAGCCCAGTAGTTGAAAGATCAGCCAGTACTAATGTGTCGTCGCCCGAATGTACTAATAGTACATCCTTTCCATGGAGGAGCTTTCGATGTCCCGATGATATGAGGGTGATAGTGAGCATGGGGGTGTGGAAACACCTAAAATTAACTTAGGCCTAACTAACCAAACTCTCCTGACCGTTGAGTTAATTCCTCTTTCGGGAAAAATACCCATGGTAATAATAGCCGGAAATCGAACCCGGCACCCCTTGGCTCATAGCCAGGCGCACTGGCCACTGCATCACGGGGCCGGATGTCAGAAGAAATAAAACCCAATCTAAATATAAACTAGTTTCAGAAGTTCCAAAGGTAAAAACCGAACACACGTAAAACCTACTTGCTTTGGTATGCAAATGGACTGTAATTATATACCCCTAAACAGTCATTAATATTGTGTTAACTAAATAAGTATTCAAGAAAATGGAAGGATCACTATCTTATCCAGTTTATTTTGTTATTTTATAACTATATTTTGCTGAGGACAGATATGATCTCGGGACGGATCTTACAGAAGTCCCGTCTGCTGAGACTTTCACTTTCCGTCAAGGCTCGAGTCATGTACAGTCAGGGACATAACATTCTTCATTACCAGACTAGATTGTGAATTGCGCCTCACTACCTGTTTAGACTGAACGTACGCATTGTTACAAAAAAAATATGTTCATAGGATTCCCGTTACTTAAAAGCTCGAAACTCATGTTGGCACAATGGCGTGAGTAAGAATATTACAATTATATTTACATTATTGATCCAGTAAATTAATTATGTAATGATAAATAGTATACAGTAATGCATAAATACGCATTATTGGAAGCACTTGATAGCATTTCATATATACTTTATAGTTATTAAATCAAAGGATAATTATTTCTAGGCAGCTAAATTTGAGTGACTTTCAATTAATGTTGGTGGCCGAAAGTGGGCTTCTTATAGATATTAAGGGCTTACCTTATTGAGGTTAAGACTGATGAAAGTAGATTTTAGTGGGAGATAATGCCATTTGAGTTGAAAACCATTGCAGTAAAGTCGCTTGAACACACCTTGCTGGGATTCGATCCCCGACACACCATAAAAAACTGAAGCCTACGACTGTATGAATCAGCCTACACAACTTAAGGAAACCAAATGAGTAGAAATTTCAAATAACTTTACCAGAAATTATCAGGAGACAGGATGAGAAACAGAAAGAATTTTAAAAAAATCACCCCCATTGCATTCGGCTTGGATCGAGCCGCAGCCTCCCTGCTCATAGTTAGGTCCTCGTCAAAGTTCTCCATATCACTACACTTATCAAGTCCGTATGATTTTTAATTTCGCACGCACATTCCGTATCATTAATCACGTTATATCGTGTTCACCAATGGAAAAATGTAATACATTGTCCAATCAAACTCATTGAAACAAAACAATTTCAGCAAATTCAAGAAACACAGTCAACATTTTCATAATTTGTATTGGTTGTTTAGTTCTTCTAATTAAAATATCTATATACTTAACCTATTGAAGTTTTCTAGGGATTGCTATTAAGATTAAATAAATGAGAATACGATATTTTTATAAAATGGTGACAGTTATCTTCACTGATGTATCCATTTCGATTCGCACATCGATGTTCATTTATTGGTCTATCTGTGATTGGTTCCCCGTATCCGTCCATAACGATAGTCCTTAAGAAAGTTTATCCAACTTCTATGGACTACCGACTTTCAGATCGGGAGATTGTGCACAGAGTAATCTGTCACTGTGGGATTGATATCTCCTTACGGACGCCACAGATACAAACAGGATTATTGGTGTATTCACCATCCGTCTAGTGATAAATCAGCATTAAACGATATATTTAGACCATGAACCCGCACCTCATATCACTATACTATAAAGCCACATCACTCACTCACCGACATTAATATTTACCCACTTCCAGACGAGCTAGAAACTTGAAATTTGGCAAACTTCTAGCTTCTAGCCTGTAACCAACGGGAAAATTCCAAAAAGTTTAAAAAAAAAATTAAAATTGCCGAGCAACTATTTAAAGTCATTGTGGACCTTTCTTTGGAGGCCTCTAGTGGCTAAACGGTAAGACCTATATAAAAAAAAAGGATTACAACAGAGCTAGATTTTTTGATTTTAGGTAAATTTTGCACATTTTCCACGCATTTTAAAATTTTCTGACACACTTATGGGACAGCTAGAATCATAAAATTGTAAAAATAAATCAACGTTCAAAACAACGCTGGAATTACATTAGTTTACACTCACTGGTTTTTTTTTGTTTTAGCATACACAGTCGAGATTCGAACCCCAACCACCCCTTCCTCTGAAATCTGATATAGTCGTGTGCCTAATGCAGACCGTATTACTACCGGTGCAGGTAATAATATTAGAAATTTTCAATAAACTTACATGTAGATGAAAACTTCACATGCTACCATTTTCATTACAAGTTTACAGCCATAAATTAGTTGCTACAAATTATTAACCATTCCTTTATATGATTAATGTGTTTTCAGTTAATTTTAATATCACCGAACATTAATTTAAATGCATCAGAATCAATTATTTTGTACGTCTGTATGTTGTCACAAATCAATAAATAAAAATGATTCAATTTGTAATTGCTTTTTTTTTTGTAATTACCCTCCCAAGTTAAAATTGTTGGTAATTAGCGTCACGAGAAATAGATAAATTACATAAGTGTGCTAACTATTTAAAATCGACCTTTACAAAATAATTGTTAGATCAAACTATCGATTGCAATAAAATCAAATCAAACCAGTCCGACTCGTTTTATTAATTGGCTACCGAACGATCTTTTCTCGTTGAATAAAGAGCTGCAGATTGCTCTGCTACAAAGAAAAGTAACGTCCTTCATTAAGAGTGACACCGAATTAAAATTTGATTGACAACCAAACCCCTCATCGTGACATTCCTTTTTAAAATTTTCTGACACACTTATGGGACAGCTAGAATCATAAAATTGTAAAAATAAATCAACGTTCAAAACAACGCTGGAATTACATTAGTTTACACTCACTGGTTTTTTTTTGTTTTAGCATACACAGTCGAGATTCGAACCCCAACCACCCCTTCCTCTGAAATCTGATATAGTCGTGTGCCTAATGCAGACCGTATTACTACCGGTGCAGGTAATAATATTAGAAATTTTCAATAAACTTACATGTAGATGAAAACTTCACATGCTACCATTTTCATTACAAGTTTACAGCCATAAATTAGTTGCTACAAATTATTAACCATTCCTTTATATGATTAATGTGTTTTCAGTTAATTTTAATATCACCGAACATTAATTTAAATGCATCAGAATCAATTATTTTGTACGTCTGTATGTTGTCACAAATCAATAAATAAAAATGATTCAATTTGTAATTGCTTTTTTTTTTGTAATTACCCTCCCAAGTTAAAATTGTTGGTAATTAGCGTCACGAGAAATAGATAAATTACATAAGTGTGCTAACTATTTAAAATCGACCTTTACAAAATAATTGTTAGATCAAACTATCGATTGCAATAAAATCAAATCAAACCAGTCCGACTCGTTTTATTAATTGGCTACCGAACGATCTTTTCTCGTTGAATAAAGAGCTGCAGATTGCTCTGCTACAAAGAAAAGTAACGTCCTTCATTAAGAGTGACACCGAATTAAAATTTGATTGACAACCAAACCCCTCATCGTGACATTCCTTTTTTTTTTCTCTCATTTAAATTATACACTTTCTAACGTGTTCCTGCATTACCGGGACTGAGTGTAAGTTATCAAGGAATAACATCTGGTTAACTCCTTATTTAGTTTTACATCAAAGTAGGATTGAAATAATATTAGTTATGTGTGTGTGTTACAATTATTCTCGCAAGGACGTACTACGCTGTTACTATTCCAAGTGAACGTACAGTTTTAAATTTCTTACACGGCAAGGCCATTCGACGAATGAACGAGAGGTTATTTTTGTCATTACTTTAATGATACACTTTTTGGGTATACAATTTTTCAAACCGGAAGTTTTTCTATGATCCAAATCAGATTCACTAAAATAGTGGTGTTTTTTTTTGTAGCTCTCACTTATATTCCTGACAAATGGTGGGAAAATTGACTTTACCCCCTCCCGGAGGCGCTTCGGTGGACACGTGGTCTAACGCGTTACCCTCGTGTTGGACTTGACTGAGAAAACGGGGAGAACGAGGTTCGATACCAGTCGGTTGCACTGAGGGTGGTTTTCCTACATGATTTTCCCACTCTCCCTCCTCGCGAATGGAGGTGCATTTCCTTTAAACTAAGCCTTCATAATCCCTAACCCATTCGTGTAATTAGTACGTAGGCGTATAACCCGAACGGTTAGTTAGACGCGGTGCTAATAATAATAATGTTTCATATAAAGATCTCTTCATAAATGACATACCAACATACACATATTAAATTCAACCAAGTGAAAAATGACAACCTGGACACGGGGATCGAACCCGATACGTTAGGCTTTGCAAACAAAACCAAAGTCTCCGGGTTCGACTCCCGTGTCCAGGTTGTCATTTTTCACTTGATTGAATTTGATTCGGCTATCAGGACGGATCCTGTGGATAACCATCAAATATCAGTTTGTGATAAACATGAATTAATTGTTGACATATTAGATAATGCACAAATTACGCTCTAGGAAGATAAGCGATCACTTTTATTTGACATATCATTCAAACATTGGCAATAGCCATTAAATCTTGAACATACTATACATAAGGTATTATTTTCAAATACATATATTATTCTAAAAAAGTTACAATACAGTTTTTAAGCTAATAAACTTAATACAATGTAATACACATTCACAACTTTGTTGTTCTTATTACCTTTACATTAAAAAAAATAGAAATTGGCTGAAAGAATTCGAAATATTTCTCACAATTTGAACACATATTTAACTTCATTCCGCTTAGTTGATTTTGAATCCTACGAACAATAATTGAGATATTAATCGTCCTTGTTTTAGTGATAATGACTGTACCACTCTTAATTGTAAAAGCTGTTTGTCCTCTTTGTGTCAATCACAGCATATCGTCCTCTCGGACCGGTCCGTGGGCTTGTAGATACCCATCTTTTTGCCGAGAATCAATTTTGTTTGTGGCCCGTTTCGGTGGCCGCTTGGTCTAACGCGCTACTCTTGCAGTAGACAAGACTGCTGATCTTAGGCAGATCGGGGTTCGAATATCGTGTGGGTGTATTGAGGTCGGTTTTCCTAAAATGGTTTTCCATTATCCCTCCACGAAAATTCGGATACAATTCTTCTAGATATAACCTTCCAAATCCCTAACCCGTTCGTGTAATTAGTACGTAGGCGTATAACCCAAACGGGTCGTAAGACGCGGTGCTAATTTTTGTTTTTAAATAATTCATATTAAGGTGCGGCAAAAGGGAGAGCAAATATTTTTATAGTTTTTATAGAATCCAATTTTTTTTTTGCCAAAATAAATCAAATATTTCTCCAGTACCAACATAGAATTTAGTTTTTTGCACATGCTAATATCAACAAATCTTGAATATCTGTCAAGGGTGTCCTGGAATTTTGTCAACACTTTTTAAATAAAGAGAAAATGTTTTGAGAAAATTCCAGGACATCCTCGACAGATATTCAAGATCTGTTGATATTAGCATGTGCAGAAAACTAAATTCTTTGTTGGTACTCGAGAAATATTTGATTTATTTTGACAAAAAAAAATGTAATGCTGCAAAAACTGTAAAAATACTTCCGCTCCCTTCTGCCGCACCTTAAAAGTTTACTTTGGATAATTTGTGGGTCAAACAGATTCATATTATTTTGTGAGAAAATCACATAAAACCTATATACACCTCCCCCGGCTCCCCGACCACCACGTATGTCATCATCGCCGACACAGAATGACCAAGCATTGACCAAGGAGAGACTAGCTCGACTGGAATGTTCTTGACTTTCACTCAGTCACTAACTATTGCAGTCTACACCTCTCTGTTTCTTCATGCGAAGCAAATAATGATCGGGAACCACTGCCTCAAAGGTCTTCATCACATATCTCGGACACTCAGAGTTAAACTGTGTTTCTGGTTTGATTCCAAGAACCTACGTACCCTTTCCTGATACTCCATCGAACTCTCCTCCATCGGTAGGCGAGGTCCTTCCACCTGGACACTGTTTGGTCCTGACACTGTGCTTTCAACGATCACGTCACTCTTTCTCCCACCCTTATCCTTGCTACAACTCCTCTTGTGGTTACAGAGTATATCGGGTTTACCGTTGACATCTTTCATCGGTTCAGTCTTGTTCTTCTTTGTCTGGGGGAACGCGTCACCTTCCACAGGAGGTCTGTTCTTCTTTCTTTGCCTGTCCGGATGGTTGATAACTTCATCCGGGTAACCGTTCTTCATCCCTTTCCAAGCAATTTTGGCTGAAAAGATGGACCAGAGTAGCTCCAATGTCGAGGCCACTAAGATGTTAATCATCACCATCGTCCTGGTGTCTTTTCTCTCTCCCCTGAATGGTCCTTGTTCGCCCGAATCTTCGCCGGTATGTGTATCGAAAGGACTCCAAGGACGCAAGTAAAACTCTACTCTCTCCCCCGACTTTCTCTCTTGACTAGTGTCATCAACGTTCACGTCCTTATAAAGCTTAGGATCATCGTTGCTGTCAGATTGAGCTCTCCTTCTCTGACGCGTTGGCTTGCTCTCTACGATCTCGTCTGTCGCACTGCTTGTGATCAGTTTCTCTGAAACGTCGGTGTGAAACGTTTCAAAAGCTACACCTTCCTCTGAGGCTTGGTCGATGTTGTCAGACGCCAGCGGGTCCTTGGTTTGTCTCTGGGGTAGATCATATCCTGGGTGTGAGGGTGGGTTTAGTGCCTGGTGCGGAAATTCCACGCCGCGAGGGTTTGGCGCTGCAGTCACGGAGTGGTCCGGCAGGAGCGTTCGCTGGTGGTAGTTGTCTCGGCTCTCGTAAGACACCGCCAGGGCGGCTGCGGTCAAGGCTAGGCACAGCAGGGACGCGAATCCAGACACTGTAGAGCTGACGAAGAACCAACGGATGTTATTGTCAACGTACCACCTGTGAACAAGCATTCGATTTACAGTTTTTTCTGTTAAGTTAAGCCAAAATTTGTTAATAGAAGGAAAATGTAGATACTGTTTAGAAGCGACACCCTCCCAACATCTGACACCTCCTAATTATTATTATTTTCAAGTTGAAATATTTAGAAATATACAAAAATGTTTAACCAAGATAAATAATCCATAGTTTACTCTTATCCTAACCTTGTATGAACGTACATTTCA
Source organism: Timema shepardi (assembly GCA_902151425.1). NCBI lineage: Eukaryota > Metazoa > Arthropoda > Insecta > Phasmatodea > Timematidae > Timema > Timema shepardi. The sequence goes on along the minus strand of CABFVX010000152.1, from coordinate 395,580 downwards.
GTGCTAAAACATGTTCAAGAACGTAACGCATTCTTACGGACACATCATGAAACATTTATCAAAGAACTCAACAAAGTAAAAAATTAGTCGTATTTGATACTGATAAAAGTATAACATTGAGAACATGGGAATGTCTATTTTCAATAACCTCAAAGTCCTACTACCCATACGGGATGTTTTATGCATTTAGAAACGTTAGTGGTGAAGGTAGAATTGAAAGGAAACGTACTTGCATTTGCGTGTAGGTAGAATGAGAAATTATTTATGTAAAACATCTTCAGTTATTCCGGTCTACATTCGCACCTAGGCCTCGCTATCATCAGCTGATTTAAATAGATGAGCCTGACATTTAGTCCACGTGCCCAACAATGTGGGAGTTTGGGATTTAAACAATAATTAGTACAAATTATAAACTAACTACTACACATTGATCTTTAATTGGTTAGTTCTACAATAAAATACGTGGGTGACGAAAAAGAAAGGAACCTTAGAACTGGATAAATTCTTATTTTGAAATATCACTTCCTATTTATTTATATCCACAAGTAATTTGTAATAGCAATAATAATGTTGATGTTTATGATGATTAAGAAGATAATAAACGTTTATTGGTGAAAATTAATTATTGTTCTATGACTAATGAGTAATGATGTGTGAAAATATATACTTTCTCGCTTCATTACCTAAAAATGCAGACATTTACTTAATACTTGTAAGATAATGTGAAACAAAATAATATACATTGTTGCATAAACATAGTGGAAAAATGGGCATCACTTTCTTCCAAAGAGCATAAATGATATATTATACACTGTTACAGAAACATTCAGTAACGTGGAACATCTCTGTCCACCAAAGAGCATAAGAATAAATTCCTGTTTCAAACACATCTTTAAATATATATATATATATATATATATATATATATATATATATACATCTGTTTATAGCTCAGAAACTATTGGTTTTATAAAACATATTTCGAACAAAATATTTGTGTCTTTAATAGTGCTACATTTTTACAATGTTACGTTATTTTGTATCTCAAATAGCTGCGGAGACATGATAAAAACTGGAAATTTCCGTATATGTAAATTAGCCTCAAATTCATTTTAACCGAAAAATATAAAAAATACTCTTAATTTTAATTTTAGGGTTGGATATCTAATCCTAATAAAGTCTTTAGGGAAACTTTATGAAAACCCTAGGTACCAAGTTTGATCCCAACCGGTAAAATGGTTTTGGCCTGGATACACACACAGAGATGGCTTGCAAAAAACAAAAACAAAACCTTTTTTCGGGCTTAGAGGCTCGTGAAACGTCGACATCCATGGACATCTAAAGTTAGATTTTTTTAGTGACCAGAGCGTCCGGATTTGGATGACCTAAAAATATTCAAAAAATGGCCTAAGGAATAATGAAAATTAATTCAAATTTACAACAAAAAACTCGTAATAAAAGCACACGATTAAATCAAGAATCCACTTTACAAATGTATAATCCAACGAAAAGTCTTTTACAATCTAAACTCTTGCTTTGTGTTAAATGTAATATTGATTCACAAATATCAGCTCCAGAAGTAATAGCTACCCCTTCCCAACGCAACCCTTTCCAGCGCTGTTAACAGTGTCTCTCCAAGAATGTGTGTATTTTACAGCCAACCAAGCAAAGAGGATACAAAGTTCTTCTAGTTACGACAACTGTGAGCTGGAACCATTTATGTTTGATTATTTATGTATTTTTAAACATCGATATCATTTTAAAATATGTAAACTTATTCAAATTGGTTGCCTTAAAACATTCGAAAATGCCTAAAAATGGCTAAATAAAATCTCAAAGATGACTAAAAAATTACGCAAACCAATAAAATATGACCTAAAATTCCAAAATTATAAAAAATAAAATAAAAAATGTACTTATAAAATACACATTTCTATAACTATAAGATCATGAACAGACTTTACATACACATGAGCATTGTCTGTGAGGTACAAAAAAAAAAGACATGTCATCAAAATCCGGGCCTTGATGATCAGAATACCTTTTCCCTCCTAGGAGTCACGAGAAAGTAAAAACTAAACGAATAATTTTCGGATCACATGCGTGTTTTAATTATTGTATGTAGCCCAGAAAACCGAAGTGAAGCCATCAAAGATAATAATTACTATTGATATCCCATAAAGTAGGACTGATCAAGCACAATACCTTTGATCATAAAACTGAACTCATTAAAAAAACCAAATCAGCGGACTGACTTCAATGGGGAGATAATTAATGCTGTTGGTGTATCGGGCGAAGTACAGTCAGTACTTGTAGTAAGACAAATAGGTCAGCGAGATACAGTAGTAGGGAGACCACATTACGAGACTAGTTCAGGAGGATATATTGTGACGAGCATACAGTAATGGATGGTAATGTTATGCAACTCTTAACATACATGTATTAACCTAGTGAGACATCCCGACAAAACATTCCCTCGAGCGTAACACTTTCTTTATAAACCACCGCAAAGCTGTCTGCTGTGCGACAGTTAGTGGAGGAAACCGTGCATGCTCGAACTGACGAGACATTACTGTGATGTATTTGTCGGGAGTGTGTGTGTGTGTGTGTTTGGGGGCTCTTGGGTAATTTCACGCTGTGAACAGTACCGCCTCGGTGGCAGACACGATTTGCTTGGATCTGACGGGAGCTCACTCTCTGCGACACTATTACAACATCGCTGATAAAATGTATTTTAAAGCTTACACACGTGGTCTAATCAGTGGCGGTGGAATCTTTCTCATGTTGAGCGAATCAATCAGCCCTAAAATTTAAACTCAAGCGGGTTTAAGGGGACAATACCCCTTCTAGTTATACACAAGTTTTTTCTTCAATTTACCCCCCCCCCCCTCACACACACTTAGCATCGCGTCTTACTACCTGTTCGAGTTATACGCCCATGTATTAATTACCCTAGTAAAAGATGAGGAAAATTTAATGTAGAGAAAATGTACCCGAATTTGCGTGGAGGTAAAATGGAATACCATGTAGGAAAAATCACCCTCAGTACACCCGACCGCGATAGAACCCCGATCTCCCCGTCATCGGCCGTCCAGTCTATTACTAGAGTGACGCCTTAGAACATGCGGCCACCGAGGCGTGTTTTTGAAAGTTGAATGCCCCTATAAGTAACTTGGAGTAGTCCTCCTCCGGGAAATTCTTTTAAAAATTCGATGCCTTTATAAACACTTTAACGGTAAATGGAGTTCACTGCGTATTTCTCCTGATTCCCAAAAATTAATCATTTCTTACACGTTTGTGTACGCCACGGGTTAGACTGCTTGCTTCGTGCTATCCGAAACTTACACTATTTCGGGAGTGGAAGGTGTAAGGCACATGGGAGGGAGACATTTTGAAATATACGAATTTAATTGAAGATAAGGGTATAAAACAGAGACTAAGAAAAGTCCTTTTAATACAATTCTCGACAGTTGGTGTTAATAGCCAGTTAGTTATTAGTGATGCATAAGCAAAACCTTCCAAGATTTCCTTTTATCACATTTTTACCTGACCCTGAGCTATTCTACAAAACAGCAAGCTTGGGAAACTTATTTTAGTTTTCAAGTAAATAGGCTCTATGCGAATTTTGACCAAACTTTGTACATTTCCTTTATTTAATTTATTTTGAAGTAGGGCCAGCTTTCAGCTTCAGATTTGAGAATATAAGATGAGAGTTATATAAATAAATAGGAAAAACATTTATTTCAGGGATGGGGCACTGCCCCCCTCCCCGGCTCCACCAACACTGAGTCAAATACGGTTCGATTCCGAGTCGTATGGAATAGTCCTAGTAATTAACCTTAAAGTTCTGCAACTTCAAGAACATTTTTCAAAGGTAGTATAAAAAATAACACAAGTACATTATATTTAGCTTCTAAATGTCAAAACTCAAAATTGAAATTATTTGTCAAACACGAGAGATGTGGAACACATACAATGACGTAAAAATACCTAGAAAGATATTTAGTAAAGGTCGTGATAGCTTAGATACAGTTCGTAAGGTCAAAGGTTCAAAAGGTCAGTGTGTGTGCAGTTTTTACGGCAAAACTTTTTTTTTTTGCTCAAAAGAAATCAAATACTGTATCAGTAAAAACATAAAATTTAATTTCCTTCGCATGGTGACATCAACAATACTTGAACATCTGTCAATGGTACCCTGGAATTTAACGACAACTTTTTCTCTTAATTTAAAAAAGTTTTGTCATCTAATGCCGCTATACTCCTGACAGATATCCAAGAAATGTTGATGTCACCATGTGGATAAAATTATACTCTTATGTTTGTACTGAAGCAATATTTTATTTGTTTTGGACGAAAAAATTTTGCTATAAAAACTGCAAAAACACTAGATTTTTCTAGCGGCCCATACATCCCCACCTTAAACCGGTGGATCGGCTAAATGTTAGGCTTAGGTTAGTCACTTTGTAAGTTGTGTTATAAAAACTTGTTTCAGGGAGCCAACGGCAAACAATATGAGCTAAATTGAACATTGGTAATGTGTAATACGATTATCAAATAGTCCTAGACAGAAAACATTAAAATATGAAAAAATTATGCTAATCTTGGTAATACAAACAAACGCATCGGTGGGCACGTGGTCAAAGGTGTTGTTTGGTGTGGTATTACGGCGACGGGGAGATAAGGGTTTGAGTCTCGATACTCTTATGTTTTTCCTAAATGGTTTCTCATTCTCCCTCCAGGCTATATCAATGCGGATCCATTCCCTATAAGTCTTCCTCATCCTCGCCCCCATCAGTGTAAATAAGCGGATAGGCCGGACGGTGGCAAGCGATGAGGCGACAAAACACATAGAGGATATGATAATGCGGTGACCCACACCGCTGGACACGCGGACGAAGGCGTCTGTCTCGTTTCGTCTGGTTTTACGGTGACATGAAAGTCATTGGTGTGAATCTCGTTCGGATGTACTGAGGGCGTTTCCTCCCTAAACGACTCGCCACACCGGCTCCGTGCAAATGCGGGTACATTTCCTCAAAATCTTACCTTTCTCACATCCAACCCAATAACGTAATTTAAATGATTATACCAACTTTGGTGGCCACATGATCTAAGGTGCTATTCTCGCAGTAGACTAGATGCCGGTGACGATTAGATCGAGGTTCGAATTTCTGTCGTATGTATTGAGGGAGGTTTTTCCCAAATGGTTTTCCACTCTCCCTACACGCATATGTGGATACACTTCCTATAAACATAACCTCACTTATCCCTAATGTAGTTAGTACATAACCGTATAACCCAAACGGGTAGTAAGACGCGGTGCTAAAAATAATAATTCTTACAACCCGGTCGTGGGGGGGAGGGGGGAATGATGACGCCATGTCTTCAGGAGACCGTATCGAGGATAGTCTGTCCCCCGAAAGACACGTTTAGTAAAAAAAGAAAGTTACTTTACAAAATAATTGATAGGTACTTTATAGTAAACACTCTAACCCTTGAGTTTCATCACTTTTACGATCAGACAAGATGGTGTAATTTATGAAAGAGCTCGTATAATGACAATGTTTGTTTTAAACCAGGCGTTCACGGTCTTACAGAGCTGAGCTAGGTCCCTCCAGGGTGGTTGTGGGAGGTAATTAGGGCCCCGGGATGGAAGATGAGGAGACGCGTGCGTGTCTTCATGACGTCATCGGGTCCAGGAAGTACACCAGGCAACAAAGTTTAGAAAGGTCCTGAGAATTACATTTATCACGATCAAACACTTCGTAGTTTATCCATCCACGAGCTGTTTTAATATGCATACTCTTTAGAGCACTTTCTCTAGTTGAAGCATTTATCCGTTTGATTGACGTTTTAACGAGATTTGTTTTAATTATGAACAGTAAAAAAAACTTTCATTTTAAAATAGTAGTTTTAATATTTATTGATCAATTTTCAAGGATTAGTGTTTTTATTGTATAGAAACTGTTTATTTCGACTTTTTTTTAACGAAGATATATCAATTTTGTTAGCTTATATGAGCAGCCGACATTTTATGTCACTAAGATCCTTTGAACTGCTTGGTAATCGACTTAATTCTATCATCCTACCCGTCTTATACCACGCAGCAATGCCAATCAGTGTATAATACCTCCAACCACGCCTTTGTAATATATTATTATTATTATTATTATTAGCACCGCGTCTTACTACACGTTCGGGCTATACGCACTTACGCTAATGTGTAATGGTAGGGTGATTGTGAGATGAAATGGAGGACTTACAGTTTAACGTGGGACCCGAGCCACGGTGGAGGCCTGGCATTCCCCACATTCACAAGATGTCTTTTCAGAGGTGAAGGAAGGGTTTGGTCATCAGATAAATCTGTGCTGGGACCGAGGATTGAACCCCGGACCCCCAACACAGAAGTCTGACACATTACCCCTAGACCACCAGGTCACCGATTATAAATAGAAATAGTTACGACTTTGAGGGTGGGGGAAAAGGCGTGTTATCTCAAAATACTGAAATATCATCATAGCTTTATAATAAAATAAGACTTTTTAACAGGTTAGGATGGAAAACTTCTAACCTATATTCCTTCACGGAATATAGTAATTATCATCACAGTCCTAAGCGAGCTTTCTCACTTCAAAATAGGTACGGTAAGATATTTACTATCAATTGGCGACCATTATATGAAACTTATTACCGAAAACAGCACAATTTGTTTGAATAAAATAGTGTAATCGTTCTAGTTTTAAAACAACCTTTTGGGTTTGAATGTGCTACGAGATCTTAGAGCTCAACCCAAAACACAAAATATTCTCGCTATTCCAACGTATATAACCTTATTGTTCTCCCCTGATATGTGGGATCAATCGCTAAGCATAGCTCCTAACTCAAACATTTCCCGGCTTTTATCTATACCTGAACAAACGCCACGTGTTCACACACATATTATAAGCGCGAACCACGCCCACTTTATAAATCTCCAATGGCGAGCGAGCGCGTGATTAGCAGATTGCCTCCTCGTCAACAACTATCGAGAGCTAAGGACGAATCTTGGCTCAGTGAACTGAGGGTGGCTTTTGACAAGTAATTTGTTGTTGTGGTTTTCCCACTCTCTCTCCCACGCTAATGGTGATTCTTATTTATAAAGGTCTACTTTGATTATAATATTGAAGTATTTTAACATATCAGTTGTATATATATATATATATATATACACATATATATAGGTATGGTTGATCTTACCAATTAAATTAGGCCGTTAGTAGCAAGTGTGCCAAACCTATCGATAGTAATACAAATGTCAAAATGAGAAGTTTTCCTAGCACTCAATGAATCAACTTACAATAATATTGCCTAGCGCCTGTAAACTAGACTGTACCGGCTCGAGCGCACGCGCTCCAGTCTGGCCACCTCTCATTACAACCAATGAGGTATATTTTATTTTTTAGTCGCTCGCTCGCCCAGTCTGGCCGTACCTAGCTGGTATCCAAATACTAGAGCAGAAAACCAATGTTTTTACTAAATATTTATTTTATCTGGCAAATGATACATAAATACTCCATTTCATGGGTTATATTTAAATATCTTGTTAGTGCGATTGAGGCAGAGTGGGCGTAGAGATGATCTAATGATAAGAGGACAGCAGGGAGAGTTGTTTTACAGGTGTGTAAGAGACCAGCTATGGTGTAGAGAAGCACCCCTGAAGTGTAAGGAAGTTCTGTATAGGGCGTAATTTATACACATAGTTACATATACAGCAGAAACATGGACATTGGGTCTAAGAGAGCTAAATTATTAGTATTATTATTATTATTATTATTAGCACCGCGTCTTACTACCCGTTCGGGTTATACCCACTTACGCTAATGTGTAATGGCAGGGTGATTGTGAGATGAAATGAAGGACCTACAGTTTAACGTGGAATCCAAACCACGGTGGAGACCTGGCATTCCCCACATTCAAAAGATGTCTTGTCAGAGGTGAAGGAAGGGTTTGGTAATCAGATAAATTTGTGCCGGGACCGAGGATTGAACCCCGGCCACCAGCACAGAAGTCTGACACCTGGCCTAAGAGAGCTAAAGAAAGTGGAGGTAATAGGAACTAAGTTTTTTAGGAACAAGATATCCGTCATAGGGGGGAAACACGATTAGGAATGAAGTTGTCCAGGCAAGACTTGGGGTACAAGGAGTACATGATATAGTAGAGGAAGAAAGAGTCATGTGCAATGAGGATGGAAAAGGAAAGGATACCAAGGAGAATTCTTAGGATGAAGGATGTAGTCAAAATAACGCAAGGCAGAGATGGGAGGAGCAGGAGAACAATAAGTGTGCGAGTGAGAGGAGAAAACGGAAGCAAATAAAAGAAGGATGGTGAGAGAACAGAGGAAGAAGGAGGCATTTTATTAAACTAAACCGGTCAAGGGCTGAAAACAGTAATGATGATGATGAAATTAGCATTCGACTTGATATCAAAAGTAGGATTCTGTTAAGAAGGACTGTAGCTGATAGTTACTTTCACGTATCCATACGTCAAGTAGTATACTGCTCAGCTGTAACTTTTGATAGCTATTAACAATACTTATAAAATAATAATAACATAGTGAAATGTTATCAATTTTGAGCGCAAAAAAGTTTGTATTTTTTTAATGATCATTTCTTTCTGAATACAACTATAACTTAACTTAGAACATTGCGCTTGATAATTAATCATCCCCTATCACATCTAAGAGTGAACTCACCGCCTCCAGGCGAGCACCCCGGCCGCCCCGGGCAGCGCCGCCGCCAGCCCCAGCCAGAGTCCGCCCCCATACCTGGTGACCCACATGGCTGTGTTGGAGGCGGCTAGGAAGTCGAGGGCGCCGAGAAGCAGGCAGGTAGCGGCGAGTAGCAGGTGTACCGCCCCCAGGCCACCCACCGTGGAGGCGGAGTAACGCCGCTCCGACGGGAAGAGGCGCGCAGGGGATGGTTGACTGCGAACCTTCACCACGTACACCTCCTCCATCACTGAAACACGCCCGTCACACCCACGTGAGCGGCTAACACTCAAAACTGAGGGGGGTGAGGGGTTCGAACCAGGTCTGTCACACTGAGGGTGGTTATTTTCCCCGATTCATCCAACTACTCTCCAGGTAAAAGATATTTCATTTTAATAAATTTAATTTTCCTTAGCAAGTCCCCTGAGGTAATGTGGACAGTTTAAAACATATTCATTATTTACAATATTTAAGATGGGGTGAAAGGGGAATCAAAACATTTTTATGGCCGAAATTAATCAAATAATTCTACAGCAGAAACAAAGAGTTTGAAATTTTGAACATGGTGATATCTTCAGTTGTTGAATATCTTGTCATGATCATAGAGACATTAGATGAAAAAAAACTTTTTAAATTGAGAGAAAAAGTTGTCATTAAATTCCAAGACATCCTTGACAGACATTCAAAAACTGTTGATATCACCTTATGAAGAAAATTAAACTCTATTTTTATACTGGAGCAATATTTTATTTAGTTCGGCCAAAAAAAATTATTTGCTATAAAAACTATAAAAACACTTACCTTTTCTCGAGTTTTATTTCCTTACCACCTCATTAAGCTTTCTCAACCAAATTATATGAAATAAATTCCATGACTTATTAATTACCTATATATAAATATTCATGACTAGATAAATCTAAAAAAAAAAAATTACTATCCATCCCCTAACATTGAGATTTTCTCTTTTCTGAACAATGTCATCCCTGGGGATTGGGTGTAAATTCAAGCTAATTCTCAGAAAGTTATATTAAAAAAATTACTACTCTTACCCGCACAATGAACTTTTCTCACAACATTTAATGCCCTGAAAGCAAATTTCATGACTTTCAAGAGCTAAATCTAGTTTCACGACTTTCATGACTGGTAGACATTGTCAATTGACATAGAAGGCCATCCATCACGTTCCTCTAACAGTATTTCTCACACAGTTCTCCAATGGTGGGATAAACCACCTACCTGTTCCCTCACCCAAGTCGCAAATTACATTGATGTGTTGAACGTGTTGTTTTTGAACCACGTCTTACTACAGATGAAAGGTGACCTGGTGGTCTAGGGGTAAGGTGTCAGACTTCTGTGCTGGGGGTCCGGGGTTCAATCCTCGGTCCCGGCACAGATTTATCTGATTGCCAAACCCTTCCTTCACCTCTGACAAGACGTGTATTAATCACAACTTATGGATGTGTGGAGTGCCGGACCTCTACCGTGGTTCGGATCCCACGTTAAACTGTAGGTCCTCCATTTCATCTCACAATCACCCTACCATTACACATTAGCGTAAGTCTGTACAACCCGAACGGGTAGTAAGACGCGGTGTTAATAATAATAATAATAATAATAATAATATCCGTTCGGGTTATATACTAATTACGGTAATGGTTTTAGAAATTAGGAAGGTTATTTTTAAATGAAGCGTACCCACATTTTCACGGAGAGAAAGTGGAAAATCATTTTGGAAAAACCGCCCCGACCAAGATTCAAACCTCTATCTTCCCGTCATCTGCAATCTAGTATAATGTGAGAGTAGCGCGTTAGACCATGAGGGCACCCGAAGTGGGTGCTGTACGTGTTATTAAATCAAATAAAAAACATATTTTTTATTTGACTTTGTTTTTTTATACACACCTCACACGTAGGTTGTGGTAAAAAAAAGTTATTGGACCTTGCCCGTCAGTCTGTTACTATTTAGCTCCTGCGAGCCCCCTGGCGCACCACCGTGGACCATAGTTTGAGAGACATTGCTCTAGTAGGCCTGCACACGGACAATCCTGGTTATAGGTCAAGGTAATATTCTTGATTTTGAAAACGTCTGAAATACGAGACATTTCCGTTGATTGCTGTTGCTTTAATTATCCTTAAAGAAATAACAGCCTATGATGTACGCAATTGCTACGAAAATAAAGTTTATTTAATATATATTAAATCAACTTTATTTTCGTAGCTATATGTGTATATATATATATTAAATCAACTTTATTTTCGTAGCTATATGTATGTATGTATATATATATATAATATATATATACATATAAATAAATTAAATTAAATCAACTTTATTTTCGTAGTTATATATATATATATATAT